>OU015491.1:131494464-132059464 GCA_907164885.2 Dolomedes plantarius | reverse complement strand
TTCAGATAGCATTTCTACAAAATCTGTGTACGAGCTGTTGTTGATTGTATAACAATTTGAAGTATAATAATATCAAAAACACAAAATGAACTTCAAAAATATAATGCTGAGAATTTATCAAACATTTTTAAAATAGTAAATATAAAATAATTTTTATCTTTGTATTTATTCGTTACATATGTTAGTTTTAATAGAATTACGCATAAAATTGGAGGATTTAAATAACGAAATATATCTTAAAGACAGTCTTCAATATGAAGGATTTTCTAACCTTTTGATGATGTTAATTGTGTCTTTCAAGATATATTTTAATGACATTGGGAAAGTCTAGTTCTTTTACGTCATTAAATCTTCAAACTACATTAAATTCACAATTTCTGTTTCCCATTTTTGTGTATTGCGAGAATTCTAAAATAGCTGTTATATCTTTTTCTAGCTTACGTGTTGATGGTTCAGGTTTAGTGTATGGAAATTAACAAATAATTAAATAACAAACTAGAGTTCATCCATTGACAAGAGCTTAGAACTAAAACTGGAGAAGGCATTTGAGGCGAAGAATTTCCTTTGCAAAATATCACGCCTTTTAGAGCATAACGTTTCTCTTCCTATCTCAATCCTCATGGCGTAATCTTTACTAATAATTTCTTCCCTGAACACTTTTTTTCTGCTTACTGGCTGAAGTTTCTAAATGGCGTAGCTGTGTAAAATTTTCAAGAAAGTTTTCGATGGCTTAATATCAGTTGTGTCTTTGACTAGCAGGGAAAATCACGTACCCCTTTGATTTATGGATTCCTGACGCTATATGAAGGTCTTATTTGAATAGTGGTCCAACTCCACTTAAAAAAAAATAGAGTTAGCCTCAATTTCATGTTCATACAGGTAATTTCTATCTTAATTTTAAACTAGTACACCTCCAGCTTATTTCTGCTGCTAACTAAAGGCATTACAAATCAGACTTCAGCAGTCATTTCTCGGCACTCATTAGACTTTAAGGTTCTGTTTCTAAAATGAACAAGCATGGAGTTAGCCCACTATTCAAATAAGGTCTTCATATCTTCCACAGTATTTGTTAGCTTCAATTCATATCTTCGTAAATTTGAGAAATGAAATTATCTTATAATTAGGATGAAAACAGTTTGAATTACGATATTATAACATTTTAATGAAAAATTAAGGTGATGAATAAAACTTTTACCATTTCATTTCAAATATTATTTACAAAAGCCGAATGCAAGCAAATGTAAATATCGGTTCCTGTAGAGTTGGTACTCAGCGCCAGCGGTTTTGTCGAAACTACTATGCAGTTTGTTTTGCTGTTGACCGATAAACTCTTTGTCGCTGACACGCCCGGCTGGTTCACCAACATCCCTACCCAAATTCTTTGACTAACTATGCAAGAGGATATTGATAAGTTATTAAAGAATTTCTTAGTAGAATGCGGCTGCTGAGAAAATGTTTGGCAATATCAAATAATAACAGAACACCTTAAAGAAACTAAATTCTCTAACTGAATTCAGTTTATAAGCATATTAAAGATAAATTCAAATTGTAAGAACTAAATAGGAAGAGTCAAAGGTAATCCCAAATTTTCAAAATGAAAAGGATATCCAAGTTCGAAGTATTTTTTTTTAACATTTTAAATTTATCTTTATATCGACAACTTACGATTGTAGAAACAGATCTGTTGTTCTTGTTGTTGCTTATCCCATTCGGTCAACAGCAACATCAAATCATGTCCATATAGACTAATGGGTAGAGGGGGTCGGTTCCGATTTTAATTAGCTTCACAAGAGTCGGAGTCCGACTTGGCTACGATCCGGTCTTGTAATTTTAAACGGAGTCCAGTGACGATACCGGTACACTTGACCCGGCACCTCCAGAGGTAAATTTGAGAATTTGGAGGACATTGCATCCACGACAGATTTTTTTCGTGCATCAGCCGACTTTAAGAAGCAGATTTTTTTCTTAACTATTGATTTTATCATTTATCCTTATTTGCTTATTGACGCAATGATTGTCACAAACATTAGAGACAACAAGTATAGATATATCTGAATTAAGCTTGTATTGTGAAGTTAGCATTAGATTAATTGAATACTTTACTAGACAACCTAGATTGTGAGACAGTAAATTTTTTAGTTAGAATCCTACTTTGGTAATTAGCGACATGACGCGGGAATATTCATCGACCAAAAAATACAAAAAAAAACTCTATAATGAAATGAATAAGAATTTGAATATACAAGTTTTAATTAAAGGAAAATTAAGTTAATACGAGTTTAAATTAAAGGTATTTAATTAAAGAATTCTTCGTTAGGAAGTTCACGTGAGCATCACAACAAAGATTTTTTTTTCAATATCCATTTGTTTCATTTACAGAATTAAATTTTTACAACTGTTTTACATTTACTGAATTGCAATTTATATCTTTATAGTCAAACATTTATAGTTCATTTTTACCATTTAAACGCCTTTCTTACTTTTTTGTTAAAAAAATTATTTTAAAAAAATATTATTCAGTAGAAAAACCATGATCTTTTTTAGATATTATCCAAAAGAGCATAAAAATATCGCATCTTTGAACGATTTATCATGTGAAAGATCAAACTGCATAAAATCTAGAACTATCTATATCGCACAGACTGTTTCATAAATCTGGAGAAATGTATGTCTAAAGATAAAGCGTTGCATTTTGAATATAGATCAGAAAAAAATAATATTCCCCGAGATGAACTATCATGAATCAAAACAATCCAGTAGTGAATAGACGGGTATTGATTGGTACACCATTTTATTCTTTTCTTAAGGGAGTTTTCCTTTTATTTTATTTTCAAGGGTAAAACATATTTTCTGACAATTTTATAATTTCGTATGTAAAATACGGCTATCTTTACGAATCTGAAATATGCACCTGAAACCTCGCCTTTCATACTTTGGACAATATGTTTCATATTTATATCATTATGGATTTAATAAATATCACTAGGTTAAGATTGTTCTAGGGGTTATATTTTTGCACCTTCTGTTATAGAGTTTAGAGTACATTTGCTCATACAGCAAAATATTAGACTATTTATATGTCCTTTAAAAACAGAAAAATATGAGTTAAATTCTATCCTCTGTCTGTTCCATCATAAACTGCGTTCCCTTACAGACATAGATCTGTGTTCACCGTGTATAGGTTGAATGCAATATCGACAAAATGATATTTTCTGTGAATCTGAGTAGTGTCGACCATTAAAAAAAGTGATCAGCATTCTTAAAGTCTTCTATAAACATAAAAACGTGTATGGCCTTTTTACTCTTTGTTACTTCGTAGTTGCAGGTCAAGGCTTTGAAAATGCCAGTTTATTATTCAACGAATCCTTATGGGTTTTTCATTATATACTGAATGGTATTTATATTATAACCTTTGAAGTGCATTTCTTTATTGTTCCTCTCCTATAATTGTAGTGCTTGTTTTCTTATTGGTACAAAACAAGAGAGATAAATGAAGGCCTTATTTGAATAGTGGCCCATCTGCATTCTTGTTCATTTTGAGATACATAGCCTTAAAGTCTAATGAGTGCTGAGAAATGGCTGCTGAAGTCTAATTTGTAATGCCCTCTGTTGGCAGCATAAATAAGCTGCAGGTGTACACAGTTTGAAAATAAGATAGAAAGGACTTATATGAACATGAAAGTGAGGCTAACTCCATTTTTTTAAAAATAGAGTTGGACCACTATTCAAATAAGGGTTTCAAATGTAAATCGTTAAAAAGTAATTTAATTACCGGTGAACATTTCAGGATCCGGTTCGAGACTACATCACTTTCTATTTCAGGTATTATCTGTAAAAGTAGGTGTAGAGATAATCCGTTGATGCAATGTCATTTTTTGTAGAGTTGTTAGTAAGCCAGCTTTATTGTAGAGTGTCATCTACGCACGTTTGAGTACAAGAGTGAGTATGCTCGTGATTTAACATTTACTTTGATCAAGGAAATTACCACAAGATCAATGGAAGTCATGTTTTAACTCCAGTACATTAAAATAACCCTACAGGTGTAACAGTAATATTCAATTGCGATTCAGGGTAACGTTTGGTAAATTGAGCCCGAGGTAGCCTAGTGGTACCAGTTCAGTTTTCGGGGCTAAGGATGCTCGGGTCCAATTCCGACAAGCGCCATTAAATACCTCCGTGTTTCTGACAGATATGGGCACGTAAAATACGTAGATCGTAAATTCCCTCTATGAGGTCAGAGTGGGTGGATGAGTGTACGATCCCTCTAGATGTCGTCCCTGAGGTTGCTTGGTCAAAATTGAGGTAGCACCTGACTATATCGGACCGCGACGCTTGTGTGTACCATTATATACCGGAGTCGCACTCCATCTACCGTTTTCTTATATGGACCTGGTCTGGAATGGCCATTGGGCATTAGAAAGAACAACAACAACAACAGTGGTGAACAGTACCTCGCTTCATCTCTAAAAAAAGAAATTGATCCACTTATAAGACAGAGAACCTTTTTGCGTGGTAGAATTCAGAGGGTTTATGCGAAACATATTCGACAAACCACGGTTTTTCCTGCATGATTTATTTAAAAAAAACGATATGTGGATATATGTCTGCAGTAGTATTCGTTATGGCAGAAGAGAATACTCAAGAGAACTATGCAGTGTGAGAAGTGAGATACACTGTAGTAAATTGAATTGCTTTCATATTTAGGATGTTGATATTTTTGTTTACTGTGCAAGAGACAGTGAGAATTGGAATAATCCTGTGGTCTTCAGCACTGAATTGTATAAGCATATATGAGAAAATTTCATCTTTTGAAAAATTTGTAACATAAGATACAAAAGAAAAAATTACCTTCTTCAGTAATTAACCTTTAGCTTCCGGGGTCCATTCTTCTGATTCCCTCTTTAGAACGGCAAATGTCACACCTAATTTTAAGAGGGTTATATATATATTATATATATTATATATATATATATATATATATATATATATATATATATATATATATATACATGCTATCCCTCCCCATAAGGAAAAGGTTAATGCTGTCCTAGACTCTTAACTAGAGTATATTTTCCAATCTGGCATCTAAATTTTACCGACATTTTATATTTTTAAAATTTAATATCCTATGTAAAGTGAATATCTTAACATGCAACTGAAGGAATATTGCCAAAATTCCATTTAAACGGACACAAATTGTTTAATTTCATTATACTGTTGCTCATAAAAGCAATGAATAACTTTTAAAAGGAATGTCTGATTCAAAAAATATATTATCTTACAAAAATTTGAACGAAATTCCTAAACATAACTTGATTAGAAAATTAAAAATACTGTAACTAATATGCCAGAAATTTTGCATGAATTTTTGAGAAATTAATATTTCTTTAAATTTTTTTATATCTTTAAAAGACCTAAAAAAATTAAATTATTGACATGTTGACGGAAACACAGAAAAATTAGTTATCACTTTCATCTTTTTTTTTTAAAATTTCGAGTTTCCATTCTTTTCAATATTACTCGCTACAAAAATTGTAACTTAAGATTTTATAGTAAATTAAAATAGAAAGTTTGAAGAGACTTAATGTGTGACAACGATCTAAGAAAGCGAAAAAAAAATTCAAACATACTCAAATCGCTATCTAACAGTCGTTAAAAAAACATCAATAAATAAACTTTGCAGACGTAGCTCTCTACATGCGGCAATTTATTAATGCTTTTGTTAATCCTTTGGGACGGAGAGTAAATGAAAAGTTAATTGAATGTTTGTGACATAACATGATAAGGAAAGTAAAATTAAAAATGAATGATGCAATGAACAAGTTGGGGTATATTTTTGGCATGCAAAAGAAGATATAGAAGATAAAAACAGAAATGAACAAAATAATTAATAAATACAGTTTGAATCAAATATTAATATATGTGAGGAAAAAAAATAACAATATGAAAAATTTGTTAATGAGTTTTTTAATGCTGGCGATGCATTAAAGAAATAATTGAAGTCATTACATCATGCATATAAATATTTATTTTAAAATAACCACGGAAATTCATTACAAAGGACTAAAATAAGTTTATCTTGGGATATTATAAGAAATACTATTATAAGGTGCTACTTATAATATTTATCTAAGTGTATAACTTTTGGAACTTTATTATTACCTTCTTATTCAAGACGTATTAAAAAAGGTTTTTTCATTTCATTGGAGATTTATTAGTGAAACATGAGTATTATAATTAAGAACAGCAGCCAGTGTTTCTATTATAAACCAATATTTGGGAAATTTTATCAATTATTTCCAAGTACATAATGAAAACTAAACAATCCATTAACGCATAAAACATTTAAAAAAACTGAAAATGATTAAAATAAAATTCGATGACTAATATAATGGATTTCTGTTTTTTTTTATATCAGTGATATCGATAATGCTAATAGAAAAATATATTTAATTGTTTTACGTTGCGCTATATATTTATTTGTTCTCAAGTTATATACAATTGCATAATATAACTGAAGTATAGCCTTTAAGATATTGCTGTAAAAAGATAATTAATGATTTTCTCAATGTATTATATTTTAACAGGAGATAACAAAATATTATTGATTATAATACATGCTATAATTATGTATGACAGCTCTATATCTTCCAAAACTTTATACACTACGGAGCATTATCTTCAATAAATATATATTTTTCTCTAATAATTGCGCTGAAAGAGAGTTTTATAAAAATATAAAAAAAGTTACTTTAGTTGCTTTGGGAGAGACAGAACATAAAATAGGCGGAGGGAATTTTTTCAGGAATTTCTCTCTTTCACACTAAATAGAAATGTACATTTTTTTTTTGCGTCTGCGAATGTTTATCTTTCTAGGTAAATGATCTTCCCATTTTCTTATTTGTGTTAATTTTCATTGCTCTGGAAATTGTTTTTCATTCGCCGTTGCAAATAAAAACAGTTAATGCAGACGCAGGATATTTTGGCAGTTTGTTATTTAAAAAATGATAGCGATTATCTGAAAAATAATAGATAAATTATGATATAATGCTGAAAATAATCAATTTTATTGCTATCTATGAATTCTCACTATTAATTAATTAGCACATGGGAAGATGCTTTGTCTTAAACAGTACATACAATCATAAATTAAACTTTTCAATTTTTTTTGGTTTAAAGCATTTGACGAAATATGGATTTTATTACCGCTTTTTGTCATGCTAACGGTTATACAGAAGGTCTTTCACACTTTATGGAAACGATTTTGTAAATTATTTTTGTTGTTTCCATTTTAAGATAAAAATTTAGCAACTTCAGAATAATCGTCTGCTCTTGCTTTGTTTTGATTGGTATGTAAAATAAAAGATTTATTTTAATAATGGTTCCTAAAATTGATAGATCGCTCGAAGGTTACGTAACTGAACTTTCCGAGCAGAAACATTCGTATAAACAAATTATAAAGCGGTGTGAAAATCGTGGTTATGGCATTTCAAATAAAGGTATTTATAATATATTAAATTTGAAAGAAAAAAAAGTCTAACTGAAAAAAAATGAAAACTTGACAGCGAAACTTCATCCTAAGACTGTTCAAACGCAGGTAAATATCAAGAAAGTGAAGTCTCTGGTGCTAAAAGTAAATATGCCGATTCAAAGATCTATTGCATCGAAACTCGGAATGTCTTCTGGCACTGTAAGTAAAATCTTTCATAAAGATTTGACGCTAAAAAAGATACTTAAACCTAAAATTCATCTGTTTTTGCCAAAGCATATTGCTGAAAGAAAAACAAATTGTAGAAAAATATATGAAAAGCACCTAGCTGCTGAAAAATAGAAATTTGTGGTAACACTCGATGAGGCATGGGTATATTTAAGTGACTGTAACAAAAAAAGATCAATTTTCTATTGCTCAACTGGCGGGAATGACCGTACGAAATGGCTCCGTCAGTGTACAGAAAAGTTCCCAGAGGAATTCAGTATAGTTGCAGGTTTTTCTTACAATGGCAGATTAAAAATCAAAAAAGTCTCATGTAAAGACAAAATTAATTCACTCTACTATCAGAAGAATATTTTAGATCCAATTTTTGAAGAAAAAATTCCAGCCTTATAGGGTAAGGACATTGATAAAGTTGGGCTTTATATGGACAAAGCCTCTAGTCACACGTATATATGAACTGCCGCTTATTTAGCAAAGAAGGAATCAAAGACAAAAACAAAGTGTATCCCATTTAATGAAATACCTGTAAAATCCCCTGACGCTTCTCCAATAGACTTTTGCACTTTCGGTTTATTAAAACGAGCCTTAGGAAAACGGCATCCAAGAACACTGAATGGACTTTGGAAAACGATCCAAGAGGAATGGGGTAAAATTGACATGACACTACTAAGACAAAATTTACTTTCGTGGAAAATTCGAGCTAGAGCTATTGTCAAGAACGATGGCTATGACACAGAAGCAAATCTCCGCAAAAATTACGGCATTTATACACAAAACCCATTTATCAAAATCGTTTCCATAAAGTGCGAAGGACCTTCTGTAGTTGACCTTCTTTCGTATGGTTAAAGGCATTATATACAAATATTCTATTGATCAGACAATAGACAGACCAGACAATTAGATTATCAGTATGGAAAATGAAAAAAATAAATATAATAACTGATATAAATAACTGATATAATAACTGATATAAAAATAACTGTGGATTATAGATGATATAATTTTTTTTCTTGTAAATTTTTTTGAAACGTGCAATGAAAACAGATTACAAATTATATTTATTATGGTCTGTCTTCGCATTATGAATAATAATATCGTTAAAACTATTACGAAGACAAACGCAGATAGAAATATTTTACATTAAAGTGTAACAAAATCCAAAGAAATCTTATGTGCGTTGGTATTAATTGCTACGGCAGTAAACAGCTGTTTAACGTGGACACATAATATACCAAATAGGGACTGAATGATAAGATATGATGTGTTAATCGGAAACCACCTAACAAACTTTTAATTCATTACTGTAATGTTTCTAACTGAAAGGATTTAAATATAACGGCCAGATAATTTTTCATCGTGGCAGCTGCTCTTCTGTAAAGAAGGTTTAATAGTTTGCAGCTGAAAAATATTTCCGTAGAGATGAAAACTTTTTATTCAGTTATAGCCCATACGTTAGCACCTCAATTGTTAACGATTGGTTTACATCATGGTGTTAGTAGAGTGACTGTTAAAGATCACTGCTTAAGTCAATATGATTTCCTGACAATGGGAGCTACTTAAGTCAGTGTAAGTAGCCGCCTGCAATCTTAACATTTTTATGGTGAATGTCAAATGGTTGTTAGACCGGCGTAGAACCCATCTTCAATGGACCTTTGATAAACGGTATTGTGCATGATTTCCTGACAATGGGAGCTGTTCAAGTCAGTGGAAGTAGTCCCTCCAAGCTTAACATTTTTATGGTAAATGTCAAGTGGTTGTTAGACCCGCGTAGAACCCATCTTCAATGGACATTTGATAAACGGTATTGTGCATGATTTCCTGACAGTGGGAGCTGCTCAAGTCAGTGGAAGTAGCCGCCTGCAAGATTAACATAAGGTATGGTAAATGTCAAGTGGTTGTTACACCGGCGTAGAACCCATCTTCAATGGACCTTTGATAAACTGTATTGCACTGAATATCGAATGTCGCTGCATCATCTAGAATTCCGGTGGTCGAAATTGGGTCGAATGATTACCAGGCAAACACTTATTATCAACTTAATTTATTTTAAATCTTGTTTAATGGAGAAGGCAGGGTGGTTTTGGAATGTTTTACTAAGATTTATTTTAGTCTATTAAGTAAAACCACCTCAAATCTCTAAACTGTGGCTTATATCTATATGTTACAGGATTTTGTGCATCCAGCTTTAAAGACAGGAGTTTGGTATACCCATATTAATTTTCCACTTTAATAATGTAACCTTCCATAAACTGCGGGACCTGTAGCATTGGGTTCAAGACGGATGATTTCGAACTCAACTGAAATTCATATAGCCAAGAAATGCTAACCTAAATGTCTTTGATACAGTTTACATCGCAGCTTGCATCGGTTGCAGATTGGATTGAAATGGGGGCCATTGCATTATCACGTAAAAATAAGAACTGTATACTAGACATTTAAAAGATATATCAGTGAAGTACAATATTTGATGAGAGATCATTGGAAAGTTATATTATAGGATTCGTTATTCTTGAAAATTGTGAAATTATTTTTACACAGATAAGAATATTGATATCACTATATAAAAACTGTCTTAGGTACTGTTGCATAAGCCTGTACCCCACTTATATCGCTATTCACCAGATTGTTGCATCAGTATATGAAATTGAAAAATTTTCAGTCTAAATTCCTATGAATATTGTGTTTTTTTACGTTCATAAGGGCTACTCAACCCCACATTTTTTAACATTTTCCCTTCACTATAAAGTTTTATTTCTTAAATTTATAATGCAGAAACCTGTGGACAAAGTAATTAGGTATACAGATAAGGTGAAAATGCAAAACTGAACAAGAGAACAAGCGGAAAAATACATATACAAGAACAGCTACTAAGATACATTTCTAATGGGATCACGGGACTCCCAAAAACGTCTGTACAGAGAATGCCCAGTTAAGGTGGGACGGAACATGATGTGTTCACTAAAATCTGCTGCTCTAAAAGAACATTTTGCCATTAAATTATCGTTGCAAGGAGTGCGCAACGAGGAGGCGGGTCCATCAATACGCCCCTTCACTGTAAAGTACAGCCTGGTATTCTGACCTATTGTTTCGGTATTGTATAATTACAACCTAACACGCATGTTTCATTCCTATTGTGTAAGATTGGAATTCTGACTCACCAACTAGAGGTCATTCCCAGTGGCGTAGCTAGGGGGGTGCGGTGGGTGCGGTCCGCACCGGGCAGCACATATTTTGGGGCGGCATATTTTTATTTAGTATTACAGTTGGCTCTCTGTTTAACGACGCTCTACTTAACGATGTTCTCTATTTAAAGACGATATTTCCCAGTCCCGGCCCCTCCGACGTTATGGGAAATGTTACTTTTTCACAAATTCTGTTTAAGGGCGATCTCTACTTAAGGACGATTTTTCACGGTCCCTTGAAAGTCGTTAAACAGGGAGCCAACTGTAGTTGTAAAAAACCACTTGTTCAATTCATAAGTTTACTATTCGATTTCTACGAATTATGAATTACTATATGTTTTCGAATATTTTTCCTCGTCGTCAAGTCAATTTAGGGTTGAAAATATTATCTCTAAAAATTTTGCTCGGATACAGATTTACAGGGCAAAAATTTTGCTCGGATACCAATTGATTTACTTAGAAAGGGCGGCAAAAGTTCTAGCTACGCCACTGTCCCCCCATAATCAAAATTATTTGATATTTTTATCAAGCTTTTTGATTGATTGATTTCATAAAATTTTCCCTTGTTTCAAAATGCTGGCCAACGAGAAAATCCCCGTCTTTCTTATTTAACGGAAATGCGCAATTTTTTCACAGAAAAAAAAGTTATACACGAAATAAAACAATGCACGAGGAAGATCTTAGTTACTGTTAAATTCAATAGGCCTTCTAATATGACGGACATCGTGGAAATTTTGAGAAAATTCCGCGATTGCAAATTTGATTATCTTTAAGGAAAAATAATAAAATGCTTTAAAACATGACAAAGCAAGCTAAATATGTTTTAATTTCCCATCGGGGATAATTTTCCTTCTTATAGTGCTAAAAATACATTTTCTACCGGATACTTTCACGCATGTATTTTTCCTAACCTCTGAAAAAAGATAGAAATATGTATAATAAAATGTACCTCCGCTATTTGCTATTAAATATGTAAACGGAAACTTTGTCTCATTTTTTTTCACCTGCTGGATTTTTATCAGTTTACCTGAACCTTCACACTTTACTTCCGCCTTTACAGGATCTATGTTCTTTGAGCATTTTTCTATTTATTTACCTTAGTTTAAATTCTAAAAGAAATAAAGCGATCATCGCTTAAAACGGAAGGAATAAATTAACTTCCCTCTCGCGCAAGATTTAAAGCCTATACGTAGATGCCTAAGATGATCTGCTGTTTCCTTTAAAAATGAATAGAGATTTTTTTCCTTAAATATTTGTCTAACGAAATAACAGATGCTTATTTAGCACTTTGAAGTCCTGTTCGAATTAACCTGCTAGTAAGTTTTTGTAGAACATCAGTAAGAAGAGAAAATTAAAATAAAAAATAGCGGAATTTCTTACTTTACTTCACAAGATGAATAAGCTTTGATAAGTAATCACGTTTTTTCGATTTCTCGGTTTAAAAAAACTGACTTTTATGTTATCATTAATCAAGTTTTTTTTAAACTTTAAACAATGGACAATTATTGAAGGGAAAAAATTAATAAAAAAATAATCTTGAAGATAGTTGCATGTTGAATGAAACAAGTTTAATTGGATTATTTACGTCGGATTCTTGATATCTGAATATTAATTAATTATAGTGTTTAAGGTATTTAAGAGTTAAAAAAGAGGATTAATTTAATATACATTTTTAACTTTCATTTCTAGTAAAATAAATACAAGATTTTTTTTTAAATTAATCCTATTATAAGCTTTTTATTTTTAATGAAATAAACTTTTGGTCACTGAGTTCCGTTTTAATTATCACATGAAGGAAAAATTGAAAAAAAAGTTAAAGGAAAATTTAGAAAAAAAAGTTCTTTGTTAAACTATCAAGAATTTTCAGTTTCTTAAGCCATGAATGATCTTTTAATTTTTACAAGGCCATTAGTTTATAGTCTTAAAGAAAAAGTAGAGAGGAAGTTTTAGAAAAAATATACTCTCCCTGTACGAAAGGGAGTCCTTTTGATATTCTAGAATATCTGAACACTTTCTAAATAAATACGTGAAAAGGAGTTATTATGCAGAACCAGGGTTGGATCATCAGATAGACAAATGAGAGGAATGTCTAGGGCCCGGATTTTAGTAGGGCCCTGTCAAACTGTCTATTTTGAAAAGATTTGTAAATAAGAGAGTTGACTTTTCTGTTATACTACTGTATATGATAAATCTATAAATAGGTCTTTAATTGCAAGTGTGAATTGTTACTTCTTTAATTTTCTACTGTAAGGGTGATTTGAGGTTGACAGATAGGTCATTTACCATTATTATAACAATTTTATAATTGTGATTATTTGAGATTCTTAAATCATAAATTTTAATATATTTTAAAGCATTAAAACGTGTAAAAATTATTTACAAAGCTCACTGAGTCAATCAAAATTAAATTCTTTAGCTGTTTTATACATCGAGGAAAAAGCTTTGGATAATATGGATTATGATGAAACAATTGATAATTTTGCTGACTTAAAGACTAGAAAACAGAATTTTTAAATAAAGACTATTCATATCTATAAATTTACTTTTATTAGACATTTAATAAAATAAATTTTAATTTTTTTAAATATATAAACAAACTGTTCAAACTTTTCTTGAAAAAATAAAATGTATTGCTGTGTATTAAATTTTTTTTATTAGTAAAAATTTAGAACTTGTTTTAGTTTTTCACATTATTTAGTTTTGTTTTATTTGTTGTCTTATGTCTTTTTATGTGCTTCATTTCTTGTGGAAAAGGGAGGGGGTCCGGTTAGAAGAAAATGTCTGGGGCTCCAAAGAGGTTTAATCCGGACCTGTACGGAACAGCAAAAACCATTTCTTAATTATGAAAATATGCAATAAAAATGATTTCCATAGGGTTGAAGGACTTACGAAGATTCCAAACTTGGATTACTTTAAGGAAAAGCGAGATATTGGTAACTTGGAAGCAATATTATGTGCGTATTACTTCGCGAAACGTATCCCGATGTGGTGGGAAGAATCCTAATTACGGCGATTGGAAATTGGGAGTAATTCAAGGACAACTTGTTGTTAGTAACTTGTAAGAATTATCCAAAAATATCTGCTTAATTTTTTACCAAAAAGTATCCTGAACTTTTACTACAGCTTTAAAGAAGTTTACTGTCTAGTTTTTTTATGCTGGAGGTCTTAAAACTTTTAAAATCTTTCGATATTTTTCTAAATGTTACAAGATAAAAAATAAACTTTCTTGTAGCAAACAGAAAATATAATTGTTTCAATAAAATATATTTTCAAGGAAGATGGTTTTCTGAGTTTTGCCTATTTTCTAATAAATATTAAAGCATTTCACAAACATATGAAAAATAACGTGTTTGTTAAGGTGAAATAGTAATATAAATTTCTATATGTATGTGCATCTGGAAATTTTTTTGAAGGTCTCATTAAAAATGTCCTAGTTACCTTATATGATAAATAAAAATTCAGACTGAATTGAATTCAGTAAATATGTAAAAACAATGTTAAGTGATTTTTTAAGGAAATTGCACTATTTGTTGATGGAGAATTTGGAAAACTAATTATAAAATACGAATATTATTTTGTGAAGAAATATTTTCTGCACTTTTGAATTTATCTCTTTAATTTTATTAAGAAAATAATATCAACTTTAAAATAATATTTTTCATAATATAAATTATTTTTCGTAAAAAAAGGCTTATGTCGTTAAATTCTTCAATTCTTCAATGTATAAATGTATTTCAATCTTTATCAAAAAATTATCTTTTCTCTATATTTGCAACAGTCATTTTCCAGTCCTTTTCATTTTTCTCATTATTAATGTAAGACATCAAATTTTTTTTAATTTTACAGAATTATTATTCGAAGATTTTTAAAGAAATTTATAGAGAATATTGTTTACATAATATGTAACTCAGCAAAAGACATTTCATGTCTCGATCTTTCACATTCTGTGAATATATCTATATATCTATCTATCTATCTATCTATATATATATATATATATATATATATATATATATATATATATATATATATATACACACACACATATATATATATATATATATATATATATATATATATATATATATATATATATATATATATATAAATGAGCACGATAGTGAATTTACGTACAATTTTAAAGTAATGTACCTTAGTTTTACCCATATTACACTTTTCTTATGTATATAATGCAGCAGTACTTATAAAAACAGTCATTACACAATGCACAATTTTGCGGTTTTAATTCGAATTTTGATTATACAAAGTTATCCATCAGTAATTAACAACTGTAGTGAAGTTCAGCTTTCATTCATAACTGGTTTTCATGATAGGTATCTGTCATGGAGAATGTATTGGTGCATTATTTACATCTGGCTGCGAGTTTCAAAAGTGAGTCTAGGAAATGAATCGAAAGGAACATATTAAATTCTACTGCTTTGTAGGTTTCATGTGAACACAAGCAATATCTCAATAGTTACTTGGGAATGAATTTGATATTTTTAGAATTCTGAATACAGACAAAATACATTTTTAATATAAATGGCTATATCGAAAAATACATATGTTTTTAGGTACTTAAATCTGTCAGTAATGATTAACGGTCTACTTGTGTCCTAGAAAGACAAACTGATAAAAAAATATCTTATTATCTGTGCAAGGTCATCTCAGGACGGAAATTTTGAATTTAAGGACAGACTGACCGAAATCGTATTGTGAAACTATAAATGTATGACTCACTGTAGATGAAACCAGAAAAAATGAACGCTCTCTTAAATTAATCGTCGTATTTCAGTTCCTGGACATACGATGGTTTTTAAAAAAAGTCATGCCGGATACAAAAATAGAGAGTACATATTCGCAAATGAGCATAATGATCAACTAAAAGAGCATAACTAAATGAGCATAACTATAAGCTAAAACTCCGATTACGGAAAATCTTACGTGTTTTGTATGATGGCAACGTTGAAACAACAAATAAAGAGATAAAAAACTTACCGCAAATGTAAACTGTTTACCTTACCGGAAATATTCCGGTGTAAATAGTTAATACATTATGCTATCTTAATAGTCTTAACCTTGACTCATACTGTTTTGACTTACCATAACTACAAGAGCTCAAACTTATTAAAACGAAATTTAAATTCTTTATTCACCATTCACTAATGAACTACAGTAAATCCTGTACAATAGTTTACTTCTTGCTAGATTAAAACAACCCAGTGTAAGGGAGAATATACTCGTCTTATACTATCAGCATCGCGTGAGCCAGAACCCCTGACGTACTGTTTACAGTCTACGTACTGAAAGCACTCAACGAAGGGGGAAATTTTATGCTCGCCTAAGCTGACCAGTACAATCAAGGGAATACAGCAAGCCTTTAATTTTAAACACTGCTTTTTGCTTCCTTCGAACGCACTATAAACACAGACTAAGTGTCTGTGACGTCCTCATACAGAAACCGGGAGATTGAACTTAAAAGAAGAGGTAACATAATTTTAGAAAGATATAGCTCTGCAAGCAAACGAATCAGTTAATCAAATTTATTACCATAAACTGAGTCATAATGTTCGGTCATATGCAATATGAACAGCTTACACATCTCAGCTTGAATTATTGAGACGATAGGATATATCCCACGTTGCACGTTATCAATATTATAAGTCAGATTTTATTCCACGTATTACAGTCATTTTTTTAGCTATTTACCTTCTCACTATAAAGAAATTTTCTTTTATCCTTCATAATAATAAAACACATTCCTCTATTTCTTTCGTAAAGATCTCGTAAAAGGAGAAATTTAGATACACAATAAAACACCAAATTTGTTATAAAAAATTCATGTATACAGTTTACATTTTTTAAAGAATATCTACGTTATTACCGAAGCTTCAAAGGACTCTATGCATTTTACCGAAAAATAAAAGCCATACAGACTCTCTATTTTTTTTTTCAATATGCGACTCAAAGAGATCTCTGAGAAGCATAACACATTTTATTATGGAGAAATTCACAACATATCGTGCAAACATTCAGATGCGGCCAGAAGTGTTCTCGCAGATACTCAGCGGATAAATCTGCAGGAAATTATGTTGTGCCAAAGGGAGCGCAAAGCAAAATTGGCTGGGAAAAGATTTCAAAGTTCGTGGTGAAATCGAAAAATACTGAAAAGAAATTTGCGAGATAAAAGTAAAATAAGAAACAGAGATAGCGAAATAAGAAATTCACGAGGTGTCATGAAGATTCCAAGAAAAGTTGAGTGGTATTTTGTATGTGCGAAGCGATAAATGAATGAATTTCTGTGAGAAAAAAAGTATGTTATAAAGTTTGTTGTAGTAAAAAGTTGTTATAAAGTACGAAAACTTTTTCAGTGTCCATTAGAAAAGTTTTTTGTCTATCTCAAAATTTTATGTTTGAAGCATGGTAAATTACCATACTCAAATGATACCAGTGTTTATGTCGGTGACGCATTTTGGGAAAATAGTCAGGGAACATAACTAGCAGAGACGATATTTCTTTATCTGCCATAAGGGAATTTAAAAAATATACAATGTTTCTAAGAAAACCGAAATTTTTTTTGAAGTGCTAACGACAAGAGAGAGGGTTGTAAACTGATTAAATTTAACAGCAATGTATGAAATTTTCGATATTTAAATTCCCTTATGGCCGAATTTTTAATCTGCCATAAGGGAATTTAAAAAATATACAATGTTTCTAAGAAAACCGAAATTTTTTTTGAAGTGCTAACGACAAGAGAGAGGGTTGTAAACTGATTAAATTTAACAGCAATGTATGAAATTTTCAAAGCGAAATTTCTGTCAAAAATAACCGTTACATCGATACTTATTAAAAATCATTTAATTTTATAAAAATATAACGGCTTGAATAATTTCAATTAATATGAAATTTTCGAAAGATTAAGTTATTAGAGAATTAATCCCATAGACTTTTTATGTAAAGGTGACAGCCATGATTGGGGAATGAAAGATATTTAAAGATATTTTCCGATATACGTGTCAAGTGTACAATCAAACTTGTTTAAAAAACAACTTCACTATATGACATGAATGCCATTTTCCCATGGTTTTAAGTATTATTTACAATTTACTAATTATTTTATCTTTTTGCTATCTCTCTCTCTCTCTCTCTCTATATATATATATATATATATATATATATATATATATATATAAATATGTCAAGGAAATAATTGGGAAAAGAGCAAGTAACAAAAATTTAAACGGGGCTTCTGGATAATTTATTATTTGCCACCGAGAGCCATCATTTTCATAGAGATTAGTTAGAAATGCTTCGCGTGAGTTGGGAAATAGAATCCCCTTTTGAAATGTGGCCTTGACGTGTCTGTGGTCAGGCGAACGAGTGTATTTTTAAAAGCAAGCATAGGCGTTCGAGAAGTGAAACTGTTACATAATACTAGACGTGGGGTGAGTTCTGGAAGTTTTCACGGGGCATGTGCGAAGGTTTTTCGCTTGAGTTTTAACAAAAGAGTTAGTATAGCGTTCTTGGATTCCGAACTGAGAGGTAGCGCGCGTCTCGAGATGAGAGATCGAAAATCGCGCAGATTGAATCGGGTTATTAATCAGTAATTTGAATAAAGGATTTGGTTGTAAATTAAGTGTGTTTAATTCCACAGGCCTACGATTGTACTAACTGCAAATATTTTAAGAGTAAGTATTAGTGGGAACACGTTTGGAGGGAGTACGAGAATTTAAGCTCGTCGTAAAGTCGCATGGGATTAGGAATCTTCGCGGGAAAAAATTAAATCACCCCATAGCCGTTTAAATATAAAGTTAGGATTAAATTTATTAAATTTGTTGAATTTGTCCAGTTTTCGATCTCTCATTCTCCGTGACAGCGTCGTCCTTCAGCAGAAAGCTATTATTTTTGGTCTAGGCAGTTCTAAGTTGCAATATAAAATTTTTGTTGATGTTTGAATTATGCCAGTGTCGGCGGTTGCATTTGTTTCCCAGTTCCGGAGTGTGTGCTGCTTGAGGCGTTGCTGTCTACCATCTTGAAATTTTTCAGCGGCCATTTTTATGCTGTTCGCCAAACATGATGCGGTGCTAGCTGCCATCATCGAGAATTCGTCAGCCATTGTTTTTTTTCTCTTTCTGGATTTCGCCGAGATGGATGTTGTGTGAAATTTTCACAACATTAATTTTTTTCTGCCCCTGAGGATCGGGGTAGTTTTTGGATGTGCCTCTACAGTTTTTGTGTTCAATATTTCATCGTGGACATCACTACAAAGTTCCAGATGCCGTGCCTTTTTGTTTTTCAGGATACTAATTACGTAGCCATGGACGTCGGCCATCACAAAGCAGGAGCGTTCAACTTTTTCCAGGGATCCATCATGTAATGTACTTGTCAACAAATTTTTTTTTCTTCTAAAGGTAATTCAAAGAATAAAATTTTAAAAAAGAAAAATGTGTAAAGAAAAATATGATTATTAAAAAAATATGTGTTTAATGATAAAAAAATGTGAAAAGTGAAATATTAAAGGGGAAAAAAGTAAAAAATGACTAAAATAAAGATCTTAGGTTTGTGATTTTTGAAATGACAAGTTTGATGTACAAGTGACGTTTTAACGTGTTGTGTCAGAATAACAAAAAAAAATATGGGTTTAAAAAATGTGTTTTGATTATTATTGTTAAGATTTCCGAATTTTGAGCTTTTTGAAGAATTTTACATTGTGAATTATTGAAATATGTGAGAATTGAGTATTGCCTATTGAAGTTGAATATTATTGTAATTTAAGCCCATAAGATTTCTTGATGTTTCCCACCCCTGTTTGCTGAAGAATAGAGTCACTTTGGTCAATTTTGGAGGTTTGGGCATTTAACTTTTCTGACACATCCCATTGGTTTGTTAACATTTTTACTTATTCAATGGAGTTTAGACTGCTGAACAAAATTTGATATTTATGTGCACTGTTTTGTTGGTTTTGCAAAGATTTTGAGTATGAAAGATTTTATAATGTTTACAGAAAAATTAACTAATATTTTGAAATTGAAATGCTTGTAAATTATTTGAGGATGAAATTAAGATTTTATCCATCTTTTTCCTTGGGGAGGGAGGGGGGAAGCAAAGTATAAGATATTAAGTTAAGGAATAATTGTAAAATTTTTAAGCATAGAATTTTTCTCGCTCAGAGATCCATATCCTTTTCGATTTTTTTTCGAAGCACCTAACGCACTTGACTTCGCATTCTGCGATTATATCTATTTTTAAAAAAATCTATGATGTTAATGTTAATTTTCGGTCCTCTGAGTAACTAACTTACAAAGTTGATTTCAGTAATTATTAATTAAGAATGTTAAAAGATATCGTTTAAAATTTTGTGTAATCGAGAAGAATTTTGAAATTTGTGCAACTAATTCTCGTCCAGGTGTGAAGATGGTAGATTTTTTCCGCTATACATATTTTTGATTTTATTTGAGTGTCATAAAGTATTATTTTATGTTACAATTTGATAAATATTATTTCGAATTTTATAAAGTGTTCAGTTTATTTCAATCATTTACAATTTCTTCACTGGTGAATTATTTTGATTTATACTGATCTTGCGGTTTTTATAAGTGTATTTTCATAGTATTGAGTAAAAATTTTTTGATATTGTGATTTTGTTTTAAGTAAGGTATGGAAATTAAGAGTAGTATTTTTCACTAATATAAAGTAAAGAATTATGATGTTATAAAATTTTCAAGGACAGAATTGTGTTGATATTGAAAAATGTGAGTTTTAACATATTTTGTCAATAAAATGAGATGATGCAATCTTTGACCGGGTATGAGCATTTTCACATGCCTTCTCTTAATACGCTAAAGTATAAGATTTTGGTATATGACTGACTTTGTACAATAATTCACCAAATTTTGACCTTCAAAATTATTATTTTCATTTATTGTTTTGAAAAGAGTTTTGCAAAAATATATATTTTTTTAATTTTCGAAATAAGATTTATTGCATTCTTTTCCACGGAGTTTACGCAATCACACTGTTGTCATATTTTCAAGTTACTATTTTTATTTTTACTTCATATCCCTAATTGTGAATCTCACGACGCTGAATAATTTAATAAAATCATAAATCATTAATCTTAATCTCTTTCTCATTATATTCGCTAAATATAACTAACAGCGGGAATTTATAAATATTTAGCAGTTTCTACTATTTATTCTTGAAAAGCATCTTCTGTCAACTAGTATGGAGGCCTTTTGCGTATTTGCACGAACAGAAAATAGGAAAATGAGACTATTAGTTTGATAAATGAAGAAATTTTTGTTCGAGCGCTGAGTTAATGCATTATACATTTCCGGTTAAAAGAATTTCCAATTCTTTAGAAATTTTTTATTTTTCACTAACAGAAACAATAAGAGAAAGCAATTATTCTTAATCTCTATATGTTGAAAATATATTTTCCTGATGTCCTTCCATTTCTTATGTTTGCATTCAAATGTATTTATAAATAAATTATTTAGGACAAATGCGATACAGAAAATAAATAACACGGGATAACGCATTTGACAACAGGAAATCTAATTATAATAGTTTTGTATATCAGCAATTCGTTTTCTAAAATCTGATCAATTTCAGGTTAAAAAAATACTTCTAGTCGCTTGTAAATTAGATCAAGAGAATTTTTGATCGATTTTACAATAGTATCATTTTTATATAGCCGCCATAACTATGAATGATGTGCAAAAAATTAAAAATTAGAATTTTTCTATGCCTTCTTTATGTATTTATTCAATAAGGGCTAAATATTTTCTTTGATGCAAGTGATGCAGTTTTCGAAAAGAATTAATAGAGTCATTTACTATTACGATTTTTTTAATCCAACGAATATTTTTATAATTCCATAAACAGTGGTATTTTTTTGTTGTTGCAGAAATGAATACACAATATCCCGTTAACGTCGAGACAGATAAAAATAATTTTCCTTAAAGCGAGCTACCAAACAAAAATGTTATTTTGAAACTCATAAAATAAAATTCAAATTTATATTTTCAATATTCTCTAAGAAAAAAGGAAAGAAATTTTCCCTGAAGTTAAAGTAATTTTAACACTTTTAAACTTTACATAAGTTTTACAATATTCTAGATTTATTTTAACTTATTTAAGCTTCCTTTACTAGCAAATTAATAACTAGTCATAAAAAATATGTATGTTTTGATTTTGCAGCATGAAATTAAATTTATAAATTTTATTGTTTATCTTAAACAAATTAAAATTCATGAAAAAATTTCTTATTTTTATGTAAAGCAGTTTTATTTGATGAAAGTTTCCAGCCTTGCGTAAAACTAATTAAACACTTGTCTTAAAGTTTTGAAAATTGTCTCAGAAATTATGACAGTTATTTGTTACAGAGATATCTTTGATATTTATGTAATATTTTTCCCCTTTATCTGAACTGATTTCCGGAATTTAATGCGCTAAATCCCTAATTTTTCCTTTCAAAATCAAAACTTTAGATTTATTCTGGAGAGTCATTTAGAGAAGAAAATACTCAGTATATTTGCAATTATATATTCCATATGCCTGTGATGATAGGCAGCTTCAAAATGCAAACAGGTAAGGAGATACGGGTACAAATCGCCTGAAGTTTCCGAGATAATAGCAAAATCCTAGTTCCGAGATGTAAGGAAAATATTGGTAAAATAGCGTGGTATAAGTAATATTTAAATAACAATTTTAGAAAAGGGGTGCGGTGGCCCAGTTAGTAAGAGCAGTGGGCCAGTGTTCTGAACGTCCCTGGTTCGATGCTCGTCGCTGCAAATCCAACTTCTAATATACATACATATATACAGTACAGCATAAACCTTTGCTCTACGTCTAAATCACTAAAATAAAGAACAGCAAACAAAAACAATACATACATAATGTATGTACAAAAAGTGTCCGTGTTCACTAATGGTGGCCGGGGCACGTAAAATAAGTCGTGCCTTCAATGGCTTCAAAGTTCTCAGATTTACCTCTGGAGGTACGGGGCCAAGTGTTCCGGTTTCGTCACTTGACTCGGTTCAAAATTACAGCACCGATGTTCTTCGAGGTCAAGTCAGACTTCAGCCTTAGTGGCGCCTCGTCTTAAAGTGAAGCTACTATCTACCCTTCGCCAAGGACCTAGGATTTGAGGACCTAGGTCCTTTGGACTTGGTGTAGGCTTTCCTACACCAAGGGGGTTGGAAACAACAACACAATTTTACAAACAGTTGGTGTTAAAACGATCATACGATTTTTAAATACCTGAATCAGTTTATATAAGAGATAGGGGGAGGATTTTATATTATTGGCTGGTATTTTGAATGATAATTTCTGGATTTTTAAAGCCTTTTAGTATCATCCATAAGTAAGCATTTTTTTATATGCAGGCTACCTGAAAAAGTATCCGCCAATAGCCCTTAAATCAAATATAATTTAAATATGCAGTTTATCAGTTCTAAAAAGAAGAAAAACAAAATAATTCTGCAGTAATGATTATCTACATCGCAATGAGGTTAAATCCAAGAAAAGTATACGTTATTAAAATTTTAGAAAACGTAAATTTTTGAGTAATTATGAATGAGTAAAGTTGTGCATTATAGTCAGTACATGACAGGTACTCAGGCATAAATATACTTTTCCCAACCATTTCAGCTGCATGTTTTCATTTTATAAATTGCTCGGTGAACTTAAAAAAAATGGAAATATTCAAACAGAAAGGAAAACTCAAGAAGTGGAGATGGAATTTTTTAAAACCCAAGAAAGAATATAAACACTTCGCAAATCAGTAAACAATGTATAAAGTTGAATTCTAAAATGCCAAGCTTTAAAAACAAAATCTCTCATTCCAGTGGTATTGTACCACCAATTCTAAGGGTGGAAATCCGTGCACTTAAAATATATTTCTCTACTGTTTAAATAGTCAGTTTTATATTTCACAAGAGGCATATCTTGAACGAGTTAGTAGTGAAATGTTTAAAGACAAACAATAGTTTATATTGAAATTTAACGGTACTACACTCGATTTGCGTTTTTTAATGGATATATTTATCAACCTTCTAGAGAAGGGGGCTTACACTAACAACAATCTGCTTTAAGGACAAGCCCATAATATTACACCAAACACAATAGTCGTCTGCTCTACATTCAAGTCCCCTGCACTGTATTCATCTTTAACTAAGAATAATAGAAAGGATATACAATATTTTCACAACAGGTTATAAATTTACTTTTAGATTTTATGATTACATCTCCATTACATTTTACGATTTTACTGCAAAATATCCGATGAAATATTGGCAAAAAAAGTAACCTTTTCTTCACTATTTATATGTGGGTATTTCAAAAAGTGCTTTGAGAGGCAACTCACACTAGCTGGGTATATCTTGTGTTACCTGTAGGGGTACGTAAATTTCACATATAAAATATCGAAATTTCGTAAAAAATAATTACAATATATAAAATTTCGCATTTATTCGCAAATATATATATATATATATATATATTATATATATAAATTCTAAAATTTTGCATTTATCTTTAAAAAATCACAATTTTACTTACTTGGTTAGGTAAGTACCAAAATTCTTAGTTGTAGTAGTCTCCATATTCTATTTCTTAAGTCTTTATCAATAAGTAATAAGGAAATTTCGAGAGTGAGATCTCTCAGTTAAAGACCGTGGATGTGATAAGCAATTAAGTTAAAGAATTATTAATATTATTACCTAATTTCGCTTAAAAAGCCGTTTATCACCAAGCTTTCGGCGAAAAGTAGTAAAAGAAAATAATTTTCTCCTTTATTCGCTCCTATCAGCAAATTTCGCATTTATTCGCATCTATTACGTAAATACGAAAATTACGTATCCTTAGTTACCTAACATTATGCTAGGACCTTGTTATATAATATTTGAATGCAAGTTTATCGTACAGACTGAGTCTTTTCCCCTATTTGAGAACACGAGAGGAAAGGGATAAAGTGGAAGTATAAAAATGACCCTACTATATTAAATGATAAAGATAAAGCAATCGGGATTGGGCTCTAATTTAAGAACCTATTCATGATTGAGAGATTCTTCATGGCCATTTTAAATGCTCTGAGCAACACCCATTGAATAATTTTATGCTGGAGGTCATGAAACTTTTAAAAACTTTCGATATTTTTCTAAATGTTACAACAAAAGGATATTTTTCAAAATTCGATATTTTTCTAAATGTTACATCGAAATGTTATAAAACATAATTGTTTCAATAAAATATATTTTCAAGAAAGATATTTTCCTGAGTTTGTTCCCAGAGTTTTTTCCCCCTAGTTTGTTTCTGGTAAATATTAAGGCATTTCCCAAACATATGAAAAATAACGTGTGTGTTAATATTTAAACCAATGGAAGTTTTATGCTGTAATGTGTTCTTCCTTTGGCTTGCCAATAATTATAATTTTTACAAGCGGGATGAGGATTAAGGAACTATCGATGATTGTAAATCTACAACAACGTGAATGAAGTATTTATGGAATAGATTGTGGTGAGGAGAAAATATTTGATAAAAATCATGATGTATATTTTCTCAAAACTGATCATATTGTTTTTCGTATAAGACACAAGAGTTATAAACGCATGAAATATTAACGTAACGCAACCCAGCAAGAAGAGTGACGTAAGTAAAAAATGGGAATTTTGAGGTTATGTCATTGAAAAATATGTAAAAAGTCCCCCATCGTGCACAAAAAGCGACACATCTCTATCTCGCAATTTGTCCTCCTGAGGGCAGGTGTATCAGATTTATTGTAATGCTAGTTCAAGCTGTATAGCATTCTTTAAGTTACTTTTTCTCAAATGCAGCATTTTTGAGTTGTGTAACTTTTCTTGACGGGGTGCGGTATGATCCATGATCATAGGAATAGCCAAACTTTTGGAATATCATCGATGCTATTCCTATGATGAATCAGATCAACAAATAAAACTCTTTCATGGTTTGAAGTAAATAAAAATCCCGATCATTTGGGGTTGGAAGGAATCACAAAAAGGTTATCGGTTCCACAGAAATATAAATATCAGTTATTTCACTTTGCGGAAGTAAAGATATTCAATAAACGTGTACATAAAGAATAAATAGCTACTAAACATTACAACTCCGAGATGGCTAGGAAAGTATAATAAACTTGCTAGGGGTACATACTTAGTTTCATTATTTAGCATACGTTTTTAGGAAGGTTTTGTTACTTGCATAGATTTTAAATACCCCATTGGAAACTCCAAAAATCGTTATCATCCCCTCTTTGAAGAAAGAAATCGGTTTATTATGCATGTGGTACGGAGAGATAAAGATATCTCATGATATTGAAGAAAAGATAAGTTTTTCAAACTATGCAAAGAAGTAAATTGGGTGAAAAAGAATTTACTATTGAAAGTCAATATAAAAAAAGTCAAGAATAAAATCAGAGAAAAGATATATTTAAGAGATTTTTGAAGGGCAAAAGAGGGAAAAGGAAGTCAAAGAAGGAGCTCATTTTGTAGAAAATTATGAGTGGTGGAATTTCTTTGAAAAATATATAATGAGCATTAGAAAAAAGTCATCATTTCTTATTAAATTTTAAATGCTATATTTAAATAATAATGAAAACCAAAGGTTGCATTTGTATAAAATGTTCATTATCAAACGGGAAATTTTTGTAACAAATTATTTATTCAATGCCAATGAAAAAATGAGTAGAAAAATATGGATCATTTTAAATCTTTACTTGAAGTAATTAAATCTGTCCAATAGAACATAATTCAATTAGAAAAAGTGTAAACGAAATACAAAAAAATAAAAGACTGCTTTTCTGTTTCATGTATTGTTGATAGTACGGATGATTTAAGATGTAAAGTTTCATTTACATTTTCATCAGTATGTTTTACATAATGAATTAGGCTTTTAGAAACACTATGAATGTTCCCTTCATTATGTCTCAATATACGAGAAAAGAAGTACATCGTACATATTTCATTTTTATAATTCCTTAAGGATTTTACATAAATATTTTATTCTCAATACAAAAAACGCTCTTTCATTTTGCCTTGGCACGTCAACAGTCAAACAAAATTAGAACTACATCGATATATTAATGTAACATTGATATACTAATGATTACGGAATGTGAAAATTGTACATCACACACACACACACACACACACACACACACACACACACACACACATATATATATATATATATATATATATATATATATATATATATATATATATATATTTATACATACATACATACATACATACTTACATACTAACTTAAATATCGCAATATATAAAAGAACACTACATAAATTACCAAAATAATTTTTATAAGACAGATAATTTCTGTATGTGTTATGGTTAAATTTAGGATTTAATAAATAAGTAAAATCTGGATATAATCAATTGGTCACACACGAGTTTCATAATTGGATTAATTGCATTTTCTACGCCCCATTTAAAATTTGTATGATTCACAACAGCTTTCATATAACCTTCCTAAGATTTCGAATTGAACCCAGCATTTGAGATTGCTTTTAGGTAGATTATTAATCCGCCTAATTTTGTGTAAAAAGTGTTGCAAAAATAATGAAAAACATATTAATTTTTTAATAATATGCTTTACTGTTTTCCAAAGTTTTATTTTGTGCTTCCCAATATGCTACATTTTTATTCTTTTAGGTTCCGTAATACCTCATATGGTATTCAATATGCACATATTGTTTTAGATTTGAATTTTTCATATCTTTATTATTGTAAAGGAACTAGTCCGTTACAGCTACGTTGTTCAGGTCACTTCTTTCATACAATCCCCTCTAAACGGTGACTAATGGTAAATAGTTACTTAAAATGCACCGTAGAACCAAAGTTTCTTCAACTCCACTCTAATTTTAATTATATATATATATATATATATATATATATGTGTGTGTGTGTGTATGTGTGTGTGTGTGTGTGTGATAATAATCACAATGAGGATGAATTTATAAACATGTGAATTGATGCGTAGAAGCTATGGAAGATGCAGATGGGCGAAGTGTTGATCATACAGGTGCAGTCGCTCGTTCAGTGATGAGAGAAACAAATATTGAGCCAGAGAAGAGGAACACGGATTTCAGACGATATCCAGGAAAGCATTGAAGAAATTTGGGAGAGAAACACACACATGGAGCCATAGAAGAAATACGCAAATTCCAAGACGTGTTTCATTTATCAGAAGGCATTAGCTGCAGTGGCCACATGACCTTTCCGGCTTCCATGCCAGGACGGGAGGTGTTAACAGCAGAGTTTACATGGTAGAGTTACGTGAGAAAAGCCGTCGTGCCCATCGGACTTCTGGCATCCGGGGACAGCAGATCTGACATCAACGAGATTTAGGCGTGAAGAGAGAGAAGTCTTCTGTTCAGGCAAACATTAAATGAGTGTTTGGCGATATTGACACCAGAGGGCCTAAATTACTTAATTTTTAATTGGGGAAACTTAGTCTCGAATCGGAGTTCAGGTGTCCACATAGTGGTTCTCACGGGGATCAATTAATTGCTAGATCACGCGTTTGCTCTGCGTTTCACCAAAAGGAAGAATTTGACAACAAGTCTTATTTATTGTACACAAATTTAATGAGGCCTTCGGGTTCGGCCCAGATATGGTGTTGTTATGGAATTCAGATATTTCAAATGCCTGCTTAATGATCTGCAGGGCTAATATAAATTATAACATACATTATTTTTAGGTTGCAATTTTGGAAGAGGAGTCGCGTATAATGAAGCGCCTTCGATTTTAGA
Organism: Dolomedes plantarius; assembly: GCA_907164885.2. Classification (NCBI taxonomy): domain Eukaryota; kingdom Metazoa; phylum Arthropoda; class Arachnida; order Araneae; family Dolomedidae; genus Dolomedes; species Dolomedes plantarius. Next base: position 132,030,777 of record OU015491.1, on the reverse strand, counting down.
GAAAAATTAAATTTCCTTTAGAGAGATAAAATTATCGAAGGCTGTTTCATTACATTTTTGTTAGAAGGTTAGGAAGCCGCCTTTGATTAGAGAACGGGAGGGTCTTCTTTGTGACTTAGCCAATTTAAAAGCGGCTAAGCGAAACGGGGGGTCGATGGTTTCCGATCCTAGACAATATTAGCGGGGATTGGAGCCACATTTGATGCTAAAGGAAAATAAACTATTGTCAACAAATTTATGGGGTCTGTTTGGGAGGTAGACCGCAAAACACGTGGACTGGACCTTGGGTGATCTGAAGGTGGCGCAAGGAAGGCATGCATCTGTTGAGAGGTTATCCAATCAAAGAAGTGAAAATAGATGCTAAGTGGTGGATTTTTGAAAGCTTTCCTGAAAGTATTAGGAGTCATAAGAAGGCGTGGAAATTGTTGTGAAAAAATAAAATACATAGAAGACTTAAGATATAATAGAAGAGTTTTTTTCGAGGATTCACTCTGCATGCGGGCCCGTGTTCCCTTTCCCCGGTGCTTAGCATAGCAGGTAATGAAGTGTTGTTATTTTAACTGTCGAGGAACAGCTGAGCTTGCTCTTGAGTTACCAAAGAAATATGTCGTGTAGCGGAGCAGAAATCCAGTTGAAGTGTCCCGGTATGATAGTCACCTGATCCTGATACTAGAATTTGTTTTTACTGATAATGAAAATCTAGTTTCTGCCTTTACGAATAAATGATTTGAAAGTAGAGATGGAGAGAAGTGCGCCTTCACGTTGAAGTCCCGAGTGAGTCGTCCCGGAGATGAAAAGCGTTTTCGATAGAGAGTGTGTGAGGACCTCCTGACAAATACCCCCATCTTTTGAAAAGAGCGGAAGAAGCATACGATAGATGACCACGATCGAGGCCCCTGCCAGCCTAAGATGTTAAGTGCCAGCTACCTTAGAAGGAAGGAACGAGACCCCATGCCGATGAGAGCGTCGATCCCCGTGTTCCAGTGCGGTTAGCATCCAAACGAGTGAGTGGAAATCACTTTGTTTTGTTCAGACCCCACCATGCTAAATGAAAGATTAGTGCGGGAATAGTGTTTAAAAAGATAATTTTGATGGATAGGAGTTCTTTGCTATGAGTATGATTAATAATTATATGCTCCCTGAATCCAAAAGGTATAGGATAATTGATATACATCTTTTTAAATATAAATTAAAAGAAAATGCCAAAAGTTAATGAAAATGAGTAATTTGTGTACCAAGTTTTTTTTGTTGATGTTGTTATTGATTTAAATTGTAAATAGTAGTGTTGTAAATAAATTAGTTTTTTTTTTTTGTAAATATAAAAATTTAGTCAGTCATCCTTGTGTTTGTAGTTGATCTAAAGGAAGGTTTAGAAGCAAAGTTTGTTTGACCTGTTCGTTTGCCAAATTGTCTAGGACTTTGGGTTGAATTCAACCAAATAAATCTTAAAACACAACGCACCCAAATAATTTCTATAAATAAATAATTTGTACTAACCAAAATAATTTACGAATCACGCCCAAAATAAATATTTAAGACAGGCAATAGGACATCGTGCTTTATTAAAAAAAGAATATGCTTTAAAGTAATTTCGGAAGACGAGTTTTCTTGTTATATATATATATATATATATATAGTAAAACCTCTCTAGCCGGTCACACTCAAAACGATGATATTTTGTTCAGAATGAAATAAAGACCCCGTAGAGCTAGTTATTTATCATCCATATTCAGTGATTTCACCCACCTCCCATAGTCATTTTGGACAATATGAAATTCACTGAAACCCCCATTTTCCCAGCCACTTTCTCAGAAATCTTTCCACTTTGATACTCAGAAGTTATCATTTGACAACCCATTTTCAGGGGGGGAAATCCTGTTGATACGAAGAGAATCAATACATGTGTAAAAAGCTCTGTATCCCAACACTCTGCGAAGCTGTAGTCCCCTGGGATAATTGGTAGTGAGAGAACGGGTTCGCCCAGTTCTTGGAAATTTGTAATAAGATTCTTTTTACCCAGCTTAAGTTGTTTTAGAATTACTGATTTTTCCGAATACTGATCGCAGTGTGTATAAGAGGTATGGCATGCAAAAGGCCACGAAAAAAATAATCCATGTTTTGTCCCCTGAAGAATGAGTGAACGCCATTAACGATCACAAAGGTAGTTTTTTTTATCTTCGCGCAAACTGGTTGCAAAGTACGGTTGTGGAAAAATTCTTAAATCGTTCTGAAGAATCATGAATAAAATCAGGGTCGAGGAAATATACGAAAAAGAATCGACAGAAAGGAAAAAATAATCGGATATAAATGATGACACACTTGAGTGGTTTAATTGGGTTTTCACCGAAAAGCTACCTATCATTGGACCGATTGTCGAAGAATAATCCCTGAAAATAGCAAAAACGTTGGTGATTGCACACAATTTCAGGATAGCAATGGCTGGCTGGATTTGTTTTGATCTAGAAATAACATTTCTTTTTATTCTGTTCTCGTAGAAAGCAAAACGGTAAGTGAAGAAACTATTGGGATTGAAAGGGCAGATGTACAGATTTTGCAAAAAAACTACGATCTAAGAGGCATTTTTAATATGGAGGCCAGTGGAAGTTATCCTACCTGGCTTTTTAAGAAGCCTTTGTAAAAGAGAGATCAGCGGTAGCAAGCTGTCAGTGGAGTTCTTGATCATCATGTTTTGCTGTAGGGAAATTGGTGAGAACCAGCGACTTCTTATTACAGGAAAAACTAATAGGACACGTTTCTAAATAAAACCCTTTATTTTACAAAGCTAGCCTTCCAATGGGAGTCAAACAAAAAGGTCTGGGCTCTTCAGTATTTGGTAGTCAAAGTAGATATCTAGTTACAGTTGGAAAATGAAAAATTGAAAAAGAAAGGTTTTACTATTTCTTGATAATGCTGCATGCCGTAGAATCTTGACTGAAAAATTTTCAAATGCGAAATAAATTTTTTTATCACAGAACACCACTTCCGCACTCTAACACTTGGATCCGAGAATTATCCAAACATTTATGGTGCTACGCCCATGCCGTGCATTTTTATAGTCGCTAAACTTGATAGCGTAACCGATATTGCAAAATCTATTACTATTAGTGATAGAATATCATGGTCAAAATTAGCGTGACAGGAATTCAAGATGGCAACAGTTCTCAGATATCTTAGTTACTACATTTCCTCAACTCAAGAGGGTAATCTCTCGATAGCTGAAATCAGTGAAGACAATTCTGTAATTAGACAGGATGTTGAAATCCTCCTAGCATGTGCGTCAAAACTTACTGTCAATCTTGATATAGGGAAGGATATGATATGTCATCAAAAGTTGCAGGAATGCTGGGGAAATCAATGACAAAATGATTACGGTAGATAGAATTAATTATATACTAATTTAAATAGTTTAAATAAGTTAACAAATACGTAATAACTGATCGGTTTACAAATAAAACGTAGGGGAATTTTCGTTATCGCTTAGTTTTCAGTGAAGTCCTCTTCCGCGGATTATCAGTTGGATCTAGAGAGCAGCGATAAGGATTCAGAGAAAGAACATCTACATACTAGGACTTTACCAGAAGTTCTAAAATATATATTCGGAATTGGAGGATGACATTGAAAAAACTACCGAAATTTTAGAGAAACTTTACCATAAAATTGAAAATGACATTATGCAAAAAAAATGTCCTAATTGAAAAAAATATTTAGATTTTTTATTATGCGATACATTTACTACTTAAATAAATTTTCATGATTATTAAAATCGTGCATTGTTACTTTATCATACAACATTTATGAAGGTGTCATAATTACATATACATGAAATTTTTTGCTGGTAGAAACCACTTATCCAGAGTCACCTCTCAAAATGGCCACTATTTTTCGGAACCATAATTGGCCACCATTGAGAAGTTTTACTGTGTGTGTATGCATATATATATATACATATATATATATATATATATATATATATATATATATATATATATATATATATATATATATATATATATATATCTGTGTGTGTGTGTGTGTGTGTGTGTATATGTGTGTATAAGAATGTGATGTTTCTCATAATTTGTACATCTGAATCTCATATATTTAATGCTTTAATGAAACAAAAACATTTCCCTTAAAATGAGTTACTTTCAGTGACAAAGTAAATTCAGGGAAAAGCAATATGTGTTGTTTAGGATTAAAATTAGCATAGAAATGGGGAACGAAATTGTATCTTTAAATTTTACGGCTGTTCTATCACCTTCTTTTGTCGACTTTCACGATTTGTACATTTTCATTTAAATAGTGTGAGTAAACTTCAGCCAAGAATTTACATAGAAAACTGTGCTATAAAATTAATGTTATTGTTTCTTAGGACCGTAATTCATCTTTATATAATGTGAGATGGGAGTTTGTATTTTCTCGGGTAACATTCTTTCTAAAATTGTTTCTTCAGACCATCAGTTTCTTGCCTCCCAAATCTGTTGGGACACTGAACTTGACAGGATAGAATAATTTTTAGGAAAATAAAGGTTTGCAATTTGAATCTATTCTACTGAATAACTTCACTCGTAAATTCTCCAACTAGACTTCATTTATTCAGTTGCTTCCTCGCATTTTTTGACAGGGAAAAAATGCAGTTGTCGAATTTTATTTATCGTGGGATTTAGCGCTTAAGCTATGCAGTCGCTCCCGAAATTAATTGAAGGGAAACTGCATATGTTTTGAAAAATTCTTCCTGAAAAATTTATGATGTTTGTTTTATAAAACGTAGAGAAACTGGAGTTTTACTTTTGTATAAATGTAAATTTTAAAATAAAGGAGTTTCAAAATGTTATTGCAGCTTGTGTTTATGTGAAAAACTTTACTCTCTTAACTGAACTGAGGAATATAAGAAATTTAGTTTGTTGGAAAAGTATAAAGTTATTTTGTATTAGACTGTGATCTCATCCGTTCACGCACATACTTTATCCATTTTTTCAACATAATTATAAGTAACATATTAGAAAACACAGTTATACACATATACATTTTTGAAAATTGAATACAATAAAATAGTTACATAACTAAGTACAACTGAAGATATCTATCTATTTATCTATGTGTCTATCTATATATGCATATGCACATACTCACTCACGCTCACATACACACAAACACACACACACACACACGCACGCACATATATATAAATTGTAGCATAAGCCGATGCTGATGCCATTCGAGTCAGTAAGAACGAAAAATTCAAACTCAACAATTTATTCTTGCTAACATAACGTAAGTATCAACAGCTGTAAAATTTAATAAATAAATTCAATTTAACAACCGTGCTCACACTTGAGCAACAACAAAACAAAGAGAAAGGGGAAAACACTTCCGGCGAGAACCTCCAAAGCAGCAGGCGGGGAAACTGGACGGAAGCAGCCCAGGTTGACTCTCAGACTCAGCTTAAATACTTGCCGCGGTGATGACGTTACAAGCCGAGAAATTTGAATATTTGAATATTTTTAACTCCATGATGCGCTGGCGTGCAGTCTGTACCTCCACAATATGGAGGGTACCCTATATACCCTATATATATATATATATATATATATATATATATATATATATATATATATATATATATATATATATATATATAGGGTAACTCTATGATAGGTGGCCATAGTTTTTAAAGATTGAAATAAAAATTCTTAGAATGCAACCACAAGAAATATTTCTGCATATTTAAAATTCTTATACATATACTCTTCATGCTTTGGGCAAAAAATTATTAAACATTGAGAACAAAAGTGGGAAACATAGTTTGAAATTAAAATGGCAGATGGCCATATCTCCTTCAAGCCGAGGAGAGATGGCCATCCAATACAAGAAAGAAAAAGTGAAGTTAAAATAGCAAAGAACAACATATAGTTAATCATGAAAAACATATAGCAATTTGTAAAGATGGAATTATATCACGGAAAATGAGTGAAGAAAATTCGAATAAACAACATTTGAAGTATAATTTCAACCCTTCACTTTTTGTAAAATTTTACCACATTTTTGGCAAAGGTCTTGATTGTTTGTACACGTTTCATGGATCCACTACAGGCACCTTATGCATTTTATCCAGTCATCAGTTTCGGTTGTTGCATTGTATTCTTCTCCATAACCAACTCAGTTATCCTCATCAAATTCTATTCCCTCGGAATCTGTAGAATCTGATAATTTCAAATGTATTTCATCTTCTTCGCTACTGGAATTGTCATGTTTTTGTTTTTTTCTCGCGTTTATTTTAGATTTTTTACTGGTTTTAAGCTTATTTATCAACTTTATCTGTTTCTGGGATGAAAGTTTCCGACGTTTGTCAATATTTTCTGGTGATGTCAAAAGCATAGCTACCTGTTTGGAGCGTTTTCTAATTGCTTTTGTCATGGTTACATTAGGAACTGGTACAATACCATAAAGTAATTTTGTTGGTGATAGAGAAGTTCCATCCTTTTCGGCTAAAACAAAGGTAGGTCGATTGTTCAACTGCAATCTGGACTCATCTATGTTAAAAATGTTCGAGGGTTTATCAAACTACTCATTTTCTTCAAGAGTGTCATGGAGTAGTTTCAAGGTAGGCATCTATTTCTTCACGATTCATAGCTTCACTTCTACCTTCGGCTTTTCTGATTGATGTATCAGAATGACGACTTAGGAATAGACTTAGCCAAATATACCTACCCTTTTTACCTTGTATCATTACAATGGTGCTTTATATCCAGTTTTGTGGCAGATTCAAAAGCGAGAATTCTCAAGTAAATGGGAATCCTTGTTTCTGCATTCGTTTAATGTGCTTTACTAATCTTTCTTCGTTTTCAATTCCAAACATCGGACCAGGGCCCATGCTGTCTTTATTGGAATTATTGGTCTTCAATCGACGATACAAAGTCTCGCGTGGAATGTGAAATGCTACAGACGCTCCTTTTACCGAATATGATCCCGTCCACAGCATCCATTGCCTTAGACAAATCATTTTGTCTCCAGGTCCCTCGGTTTGAATGAGGATTTCTTATGTATTTATTCGGCATCTTGAAAAACTGGGAAATAACATCGTTCGGCATTTTATATTATAATTATTTTTGAAATATTTATATTACTTAAAGTTGAAACAATTATATCCATTTATTCGTCAGACTGCACAATCACCGGATCTCACTCCAGTTGAGAATTTTTGGGATGAGATCGAGCGGGGCATCAGATAGCTGGATCCAGTATCGTCAAATCTTAAGGAATTCGAAAGTGCAGTTCATCGAATATGGCCTCAAATTCCTCATACCACCTACCAACATCTCATAGAATGCATGCGAAGAATAATTCATGCAGTTTTAAAGGTAAAAGGTGGTCCAACATTGTATTGAGGAGGTGGTCATAATAATTTGGCCACTCAGTGTGTATATATATATATATATATTTTCACAGAGTGTGAGAGATAGAGACGGAATGTCTTTTGCTGAGTTACATATTATGTAAACAATATTTTCTATAAATTTCTTTAAAAATCTTTGTATAATAATGCAGTGGAATTTAAAAACACATGTTTTAAAACGGATTAGAAATCATGTTGAGGCACATTTCAATGTCTAATAATTTCTAGGATTCTAATTTACTAAAAGAACTTAATAATATTCAATCTGCCATAAACTATTTAAAATTCAATCACATAAATTCATTAAGAGATACCATAATAAACTGGAAGGTACATGTATTCATTAAGAGATATCACAATGGCCCTGAGAGAGCCTTCATCCTCAAAAATGGACAAAGAAAAAAACGACTTATATCGTCAGAGATCTCAAAGACAAGATAACTCAGTGCACATAATTTTGCCTTACACCTTGAAAATACAATATTTTTCGGATATTTCATGAAACCCGCGGCACCGAAAGTATTAATAAAAGTAAAAATTCCTGCACTACATGTTAAGATGATTTAAAGGTATTTATTACTTGTAGAAGAGGTGTCATTTCGGCATTCTCCGTCTGCACCAGCCTCCCCGCAGCACATTTCTGAGAGTCTGAGCCTTACCAGGGAAGATCTCATTCAAAGTCCCCTTGATGAGATCCATAAAGTTGTTGACTATGTTCAAGTAAACAACCTTATAGATCTCATCTGAATAATTTAGATGCTAGAAGATTAGCAACAACTACAACAAAGATATTTATGCATCAAAAAGTAAGATTTTGCTTCTTTAAATATTTGTTTACTAGTTGAAAACCCGCACTTCACTACGGAGTGCATTCAAATTAAATACAACGGTCAATGTATGCAATTAATGCCAATATAGATATATACACTCATGGACAAAAAAATTAGCGCACCAAGAAGGAGTCGTCAAAATGAAACGAAATTTTACATACGTAATGACTACTTTGATATAAGTAAATGATAAGAAAATCAAAGAAAAAGGATAATTTATTTCAGAGAAAAAGGCAAAATAACGGAGGAGTTAATACTCCGTTGGACCCCCTCTAGCGCGAATGCACGATGCGATACGATCGAGCATTGAGTCATACAAGTTCTGTATGATGTCTTGAGACATTTCGTTCCATATTTGCTGTAACCTTGCCTCAAGTTCGTTCAAACTCGTGGGATGCCCAACTCGTCGTCCCAAATGATCCCAGATATGCTCGATTAGAGACAAATCTGAGGATCGGGCAGGCCAAGGAAGGATAGTAACAGTGCAGAGACAGTCTTGTGACACCCTTGCCGTATGAGTCCGAGCATTGTCTTGTTGAAAAATGGCTCATGGGAGCCGTTGCATGAGTGGCAACACATGTGGTTGCAGGATTTCATGAACATACCGCTGGGCTGTCATGGTGCCACGGAACAATACTAGGGGTGACCGTGTATTGTAGGCAATGGCACCCCATACCATCACACCAGCTGTGGGAGCGATGTGTCGCTGTACAGCAAAGGCAGGATTGAAGCGTTCACCACGGGCTCTCCACACACGAACACGATTGTCATCACTGCCGAGATTGAATCTGGATTCGTCGCTAAAGACGACCTGGTTCCATTCCGCTGCAGTCCAGTTTCCTCGTGCGCGGCAAAACTCCAAACAGAGGCGTCGATGGGTGGGCGTCAAGGGCAGCCCACGTAATGGGCGCCACGATACCAACTGTCCTTCAGCCAGGCGCCTTCGTATGGTTCGAGAAGACACAGAGGCCCCTAGTGAAGGTGCTACCTGTGCCTGGATGGCGGCCGATGAAACAGTTGGCTGTACGCGTGCATTTCTTACGATGTGGTGGTATTCTTGACGACTGGTCTGTCGAGGGCGTCCTGAGCCTGGTCTTCATGTACATGACATCTCTCGGGTCCACTGGTCCCAACACCTCCTCACAACACAATCAGAGCGGCCTAATTGACGAGCTACTCGCCTAGCTGACCACCCAGCTTCTATCATCCCGACGATTCTCCCCCTCTCAAACTGCGACAACTGCTTATATTGTCTTCGAACACGGCGTAATGGCATGCCTATCTTAGCTCTTCCTTTGTAAATGATTCAGCACACTCAAACAAGCTTTGGTTACCTGTTTTATACTCCACAGAGTACGATGTTCAACGCCCTCTACCCGCTATACGTAATGCGCAATCACGCTGCATTTCTAATCATCTGCATATCTCTCCGACATGTACCTTCATTGCAAATTTCGTTACGATCCCGCATTTATTTCTTGGTGCACTAATTTTTTTGTCCATGAGTGTATATATATATATATATATATATATATATATATATATATATATATATATATATATATATATATATATTTTTAAAAAAAAAATCGTAAGGGATATTTTTATAGACAAAATAATGTAGAAGAAAATATTCAAATTAAATGTAATAGGACATACTAAAGAATGTAGTACAGTTAATATAGTACAGCTTGAGGAACATAATATCTTTTATTGTATTTTAATTTTTTTTCGATAATGTCCAATCATCTGTAGCATTAACAAGAAAATAAATATTTTTTTGTTTATTTAGTTGTTATGCACGTGACGATAAATTTATTAAAGTACCAGAAAAAGAAATCACGTGATCATCATTTAATAAATTAAATTCTAAAAATTAATCTTTAAAAATTCACCAAAAATCAGAAAATAGAGGTAAAGATTCGACAAAGGTTTCCTATTTGGAGGAATTTCTATGATCTTTCTCGTGATATAAATTTTATAGCCCTCAAATTATTATTTTAAATGCAAACTTAAAAAAAGTTACTAAACCAGCTTAGAAATTTAATTTTAAAAAATCTAAGAAGAATGTTTCAAAAATATTTCTTAGTGCTCCCCTACACTGTAAGGAGAATCGCCATGCAAAATTCCAGCCTTTAGGTCCAGCGGTTTGGTCTGTGCGTTGTATGCCAGTGAGTCAATCAGTCAGTCAGTCACTTACGGAACTGTTTTATATATATAGATAAGAGATAATAGCTGAAGAAATGTGTAATGATTTCTCAATTGCCCCCAGCTTCCAATAGCGTTACATTTTATAATTTTTGAAGCTTACGCTTAAAATAATGCAGATATAACTACTCAGTAATTTAATTTTCACACTAAATCGATATTTAAATTTAGATTCATAAAATATCAATTTGAAGTAAATGCTAACCACAAATATTATTATTAGTATTTACATTTAAAATAGCTATGTCATTCCTTCAGTAATATTTTCTATCTTCTAATTCTTTTTAGAGCAAACATGCCGGTACTCAAAAACTGGAAACTGTTCTATCTCCATAATTTTTTTTTGCTTCCTACATTTTGTACTGAGCGTTACTTTACTACGAACGGAGAAAGCAAATGGATTTTCAAAAGCGCACTTTGTCATACGTTTCCTGTCGTTATAACACACGGTTCTTTACCTGATGGGGAGAGTTAAATTAAACTTTCAGAGTTCTAATCAAATATTCGAAGCTGTACAGTGCATTTTGTTGCTTATTCTCTTACGCAGGAAACTGCATTTCGAGATGTAGTTTATGCAAGACAATGTTCGTATGGGGAGAAATATAAGCACAGGTTTTTTACATTGAATTATTGATCGAGAATAAGTAAGTTTTAAAACTTATGTGAAAATATTTGATTGAATGCATTAAGAAGATTCGGAAAAATACTGTTAGCTTCTTTGTCCGCAGTTTTTCAGTTGATAATATATAATTAAACATTTTTCACTTGAACAACTTTTTGTAGTTATTTTTATATGGTTTTTTTTTAGCTTAATATTTTTTTATATTGATATTTATTTATTTAGTCGTAGTCAAATTGACCCGCTCCGCGGTTCTAGTGTTAAATTCACTTCTGAGTACGAAACGTACTAATTTCGTTTGCTACGACTAAATAAATAAATATCAATATAAAAAAATATTAAGCTAAAAAAAAACCATATAAAAATAACTACAAAAAGTTGTTCAAGTGAAAAATGTTTAATTATATATTATCAACTGAAAAACTACGGACAAAGAAGCTAACAGTATTTTTCCGAATCTTCTTAATGCATTCAATCAAATATTTTCACATAAGGTTTAAAACTTACTTATTCTCGATCAATAATTCAATGTAAAAAACATGTACTTAAATTTCTCCCCATACGAACATTGTCTTGCATAAACTACATCTCGAAATGCAGTTTCCTGCGTAAGAGAATAAGCAACAAAATGCACTGTACAGCTTCGAATATTTGATTAGAACTCTGAAAGTTTAATTTAACTCTCCCCATCAGGTAAAGAACCGTGTGTTATAACGACAGGAAACGTATGACAAAGTGCGCTTTTGAAAATCCATTTGCTTTCTCCGTTTGTAGTAAAGTAACGCTCAGTACAAAATGTAGGAAGCAAAAAAAATTATGGAGATAGAACAGTTTCCAGTTTTTGAGTACCGGCATGTTTGCTCTAAAAAGAATTAGAAGATAGAAAATATTACTGAAGGAATGACATAGCTATTTTAAATGTAAATACTAATAATAATATTTGTGGTTAGCATTTACTTCAAATTGATATTTTATGAATCTAAATTTAAATATCAATTTGGTGTGAAAATTAAATGACTGAGTAGTTATATCCGCATTATTTTAAGCGTAAGCTTCAAAAATTATAAAATGTAACGCTATTGGAAGCTGGGGGCAATTGAGAAATCATTACACATTTCTTCAGCTATTATCTCTTATCTATATATATAAAACAGTTCCGTAAGTGACTGACTGACTGATTGACTCACTGGCATACAACGCACAGACCACAAACCGCTGGACCTAAAGGCTGGAATTTTGCATGGCGATTCTCCTTACAGTGTAGGGGAGCACTAAGAAATATTTTTGAAACATTCTTCTTAGATTTTTTAAAATTAAATTTCTAAGCTGGTTTAGTAACTTTTTTTAAGTTTGCATTTAAAATAATAATTTGAGGGCTATAAAATTTATATCACGAGGAAGATCATAGAAATTCCTTTAAAAAGGAAACCTTTGTCGAATCTTTACCTCTATTTTCTGATTTTTGGTGAATTTTTAAAGATTAATTTTTAGAATTTAATTTATTAAATGATGATCACGTGATTTCTTTTTCTGGTACTTTAATAAATTTATCGTCACGTGCATAACAACTAAATAGACAAAAAAATATTTATTTTCTTGTTAATGCTACAGATGATTGGACATTATCGAAAAAAAATTAAAATACAATAAAAGATATTATGTTCCTCAAGCTGTACTATATTAACTGTACTACATTCTTTAGTATGTCCTATTACATTTAATTTGAATATTTTCTTCTACATTATTTTGTCTATAAAAATATCCCTTACGATTTTTTTTTAAAAATATTTATATATATATATATATATATATATATATATATATATATATATATATATATATATATACACTCATGGACAAAAAAATTAGTGCACCAAGAAATAAATGCGGGATCGTAACGAAATTTGCAATGAAGGTACATGTCGGAGAGATATGCAGATGATTAGAAATGCAGCGTGATTGCGCATTACGTATAGCCGGTAGAGGGCGTTGAACATCGTACTCTGTGGAGTATAAAACAGGTAACCAAAGCTTGTTTGAGTGTGCTGAATCATTTACAAAGGAAGAGCTCAGATAGGCATGCTATTACGCCGTGTTCGAAGACAATATAAGCAGTTGTCGCAGTTTGAGAGGGGGAGAATCGTCGGGATGATAGAAGCTGGGTGGTCAGCTAGGCGAGTAGCTCATCAATTAGGCCGCTCTGATTGTGTTGTGAGGAGGTGTTGGGACCAGTGGACCCGAGAGATGTCATGTACATGAAGACCAGGCTCAGGACGCCCTCGACAGACCAGTCGTCGAGAATACCACCACGTCGTAAGAAATGCACGCGTACAGCCAACTGTTTCATCGGCCGCCATCCAGGCACAGGTAGCACCTTCACTAGGGGCCCCTGTGTCTTCTCGAACCATACGAAGGCGCCTGGCTGAAGGACAGTTAGTATCGCGGCGCCCATTACGTGGGCTGCCCTTGACGCCCACCCATCGACGCCTCCGTTTGGAGTTTTGCCGCGCACGAGGAAACTGGACTGCAGCGGAATGGAACCAGGTCGTCTTTAGCGACGAATCCAGATTCAATCTCGGCAGTGATGACAATCGTGTTCGTGTGTGGAGAGCCCGTGGTGAACGCTTCAATCCTGCCTTTGCTGTACAGCGACACATCGCTCCCACAGCTGGTGTGATGGTATGGGGTGCCATTGCCTACAATACACGGTCACCCCTAGTATTGTTCCGTGGTACCATGACAGCCCAGCGGTATGTTCATGAAATCCTGCAACCACATGTGTTGCCACTCATGCAACGGCTCCCATGAGCCATTTTTCAACAAGACAATGCTCGGACTCATACGGCAAGGGTGTCACAAGACTGTCTCTGCACTGTTACTATCCTTCCTTGGCCTGCCCGATCCTCAGATTTGTCTCTAATCGAGCATATCTGGGATCATTTGGGACGACGAGTTGGGCATCCCACGAGTTTGAACGAACTTGAGGCAAGGTTACAGCAAATATGGAACGAAATGTCTCAAGACATCATACAGAACTTGTATGACTCAATGCTCGATCGTATCGCATCGTGCATTCGCGCTAGAGGGGGTCCAACGGAGTATTAACTCCTCCGTTATTTTGCCTTTTTCTCTGAAATAAATTATCCTTTTTCTTTGATTTTCTTATCATTTACTTATATCAAAGTAGTCATTACGTATGTAAAATTTCGTTTCATTTTGACGACTCCTTCTTGGTGCGCTAATTTTTTTGTCCATGAGTGTATATATCTATATTGGCATTAATTGCATACATTGACCGTTGTATTTAATTTGAATGCACTCCGTAGTGAAGTGCGGGTTTTCAACTAGTAAACAAATATTTAAAGAAGCAAAATCTTACTTTTTGATGCATAAATATCTTTGTTGTAGTTGTTGCTAATCTTCTAGCATCTAAATTATTCAGATGAGATCCATAAGGTTGTTTACTTGAACATAGTCAACAACTTTATGGATCTCATCAAGGGGACTTTGAATGAGATCTTCCCTGGTAAGGCTCAGACTCTCAGAAATGTGCTGCGGGGAGGCTGGTGCAGACGGAGAATGCCGAAATGACACCTCTTCTACAAGTAATAAATACCTTTAAATCATCTTAACATGTAGTGCAGGAATTTTTACTTTTATTAATACTTTCGGTGCCGCGGGCTTCATGAAATATCCGAAAAATATTGTATTTTCAAGGTGTAAGGCAAAATTATGTGCACTGAGTTATCTTGTCTTTGAGATCTCTGACAATATAAGTCGTTTTTTCTTTGTCCATTTTTGAGGATGAAGGCTCTCTCAGGGTCATTGTGATATCTCTTAATGAATACATGTACCTTCCAGTTTATTATGGTATCTCTTAATGAATTTATGTGATTGAATTTTAAATAGTTTATGGCAGATTGAATATTATTAAGTTCTTTTAGTAAATTAGAATCCTAGAAATTATTAGACATTGAAATGTCCCTCAACATGATTTCTAATCCGTTTTAAAACATGTGGAAACGTATGACCTTTCTTTATAAGAAAATATGGCGTAATGTAATATAAGAGCAGGATCTCTACCGTTGCTCTTCCTGTAAACCTTTATACTCTACTTACAACTCAGAAACTGCTCGGCACTTAACATGAAAGTGAAAGGGAATATATGTTGAATAGTTACTTCACAATACGCTCTCATTCGGAACTTTATAATGAGCTAACAGAAATCCTTCCTAGAGTCAGTTGCAACAAACAGCGAGAGTGGAGAGTGTTTCTTCGAAAATCATACACCGTTGTTGTATTTCAGATGAAAGCACAGGCGAGAATAGTACTGAGCTAAATAAGGTATCAAAGAAGTATGAAGATTACGAGAGATTGATAACAAGAGATTGCCAACTATGCTTTTTAATAGTTGAATATACAATTAAAATTATTTTCCTTGAGTGAAAAACGTTTGTTTGCAAAAGCAGTGAAATGCATTTTGGCGAACTGAAAGTCACGGGGGTAACATTTATCAGAAAAAGGTAAAACATAATACGTATGTGATTTCTTAGAAAGTTAGTGCAATTTAAGGTTATTTTTATTTAGTTATAGACAATTTGTTTGCTGTTGGAAGCTCATAAAAATGTTTAAACCATTCACACATGTATATACATTTCAAATGTAGATGTTTCAAAAAGTCTTTTAAGGTTACCACAGTTCTTCACGAGAATGCCGTAAATGTTAAAACGTACCGCATAGCTAAGTTTTCAGAAAGAAAAAAAAAACATTCAAGAGAAAAAAAATGACTCGCATATTTTAGCTGACTTATCAAAAATCAGTTCTGTCAGCTTTTAGTATTTTATCATCTAGTCTTTCAACTTCTTTGTCATAATCAGTCAATTTTTTCGATATTTCTCTATGGAATTCTCTTAAAACATTATCTAGTTACCTCTAAAATTATGACATATATAAGCTATATGAAATAGTAAAACCTTGTTATCCTGCTTTTTTAAATTTATTGATGTAAAGCAGTACATACCAATAATTACGTTTTTGACTTAAATTGCGTAACCTTTAAAAAATCAAGATTATTTTTCATATTGTACATATTCTCAACCAGCAATTTAATGTAAACATAATAACAACTGTTCTCCCTTACATTACGTAAATTTGAGATTAAGTTTTACACTCTAAATCCTGAGATAAAAATAAAACAAAACTCTGTAATGATAAGCAGGTTTGAAAGCTATATGATACTCAGCTTAATGTAACCTCAAAAGTTGAGGAGAAAGGCCTGTTCTTTTTAAGAAATTACACTTCTAATTAAGAAAAACTGAGTGTTTTCAGGGACATATTTTTAACGTTTCTAATATAGTTAATTTACTGTTTAGTTTGCATTATATGGAAAAGCAACTTTTATGATTTATTGGAATGTTTTTGGGGATAGTTCTACTTTCACAAGCAATCCTACACATACGTACATATGGTTACTAGCATCATATTTTTATGATTTATAATAAATTCAGTGGAGAAAAAAAATCCTCAAATTAATTTGCACTTCGACATGATATTGATGATAAAAGGAAGCTTCAAAATGTAAATTTTTATGCCAGTCCAGTAAGTGATGAAGTCGCACCAAGACATTGTTTTTTAATTTGTCTCCAGATGGGGACTGTATAAAAGGTGTTGAGAAGTTATAGGGAACTTAACTTGCCGAGTTTAACAGAGACTATGTTGTCTCCCTCAAATGCAGTAAAATAGGTTTATTCTAGGGATACTGGATTTTCTACAACCTGAAGTTAAACTTGACACCCCAGGCAAGTTTATAAAGACCTTGGCTTTGAAGACTATCCATAGAAGATTCCTTGTAGATGAATAGGTACATTATACTGAAGGGTTGAGCCTGTCCATTGAGGGAAATCCATGTGGTGGAGTATATTAGGATGTCTCTTCTTCCTATTGTTAATTGGGCCCACATGCAACCCACTATGATGGAGAAATAGAGGCTATGAGGATTGTTAATGAACAGCCTGTCAGGGTAAATCTATTTGAAAAAGCTGACATTTTATCAGACTATATCACCACAATTTATGCTATTTGTTCCCAAAAAATTCTGAGTAATTTCGGGTTGATTCATCTTGAAATAATAAAGAGGCCTTATTTTATGTTGCCAGAAATGCCTGTTAACTCCCTTACCACGATACTCTTTCTATCTTGTTCACCTACTTATGTTCTGCCATAGAGCAGTGCTATTGCGCAGTGCTATCGCGCTGACCTGGTAAACCCAACGATGTGGGTTCGGGTCTAGGTGGTGTCGCTTAGTCTAAATTTCCTTGTCATGATATTTTCACTTTTCTCCCGTGGAAATCTGCAATCATCACATTACGAATTGTATGACCCTGAACAGGGCCTTTTTTTTCTTTTGCTTGCAAACTTAACATCTTGTTTGCTGAGGGCCACCTTTACCTTAACTCGTTAATTTTTTTTCACTGTAATATCTTCCTATTATTTTTTTCACTCTTTAAACTTAATTTAATCTTTAAACTATTCTTTCCTTATCAATCTTAACTATTTTAATTATTATTAATTTTACCCTTCAACTCTTGAATGTATTAAACTAATTATTATTATTCTTTAAGTAACTTGTATCCTTAAACTTTAACTACCTCAATGATTTTTAATATTGAGCACATTTACATTGATTACATACTATCTTGCGACAGGAGTTAAAACCAGCTGGTCAAGGCACTCTACTTCTAAAAACTCAACTCTGCCTCAGCCAGAAATACCTTCACATTGAGGACTTCAAGGTAATGAAATACTAAGTTATCTTGCTAAAAGAGGAACAGATCTCTTACAGAGCTGACAAAGAAAATTACTATAAATATCGGATAACTAATCCAACAAACATAGATAGAAATAATGCGAATACAGACAAAAAACAAACAAAAATAAAGCACTCTGGGCATCCACGCACCAAAGGAAACATTCTGTATAAGTACCGGAACTGAACCATAAAATAACATAGAGGTAACCGAAAGGTCTCTTCGTCAGGGAGCCTAACCAAATCAGTTACCTCAAGGGGAACTTTCTGAATAGGATCCAGGTAAGACCAACAGACATCCCAAGGCCCCGAGTCCCCCAAGGAAGCAACTAGTCAAAAGAAAATGAAAAGACAAAAAACAACTTACAGTATGGGCTCAACGCACCGTACATGCAAGCACACAAATAATCCTAATGGAAAGTAAAAGATGCATACACACCCCAATTCCGTAAGTGACGGTTATGGCGAAACAGCAGCCAATTCTATCCTAGAAGTTACGTCATTGTAACATTACTACAGCGCCCCCCCCATTACAGCTTAATCAAATGAAAACATAAATTCTATTCTAAAGATCTTTAAAAATTTCTCAGTCTAAATGCCATTTTTTTTAAACTTTTAAATTGCCGAAATTTTTAGGGAAATTGTTTTCACTTAAGTTTTCCTCGAAAATGTTACAAGCCTCCAAAAAATCCCCAGCGTTGTTACATATGTTTTTTATTCTGTAAAGTTGTGAGTGTAAAGTTGGGGAGTTTATGCATCTTTGACTTTGCATTAGGATTATTTGTGTACTTGCATGTAAGGTGCGTTGAGCCCTTACTGTAAGTTGTGTTTGTCTTTTCATTTTCTTTTGACTAATTGTTTCCTTGGGAGACTCGGGACCTTGGGATGTCTGTTGGTCTTACCTGCATCCTATTCAGAAAGTTCCCCTTGAGGTAACTGATTTGGTTAGGCTCCCTGACGAAGAGACCTTTCGGTTACCTCTATGTTGTTTTATGGTTCAGTTCCGGTACTTATACAGAATCTTGCCTTTGGTGCGTGGATGCCCGGAGTGCTTGATTTCTGTTTGTTTTTTGTCTGTATTCGTATTATTTCTATCTATCTCTGTTGGATTAGTTATTTGTATTTTTTCATTATGGGGATATGAAGCTTCTGCGCTATCCTCTATTGAAAATGTTTTATGTTTTCTTTGCAGGATATGTTTTATGTTGAAGTGATTTAGCTTTCTATGCTTGCTTTATTTTTTGTTTTTTTGATTTGCTTATTTTTTACTTTATACATATCGGCTCATGGAAATAAAATTACCATACATACCGCCGGAGGAGCTATGACTTTTGTGGACAATAGTGTTCAGTAGACTGCTTTGTCAAGACTCCTAAGTGGTCACCTGAAGTGCCTTAAATTTGATCAAAGAAATAAGATATTCCCCATTTGTGGAAAATGTAACATCAATCATTCCACCCCTGACCATCTTCTTTCTTGCTTGGAGCTTGAAAAAGAGGATTTGACACAGAATCCCCTCCTTGTCTTGGATTTTTAAAATGCTTTTGGTCTCATGGATATGGTCTAGCCTATCGGATAGATCAGATAGGATTAGTAACAACAACAACACCATACTTATCTCCAAAAAGACTAAAGAAACAAATAAAAGCAGAAGTGACCTAAAAGTGTTATAGGAAATAAGGGAAAATGATGAATTGTCTAAACTGATAGAAATACCCCCCACCCCCTTCGTTATCAAGCTGTAGCGGCTTTCCTACTTTTGACTGCGTACGATTGTCTTTCCAAGCACCTGCGTCGAATTAGTATTTTTGCCAGTCCGAATTACGTAGTGTGTTAAAAAAATCGCTATAGATAACGAAACACCTTGTGTCATACGAAGCCATAATCGGTAAGAATATCTATTATAGATACTGGACGGCTAGGGCCTGGGTTTGGCAGAATTTATCCTGCAGATTTTATTCTTTGCTGTTTGTTGTACTTTAAGTGTTTATCTTGTTTTTCATGGTATTTTTATTTTTATTGTATCTTATTTTTCTGCTACTGACCAAATGGTCCACTGTGGGTATAATTCGGGTTTATAGATGCATATCTAAGTACCTCAGTGATTAAAAAAAAACATTTGATTAATTTAACTTCCCTTCTCTGAAGATTGCAATATCACATGTGTATTTATTATTTTTTTTGTGAAAAGTTAAGTTTCTTTAAATTTAGCAACCCAAATCTTTTAACGTGTTTCAAGTAGGGAGGCATACGCCTTGTAAATATAATGTTATTTGTAAGCAAATGTTTGAAAACTCTTACATATGCAAATAAGATGAAACATCACTAAACCTGATAGAGTCTCGAGATTTTTCTTTCGTGAATCTACTGTAGGGAAGAATACAATTTAAGGTAAGTGAGTAGCAATTTATACAGACTAAATTTTATTCACAACTTCAATCTCTAGTCATTTATTCGAAAGTTGTATCTAAGTAACTCTGAAGAAAAGGCGGAGTGATTTTTTTGTTCTGCTTTACATGTGATCATGAATAAAGAACAAAAGGGCTTTGATCCATGTCGAAAAATCTTTTATCAGAATAAATTCTATTTCTTTCTCCGTGCCTTCTTTATCTGAATTCTTTATATCTGAATATCCAATTTCAACGAACTTGTCCCGGGAATTTCCATTCTGCTTTGCTTTAACCATTAAGCTCAAACCTTGATAATGCATCTTTCTTCTGATCTCGGTTTGAGCAAAATTTTCTGGTTAAAAGAATTTCGTCTTTGTCCATATTTTATCATTAGATCTGTTTGTTAAATTTGAATATTGGATGAAATTTTATACTTTCAAAGGGCGTTTGTTACGGTTATTGTATTAAGGTGGAAATAAGTTTACGGTTTGAAAAGTTTGCTTGAATATTTTTGAAGTGGTCATTTTATGGCAAAAAAAAATGTTGTATATCAATGATAAAGGTAATTATTTACTGAATTTTTTTTTCAACTAAGTGGTGCTTTGGTGAATGTTTTTGATACAAATATCCTAAAATTGTTTAGTGATAATACTTATTGCAAAACCTCGTGAAGACGTATTCAATAATAATAAATGTGCAATGCGTTTTGTAATAAAGTTCCTTTTTTTAAGTGGGGAACCACTATCAGTTTTCATTTATTGAAAGCAAATTGTTGAAAATTCGATAACCATATACAAAACAAAAAAAAGGTCCATTAAGTTCTGCTAAAGAACCTAGAGTACAATAAAGTTTTTTTTAATAAACAATCAAGGAGCACCTTTTAAAGTAACAGTCCTTTGGCTTTATTTAACTTATTAATTAAAGTTAAGATATCGATTCAATAGTGCCAAACCACGGCCATTTTTTTAAATCACCAAAATATTTTGAGCCTTTAAAGATTACGTCCTACTGTATCTTTAAATATTTTCTGATTTCTGTTGGTGCTTTATGAATTTAAAACAAATTTAATGATTATTTATTACAATCTTCTTTTTAGCCAAGCGTTAACAGTAACATTATAAATACTCAGTTGTTTAAGGTATTTAAAAGCAGACCTATAAAAATAATTCTCTTCTTCAAAGGAAAATATTAAGAAAAAATCGAATATTCTACTTTTCTCAAATTTATTTTATTTTAATACTTAATATGTATGTGTTCCCGAAATTATTAAAAGTTCGATGCACAAAAAATACCAGAAGTTTTGCTTAGACCGAACTTAATGTAAATTTCCAAGAAACTTTCTTCGATTTCATAAACGACGATATAATGCAAATTTTTAACACAATTTGTTAAAAATTTCGATCTAAATATTCATTATATTTGAAGTCAAAAACACTCCTGAAATATGTTTATTTCTAGCTTTTTAGTCAAAATAAATTAGCTTTTACAAATGCGTCTGATAGGCTTTTTATATTAAGGAACCGATTTCGTTTGATACCATTTTATTCATATTTTTGGGTTTATATTTTCTCTCTTGGCTAAAATAATTCGATTTTCACTTACTGCCGTTTTATAATAAACTGAGATATAAAAAGAAAAACTAAAAAAGACGATAAAATAGCAAAATAATGAGATTTCTACAGAGCTTTAATAATTTTAAGCAATTACAATAAATCATATTAAGAATTGATATCTTTTGAACAGTTTAACATTAAATTTTGGTGATTAGGGAATATAATAATTTAACGTTAATTTTACAGTTTAACAGGAAAATTAATAGAGCTTACAAAATGTCAGATCTTCATACAAATTTGCAGGTTCTGGCTCAAAGATTGTATTAAATTAGTCAGAAAATGGATAACACATAACATCTGAAGATCACGATATGTGACAAATCGGTTATTTATTCGCAAAATCCAATGACGTAGTACCGAAAGTGATGATCTACAAGCATGAACGTCTACTTTAACGTGCTAAAAATTGGAAATTTATATTTTTTGAGGGTAAGAGATGAAACATTTGATACAGTTAAATAAGCCTTTTGGTTTTCTCTACGCTATGCCTCAAACATAAGAGTCTGCAATAGGCTCCAACAGTAAACAAACATAGTTCTTAAAATTATGGTTTTCACTTTCAGAGTTTACCTATAAGACTGCAAAAATGAGGGTTTTTTTCAGTGCAATTATTTGTATTTCCTACACATACACACATTGCAACCGTGAAAGGAAATCTTTAAAGTAATAGGAAAAATTCGTAGTATAAATTGATAGCATAGTTTCAGCAGACAGTTTAGATTCAATTTACTGTCAGTTGAGTTTTCTACAATAAGTTGTTGGAGATGATACACACACACACACATGTATGTATATAAATAAATAAATAAGTAAATATATATAAATAAATAAATAAATATATATATATATATATATATATATATATAATATAATCTATTATGATAGTTCTTTTTAGATAAATTGAAGAAAAGTAGTAATAATATTACAACTTTCTTTCTGATTTTTTTTTGAAGCATTGAAAGTTCTGAAACATCTTTCCCATTTAGAGAGAAATTAAAGTCGTACATTAGCTTTTCCCGTAAAGCATATCCATGTACCCATATCACGTATGCAACTTTCGCCAAATTCAGATAATCTGATTTCAGAAACTTTCTGCTATAAATTTGTTACAAAATCAGCTCTAAAATTCAGCATCATTAATTTGTTTAATAACACAGTCACTTTTTTACATGGATAATCACCTGTTTGGGAGAGTATGCATTTTCAGAAAGCATAATTTGATTAGAACTATCGTGTACCTCACCAGAAGTATACATGTTCATGAAATTAATAAAATATGTTCTGTATTTACAGTCTTTCGCTCAGTGAATTTAGTCCATGGACAATTTTTGGAAATGTATAAACGTAATGTAATTTTCTTTGAGTGAATAAATTAAAATTGAAATTATTGTTAAAATTAAAATTTATTATGAAAAAAATGTATATTGAAAATATTATTAAAATAAATTAAAACTAATGGTATTATTTTTTTAAATAAATTAAAGCTAACATTATTATTAAAATAAATTGAAGCTAAAATTAATCGTTTATCGTATTTTGGTAATTCGTAATCCCTTGTAAAATATTTTACCTGATCCCTATTTATTTTATTCTTTCAAAAACTTATAAAACATACTTTCCTCAAGATATTCTATTAAAAAAATTTCTGCTGTTCGCATTCTAATTAAATTGGAATATAAAAAAGTTTCTTTTTGTACTACAATCAATTGAGTTAATAGAAGTGAGATATTAAGTTATATTTACATATGCTTGCACAGGTATTCAATACTTTACTTAGCAAAAAGCTAGATTAAATTTGAAATTAAAATCATAAAGAAATAAATTTCAATATCGATAGTTTTCTTCAAAAGTAAAACTAACCTTTTTATTGGAATGCAAGTGACATTTTCCATCACAAACTACTCTTTTATAAATATTTGTATTCACATTTTAATATATTCAGCAGAATTATTTTCCTTTTCTTCCAGAAAATCTATACCAGTCTGGGTGGGAAAAGAAATGTTTTTATAAATACTATATGCTTCAAAAACCGCAGGCAGTCTCTAGGGGTTGTACAAAAGCCATCAGCGTTTTTCGGATGCGAAAATAGCTTTATTATTCAAATTTTGTGGAGAGACAGAAAGACCATGGAAATAGTGTAAGAGTGAGAAAATGACTGCCTTGTCACAGATCTTAAGATGAAGGACGAAAATTCAACATTCATTCAGGAATTAAAAAAATATATATTGGAAATTTAGACATGAAGTGTTATCAGTTTCAATGCATTGTTGTATGTTGTTTGCATTTTTTATTCTATAGCAAAATTTTAGAAGCCAGTGTGATATACGTGACGTTTAATATAAAACTGATTGCTAAAGGTATAAAAAATCCCAAATCCCCTGTCTAGCTTTTGTTTTGGTTAAAGCTGATTCTCATTTTAATTAGTTTGCAAAAAAAAATTAAAATTTTTATATAATATACTTGGTACCTTCCATTGTGTATGAGGTAAGATTAAAAAAAATAGACTCGAAAATGCAGGCTTAATTTTTATTCATATCTTTACTCGAGCAAGTAAACTAAATACCGCTTTAAAGAGCAATTTTAAATCACCGTCTGACATGTAATAACAACAAAGGCTACATATTACATCACAAGACGACTTCATTCTTCCAATAATCAACGCTCATTCAAACTAATAACTTTAAAATTCTATTGTGTCCATCACTAGGCCATAATCCTGATTATTACATATTTCTATTCCTGTTAGCAATAATTTATCCTCAACTAACATTTGTTTGGTTCAGGCTTCCACTAAATTTTTTCAATCTTTGAAATATAACGAACGTCTACGAAAATCAGAGTTTAGACCCTTGAGTCTGGGTATGTACCAACCGAACTACGGCAACACTGTGAGGAAGTATAATTTCCAAAGACTTCCCTCACATATTCAGACTTTCTTTTTGAGACCGATGACAGCTGGTTTAGTTTGGTTTGGAGAGCTATGGTCAACTTTTTGCTACACGAGGGCTAATTAGACGGGACCTACAGTTTAAAGCCGATTCCGAACGGCTACAAACATCCATGCCAACAGTGGGAGTCGAACCCACAGAATCTGATCCGAATGCCAGCGACCTAGCCATTTGGCCATCAACTGGCCTAGGCCGATTACAGAAAATGTTAGATATGACACTTATAAAATATTTTTTATTTTTCTATCAATTATCTATTTTTTCTGGTTACGAATTTTTGATTTATGATTTCACTAATGGTCTGCAAAAATTCTTTTCAATGTTCATGCATAAATACAACGACCATCTACCAAGAGCAGAATTCAAACATATTTCTTCTAACCTAAACGCTGCTGATCTTCCAACTTAACCTCCTTATTGTTATAGAGAAGTGTTATTCTAAATATCATATCCCTCATATTCCTTTTCACTTTTACAGACAGCGAATTGAGATGTAACCCTGAGCATTTGTATATATTTTTATAATTTTTTCTCCAGAAGCATTGACTTTTCCCGCCATCAATTTTTGTCATTCATTATAGTTGAAGGCCTTGTTTGAATAGGCTTATTTGAATAGTTGAGGAACTTTGAATAGTGGTCCATTCTTGTTCATTTTGAAATACGGAGGAATAAAGTCTAATAAGTGCTCAGAAATGACTGGTGAAGTCTGATTTGTAATGCCCTCTGTTCACAGCAGAAATAAGCTCGAGGTGTACCAGTTTAAAAATAAGATAGAAATCCTTGTATGAACATGAAAGTGAGGCTAACGCCTTTTTTTTAAAAAGTGGAGTTGGACCACTACTCAATGAATAGTCGCTACTGCTTTATTTGAAAGCTTAGGGACCACAATAACAACAGTTTGCTACCGAGGGTGTCTGAACCTGTATCTCGTACCTTGAGGTCAATGTTCTACTGATACTTAACTTTCAGATGGTTTGGTTTGGTTTGGAGCGCTACGGTTAACTTTTTTGATACACGACGCCTAATTAAACCGGGACCTACATTTTAAAGCTGATTACGAACGGCTGCAAACAACCATGCGAAGAGTAGGACTCGAACCACCGGATCTGAACCGAATGCCAGCACCCTAGCCATTCGGCCATCATATGGCTCTTGCAAATGGAAGAAGTTTTTTTTTACTGGTTTCCGACACCAAAAATCATCGTTCAGCCATACTCTCGTCTTATTGTCACCCACATATCTTGCTTTTACAAGTAGCAAGGAGCAAGGCATGCAAGCAGAAAGCAAGCATTTCTCGCTTTGTGCATCTCATTACCACATTTTTGTATCCTAAGTTCTCGACTGAAGGTTATCTGAGACTTTAACTGTGAAATGTACTGAAAAATGATCATTGGAAGGTGAGTTTCAGAAAAAAGAATAAAGAAACTAAAATTTACAATGAAATAACTCCAATGTTTATATAATCATATTCCACAATTTTTAAAAACAATACTTAGCAGTGTGGAGTAAATATAACAAAATGATATTTTAAGTCTTTTAAAAAGTGTCTCATAATTTCAATTCTCAAAATAGCAATCATGGACACGATAATTTTTTTCCTGTGAAAATAAAACTTAGATATAAATATAGTATTAAAGGAATAAATATCACACTTATTCCACTCCACTACCTTTGACTTTATCGTACTTTTCATGTGTTCTTAAAAAATTTTTCTTCTGAAAAAAAAATTATTTTACTTTAATTTTAAAACTGTATCACTTTTGTAAATATTCGTCTTAAAAACAGTTTCAGGGGAGGATATATTTTAAGTTTTGAGAGAAATGAGTTTAGAGATTAAGTACCATATAAAATATGAATATAATTAAACCCTAATATAATATGCCCCTTTAAGGAAAAACCTAATGTCATCCTGTTAAGCTGTGCTGAAGAGGTTCATAAAAGCACAAGTATTCATACGATTGCAACCAGTTTTAGGATTGCTCATGTAGACCACCGGGATCCTGGAATATATGTGATGGTAGACACTCTAGAGACGAATCAGAAATGGCTTATAGGATATCTCATTTAGTATTTACCAGCCTCGTGAAAGCTACATTATTTAACGGTATGCTAGTTGCTAATCTTCTGCATTTTAGTAGAGCTGTGCATTCAAGGGAAGATAAGGTTTTACAAATGTACAAAGTTTGACAAAAGCACATAATGTGGGTACACAATATATAGTATTTATGGTGTCAGAAAGTGCTACACGAGTTAATGTAAAACTAGATGCTAATGTCTCACATTATAGTGGATTTAAGAAAGTTTTCTTACAATCTAGTGGTTATGGACCAAGAGTAAGAAAATTTTAAAAGTAATACTAAATGGTAGAAGATCTGGATAGATTTAGAAGTTTTGAATTGAGAGAGTTGTTATTGTTTTGAAAAATTAGGTTTTTTTTAATAAAATAAGTCATAATAATATCCAAAAAATACATTCTTAATTTTATTTTCATGTTATTATTACATCTTAACTAGAATATAATATTAGTGTACTTTTTTAAGTTTCGAACAAAAACAATACAATTAATAGCGAAACAACTTAACAACAAATTCTGCATGTTTAGTTGTTTCGTTAGACGTAGACTGAATTAATATATTTCGAAACTCATATATATCAGTTTATCTATCGTTAAATTTAATGACATGTACGATTTAAAATCATATATATATATATATAGAAAAACTGGTAGATATACATGAGTATGCTATGCTTCTTAATATGAATTTTTCAAAATTTCTGAGAATACAGTAATACCCCGAAGTTACGCGATAGGTGTGACCGACGAAAGATCGCATAAATTGAATTCGCGTAAGTCGGGGTACAACTTTGCATATAAATACTTAAAAATGTTGTCTGATTGAGATCAAGAAATTACAAAAACACCAGTTTAAAGGAAAAAATATTGTATTACATATTAAGATTATACATTTGTACAAGATATTAATAAAAATTTATGTTGATGATTTAAAAAAATCCAATACAGTAGTCTACCGTATTAGCGCCTTTTTTTGGCAACGAATTTCCTCATAGCAGGTTAACATTTTATTTATTCCCTGCTTTTTCGTGATCTTGCAATCTTTTTTAGAGTCTATATTCTCTAAAATATATAAACCTTTCTCAATTGCGTTGAGACCTTCTGTCAAGTTTATAATTGACGTTAGGTTTTCTTGTGGAATTGGGTCTGAAGAGTTGGATTCGTCAGTGATGCTTTGGTCGTGCATCTGCATGGGATCATCGACTGTCAGTTCCTCAAGATAAGAATCCAACAGCTCGTTGAAATCATCTCCATCGACAGCCATATCTAACTGCCTGGCAAAATTGGCAACTTCCATCACACAAGCAATATGATCAGTTTCAGGCGTTGTTTCCAACGAATTTTTTTGAAAAAATTGGACAATTTTCTTGCGGTCACCATTTAAAGTTTTTTGGGAAATTTTATTCCAAGATTTAAAAAGGTGAAAAAGGGTAAAATTAAAAACCGCGTAATTCTGAGGTCGCGTAAGTCGGGGTAACTTAAGACAGGATATTTCTGTAATTATTGTTTTCACGCTCAAAGTAGCTTCTGTTATTCAAAAATGTCTTTAATCTAAACTTTTTTTCTAGGACATGCTATAAGACAGAGGAAATCTCCATTTGTCCAGACGGTCTAAGCGGACCTTTTTCCGACAAAAGCTTGCGACAATGATAAAATACTCTGTCTAGGAGAATCATTTCTACAAAATAGGAAAGATAACATATATTTTTCTAGAGGCAGGTTGAAAACTTTCTCGAATATTCGATGTTGCCTCAAAAAATATCCCTGAAATTCAGACTGTCTCGTCTTGCAAATATATGTTAGTCTTAACACTCTTGGAATTTTTTGGTCTTTCGTCGTGAATGCATTACTTAAAAGCGTTACCTTTGGATTGATCTGAAACGCTTTTTTATCCAAAAAACAAAAATCAAACTTACTTTTCTGATGTAATTACGAACAAATTTTCACTGTTGATGAGTGAAAGACTACAGCATAAAATGTAGCATTTTGTCTTTCAGTCTAAAATATTGAGTACTGTTGGATATTAGTCGAAAAGCTGAGAAATAAATTTTTTATAAGTTGTATGGATCAACTGGGGATTTTAACATAAAATATAAATAACATATATTTGTTTAGTATGATAGCTTTATAATATAATTTTTTACTTAGTTCTCTTATTTTGGAGAGAGGGAATTTTTTTTTTATAGATCTTTAGATGATCTATAGATCTTTAATGTTACACAAGGGATATCTGTTATGATTAATAGTATTTTATCTTTTCACGTTTGAATTTTATAATAATGTAAATATATGTTTAACACACCATTTAAAAACTTCTGTCATCAATGTTTTATTTTAATCATTGTTAGTTTTATTTTCATCTTGCAGGTATTCTTTATTTATTTGTGATTATTTTGTTGAACATCTTTCTTTTGTCTGCGTTATTCTGAGCTGTTTGTACTCGTATTTAGGGGATATTTAAAGAGCACAGTATCATTAGGAAGAAGGGACTCTACAATGATTAATGATCGGTGCGAAAATTTTGGTTAATTTTACGCGAGCATATCTATTTGCATGCTACTTGTGAATCTCTATGGAATGATCATTTTTAAAGGTGAAGAATCAATTCATTCTGCTCAGGTGAATTTCTGCTTGTTATGTTTAGTTAAAAGAGAATTTATCTCGATTTATGTTGAGTTTGTAACTTTGTTTATTGAAAGTGCTTTGCTTCGTATGGTGCTGCTCAGGTAACTTCATTACTGTGCACTCAAGTGTTAAACTAGTCTGTTGTAATCGTTTCCATTCGTTTTCTTGTTGTTTGCTATTCTAAGTTTTCGATGGTACAATACAACCCTTATTTATAATTTTGATATCCTATCATTCAAGAAAAAACCACATGGCGCTACCAGAGTAAATCTATCATCATATGTTACAAACAACATTGAAATTTAAACAAGATCTAGAAGATATTGAAATGTGATTTTCAATATTCATTGATTGCATGTTTTAAGTTTGAGGGTAAGACTTAAACAAACAAATGCTTTTGTGACTGGAGTGCTCATAATAAAATGACATGAGTTTTAAAAAGTCATAAGTAATTGCAGTTTAAAATATTTCGTGTTCATAATGAGAACTACGTACAATTTCTTAAAACTGAAAGGTTCGGTAATTGTTTTTAGGTGAAAGCTACTACAAAATATGTGTAAAACTAGCCTAACGCTTCTCTTTATAAGACTAAAAACATTTTTTATAAGGGGACGGATTGAAATACCAAAGTCTTTTAAACAAGACTTTTGGACCACCATTTCTTCATTTTAAATAAAATGAAAAGCTCGAACAGATAGCAGTATACAGTTATCACAGAACTCAACACTCAATACGTAATATATACAAAGCTCACATGTTAAAAACGTCGTCACAGTCATTAGATTTTATCCTGTGTAGTCTTCAGCGTTATAAAAACTACTTTCATTATGATGTATTATAGTGACTCAAATCATGAAAATATAGTAATAAATGAATCAACTGCACATGTTACATTGAATGCCATAATTTTTAATTTATTTTAATATTGTATTTTTTATCTTGTTATATTAATAATTGGCAATTGATTCTCAAATTAGTTTGGTAGTGAATTCTTTCATTTAAAAGTAATTCAAAAGAACACCTTTTTTTAAAGGTGTTAAAATTAGTAGGTTTCAAAGGTGTTAAAAAGTTACGGTATAATG
The DNA here is from genome assembly GCA_907164885.2 of Dolomedes plantarius. NCBI lineage: Eukaryota > Metazoa > Arthropoda > Arachnida > Araneae > Dolomedidae > Dolomedes > Dolomedes plantarius. The sequence continues at coordinate 132,000,187 of OU015491.1, read as the reverse complement.
GAAAAGACCGATTTTAATGCCAACTTCTAAAAAGGTCATCCAGAATGTCTCGGTTGTTTTTTACCCAGTAATATTTCGTTTTGTATATTTATTGATTACATAAATTTATTTTTCAAAAACCTTATCCTAGTACATGACAACTGTAGGTTTTAATCATTTTCAAACAATTGTTTCCGGAGAATTTTGCGAAGTATTTTCAGTTTTGTGCATAGTTAAACACTTTATAAAAATTTGTATTTTAGCAGTACTTTTCATATCTTAATTTTTTGTGATATAAAAAGATATTTTATGAAAAGATTCAGCATAAAAATTGGTCATAAATCGATACCTACTGTAATTTGAAACTATACTGTGTCAAATTAAGAAAAATATCCAATCTTGGTAAAAAATCACTATAGTACCTAAAAAAAGATTTTTCAGAAGTTGTGGCTTGAGGCTTCATGCATCTTACTATAATACTAACATGCACAAGTCTCGAAGGGTTTAAAAATAAATTATTTTCAGAATTTCGACTATAAACAAAGGACTGGATTAAAAGATTTTGTATAGCTGTTTCCGAGAGTTTTACAAAGTATTTTCAATTTAGTGCATATTTAAGCACCTTATAAAAATTTATATTTTAGCAGTACTTTCTATATCATAATATTTTGCGTTCTGAAATATTTTTATGAAAGGTTTGATTATAAAAATTTGTCGCAAATGGTTAGGTATAGTTAATTCAAAACTACCGATTTTACTTCTTATTCCTTAAGAAAAGTACTTTGTGGTTAAAATCTCTGAAATTAATGATCGCGTATAATTTTATAGTTGATAAAATTCGTAAAATATTAAAGTATAGCATATAACTTTTCAAAATTCCTTTGATTTATTCATTAAATTTAATTTCACTTTTAGTAAAGATTATGCGAATCTGTTTTTTAATAATTATAGTAAAGATAAGAGACATGAGTTTTTGTATCTTGAAGTTCCCTCGAGATTCTAAATACACGGTTTTTTCAATCTTCTTTATATGTGGATATATCAAAAGTCTAGAAAATTGGTTATATGTTAATATAAATACGATGGTTGTAAAAGAAATATATTAAGGTGCTGATTACTATTTTATTAAAAATCTTGCAAATGTTCAGACAGGTATTACTAATAATTTTGAGACTCGAATATTCAAAGTCTATTCAAATGAAATCTTAGGAATGTAGAATGATTGTTTGCGACCTACATGATGACTACATATCTGAAATATCAGTGCATTACTCTATTTTCATATCAAATTTCATATTTTATTTCATATTTTTCATAAATTTCATATTTTTATTTTCATATGAATTTTCATATGAAAAATGTAGTAGGCAAAGGAAAATAGCACACACCGAATGGCGAATTCTCTTCGAAAAAAGCAAATGTACAGTTAAGAAAATAACATTGTACTGAGATATTGGTCAAAAAGAACCTATGTAAGATAGATCTCACTTGATAGTCTCTTTCTCTATATATTTTCTATGAAAATACTTTACTGCATTTTATAGGATATTCATGTAAGAGCTTGAATATCCAATAAAATGAAGTAGAGTATTTTTTTATGATTACATTGATCTTTTAAACTTAACATGAAAATTTATATTAATCTGTACAAGAATTAGTAACTTTTGTACTTGAATGATTTTATTGCAGTTGTTTTTTTACAAAAATCTAATTATGATGCATTTGTAATTATTAAACAAATATAATGAAAATGTATCAAAACTATATGAATGTTATTTAGAAATATACGCAAGAAACTTAAAAACTGAGATAGATTTTTTTAAATTTTTTAACCCTTCAGTGGGCGCGCCAATTTTTGTAACAACACCAAGCGCGCGATGCACAAAGTGTAACGTCTCTTTAAACCTTGATTATTCCTTTTCTAATTAATTTTTTTTTCAAATTGGAAATAACAATTCTGCGTAATAAATTCAAAAAAATAAGTTATATTAAAAAATATAAATTCAAAAAATATAAATTCAAAAAATATAAATTGAAAAAATATAAATTCAAAAAATATAAATTCAAAAATTTTGCATTTATTAAAAAAAGTACAATTTTACTTACTTGGATAGGTAAATATTAAAATTGTTAGTTAAAAGCTAACGTTGTAGTAGTCTTCACAGCATGTTCCTTAAGTCCTTTCCTTTTGTACTTAACTACTATGTTGTACATGCTAAAATATCTGAGCATTTACTATGTCTACGGGACTATAGAGGCTTTGTATAGCTAGCTGCCTTTGAAAAGTTAATGTAGCAGCATTTCGTTGCAATTAAAATCTGTATAACATCAACAGTAGTCTCTTGGTTGATTACTGTAAGTAGCTGAAATACCCTTGACTTTGGCGCTCAAGAGACGTTCTTAAATCTACTAAATTGTTCGTCAAAACTCGAGAGTTGATTTTTACAGTTCGAATTTTACATTCGACTCCGGTAAGGACAAATTGTCCAGGTGAAACTTGGAGCAAATCCGAAGGAGAAGGAAATTTCTCAGCTAAACACGGCTGATGGACTTTAGCAACTAGGTTAATAAATTATTACTATTATTACCTAATTTTGCTTAAAAAGCCGTTTATCACCGTGTTTTCACCGAGAAGTAGTAAAAAAATAATTTTCGCATTTATTCGCTCGTATCACCAAATTTCGCATATACTCGCATCTATTTCGTAAATACGAAAATTACGTATCCTTAATTATTACTGATTTAATTTATCATTCAATTTATCATCGAAGATTCTGTATTTATATATTTCAAAATCTAATCTATAAAATATTATTTACAATCAGGTTCATAAATAATTTTTAATAAAAAAACAAAACACTCAAAGTAATTGTTTTGTTACCTAGTGGTTGAACGAGATTTCTTAGAGATGAATTATTCTGCAATTGTCTCCTGTATTTAAACAAAATCAATATATCTATTAAACTCTGTGATTTGAAACATGTGTCTGAGATTTGAAAAGAAAAAAAAAATGTAAAAACTTTGCTTCTTCTTTTTAAAATTTTCATACCAAAAAAATGCTTTAATTTTGATTATGAAAGTGAGCTTCATTAGATACTTTGGTTAAGTGACGCTGATAGCGATGTTGATATAAAACAAAAAAAATCATAAAAAACGCTATATTTGTTGAAAAGCGCAATTCTTTTTTTATCTGTAATTTTTTTTCGCGAACATAATTCGTGTTTTTTTAAAAGGAAAGTTTTTCCTTATAGATTTTTAATTTTGATGTTCAAGATACAATGCAGATTTTGAACAGTAAAGTAATTATGTTATCAGTTATTTAAAATAAAAGTAGAAATATTTTTAAAGCTGTTTCAAAAAAAATTTAATCATAAGCACTCATTTTATCTTAATTAAAGAAATTTCATTTATTAGCATATTTTCTGTATCATTGTTGTCAAAATAATGCTTAGTTAATTTATTAGTTTTTAAGATATTGTCATTAGTTCACAGGAAAAAAAAATATCTGTTGGTTACTCATCGTATAACAACAGACACGTATTATTAATAACGAACCCACGGTTTAACTGCTGAGAACAATTAACAATATCTTAATCAATATTTATTTGAAAGTATTTGAATCTAAAACAATTATTTAAAGTAACCTTTTCGTTAATACATTTATTAATGTATTAACGAAAATATTAATACATTAATACATTTATACAAATATTAATATATTAATACATTAATAAAATAATATATTAATATATTAATACATTTATATATAAATACATTTATACATTTTATTAATGTATACCCTCATAAGCGCGTTTTGTTTTATAATTGTTTACCTTTTTATACAAATTTTACTGTTTTTGTAACTATAAAATTCAAAATTTTTATATCTTGATGTGGTTGCCATTTTTAGGTTTAATTTTACCCCATTAATGTTGTGGTGCCAAAGGTATGCAATTGTGCAATCCACCATACAGGGATGAGACTAGTATTTCTTTAACAATCCTCTATTGTTAGCTGTAATTCTTTGAATAAATCCTACCAAAGCTGGTTAAGACCGCTATTTTTGTAAAAATATTAAAAATCCGTTATTACTACTTTTAATTCTTTTAACAAGTCCAACCGGTGCATGATTAAACCACTATTTGTATAAAAAATTTAAAATCATTTAAAATAATCGCGATTTATACAAAGCGGGTTGGACACCCCTGCTCTAAACTTTCTCATTCTCTGTCTTTGTACGCTCTCTAGAATCAATACGACGGTAGTGAACTACGGAAACCTGGAATAGGTCCTGTTCACACATAATCCGTCAGCATCAGCATTAAAGATTCCGTTGTCACTAATTGGTTTAAGTAGGTCAAAGATTGGTATACGATTGGTTAAATTTTTTTACGTTGACGCTGGCGGATTCTATGTGAACAGGGCTTTAGTCCATAGTGATCGAGGGTCTCTAGGAGGAGAAATGTCTCTCACTACTTGCTCCATACCCACTAATCTAAGTACTATTATATGCGTTCATATCGTGTTCCGACATAGAGGAGTGAAAGCTTTATGGAAAAATACAAGATCAAAATCTGTTAAAAGGAAAGTGATCCAAATAAAAATCTAATTTTTAAACAAAAAATAGCGCAACATTTTACAACTTTTTGCATTATCTGAATTAATCTTATATTGGATGAGTAATATTCTGAACGATTATATTATATGCTAAATTTATTATTTTTTTTGGGGGGGGGGGAGAGGGTTAAGTTTTTTAAAAATTTGCAATAGCTTGTGCTTAATAGGACAGAGGAAACTAAAAATAATTTCTTGATGTTTTAAGTTTTGTTTAAAGTTCTAGACTTCATCTTGAGGGAATTACTTCTAGGCTGGCTTTAAAACTACTTTATGGAAAAGCGAAGTCTTAGCTGCATAAGACCAAAAGCTGTGTGATTTGGGAAAACGTGATTTCTTCTTATTCGCTTTTCACCATGGAATCTAGTCTTGGAAATGAGTGCCTCCCAATGCAACAAGACAGAGGTTCTTACTTTCCAGATTGAATGATCAACATTTTCTCCCAAGACCTGGAAGATGCTGTACCTGAAAGTGATGTTACGTGTTTTAGAGGAAATATCATTAAGGATTGAAACTTTTTACTGCAATGGTTTTCTGGGTTCACTTTTGTTTTATAAATATTCAGGTTCCACAATAGTTCATTGTATTTAAAACAAAAATGTATAGGTGTGTGAACTATCGTTTCTCTTGTTCATCGTTGTTATCCCATTGAACAAGAAGTTATTTTCTTCGTTCAACTAAGCATAAACGAAGAATTTTGAAACCATATTTGAGTTTCATAGTGCTAATATACTATAACAATATAGTATTCTTCATTTATATTTTCTTCATTTTCTATTTTACTGATTATTTTTCTGTAAAATAGATGCACAAATAATGTGTTATTAACGCACTTTTAGAACAAATTTTTGAAAAATTCAGGGAATATCGTCTAATTATGAATATGAATCTTCATGTATAATGAAAAGCAATGTACCAGCGAATATCTATCAACCTTTCTTTATATATATGTAAAAATACGAATATATGTTTATGTGTTTTTCATATGTATCTTTTTATAAGCATAAGTGTTCATATGAGTTCATATGTCCTTTCTCATAATACCGAAAAAAATATATACCATACTAAAATTTCTTTGAGGTAACTAGTTTTTTCAAACTGTGCACAACTAAATACCTTTTAAATTTTGAAGTAGTTCTTTTAATAGTATACAAATCATATTTTCTCTACTTTGATTCTCTCTTAATCAGAAATTACCAATTGTTAAACACATGACTAGCTATTTTTAGAAAAATAGTGATTTAACTTTCACTACATGCGTTAGATTTTATAACTAAAGTACCCAATCTATGAAGAAAAATAATTTTAACACATTTTCATTCTTTTAGTTTAAGTTTTGGACTGCTTACTTTAAGACATCCCTCTTGTATCACAGATGACTCGAACTGAAATCATTTTTATCTCCAATACCTTATTAATACATGTTTAAAAATTCTAACATAAATGTGTCGCTTATTTTTTTATCACAGATTGCTAAAAGTGGAAATTAGTTGGGGATTTAAGTATACTTTCATTGACTTGCATCTAAAACAATCCCTTTTCTGGGTATTCTGAATTATATTTAGTAGTCACAACTTTCATTCTTATCTTCATTGTGCCATTTATCATCCTCTGACCCCATCAACAAAGACTTCTGGCAATATGCAAGTGCTGGAGGAGTGCCAAAATTATTACAGCCAGGAACGGCTACTCTTTCCTAGATTCTCATGGATTAGTTTAAAATCAAATTTTGCAGCCCAATATTTAGCTTTTTAATATACTGTAAAAAATTGAGGCAATGTGACATAAAAACAATAGGGAATGATAAGGAATAAAAAACATTTTAAAGAAATTATTATAAAAATGTTAATTCAATTTTAATGTGATAAATGTTCTGTATGAGTAGTTTTATACAAAGGATGCCCTATCTCAGGTAAGTTTTCTATAAAATTTGATTAAAAGGTATCCTTCTGTTCCATTAGGTGCCAGTAATAAAACTTTTGAGAGTTAGCTATCTCGCAGGTCAAATACGTGAGTTGTAGAGTTGACCTCGTAGAGTTAATCTCGTTCAAGCAGTGAAAGTTGATAAACACACATTATTTTAATAATTAAACCAAACGGACTTGATTTTGCAATAAAATTTTGATTAGACAGTAACTTATTTTTTTAGGTAAATAAGTTACTGTCCAATAAAAAATTGATTTAAAGAATTGAAAACAATGACACAATGTAGATAAGACTGAAAGTTGTGACTACTAAATATAATCAGAATACCCCGAAAAGGAACGGTTTTAGATGCAAGTCGATGAAAGTTTGATTAAAAAAATCCTTCTGTTCCATTAATTGCCAGTAATAAAACTTGTGAGAGTTAGTTATCTCGCAGGTCAAATAGAGTTGAAGCAATGAAAGTTCACAAAAACACATTATTTTTTAATTAAACCCAACGGACTTGATTTTGTAATAAAGATATAATTTGATTAGACAGTAACTTATTTTTTTTAAGAAAATTGTAAAGAGGAGATCTCTTTTCATGATAATCGAAAAACATCAATAAAATGCCCATAAAAAGCAGATTTTCCTAACTATTGTATTAAAAAAATCTCTAAATTTATTTCCTTGTGGTCTAAAAGATACGTATCTTACATTAATAACTAAGTTCTGAAATATAGCGCATGATTTTTCCTTTAAAAGGTCCGTTTTCTTTAAAATTCGATACCAGAAACTACGCGCATCAACGAGATAAATGACAGACGGAAAAATAAATCTCCGCAATTATAGAATAGAAAAACATTCTCTCTCATTGCTCAACAAAAAATATTAGCCGTTTCAAAATTATTGACATAGTTTCAAAATTTCTCTCCAATCTACAAACATTACCATACTTCAAAGTTCTTTATTTTTTTCCATCAAGTAGTCTTTACTTTAATACAAATTCATAGAAATAAAAAGGAACAAATGCATCATTTATTTCTAGGCCCTTCGAATGTGGACGTTAGATTGCTGTACGAAGGGATTTTGTCCGATCTGGAAATGTTTTCTTCGCTGATCTATTCTTCTTTGTTCAAATCCTATATGACCTGCAACTTGTCGAAATTGTATGTGCTTTAGAAGAAAAGATGGCTAGAATCAGCTATTTTTTCGGTTCGAAAACTTATGAATAAACTGGAAGGAAAAGAATTCTTACATTTTATATATATAAAATGAACTCCTTCCTTTCACGCAAATATTAAAGTTAAACTTTTATTAAAACTCGCATCTGATGTACATCATAAATTATGTATTAAAATTTTCTTTTTAACTGCTCTTAACTTTCGAACGGGGAACTGCAGAAAATGTGATATTTATATCCAGAGTTTATCCAATTTAGCTCATGAAATATCCTATCACAATGAAGAATAAATCAAATTTCAAGTACAGAAAAACACAAATATAAACTATTACAATTTTCCCTTTAAAAAATGATAAGAATTGAAGCGTTATTTAAAAAAAAAAGCCAAAAGTTTCGTTTCCTGTCTTGACCAAGCCTGACACGATAGTGGGTGCTCGATCTATAGTCATTTATATCAACTATATTCATAGATGCACAAAATAAACTGTAACTCATTGTGCTACTGTAACATGAAACGGATGTTTTGAATTAACTTATAATTACCCACTGGAAGCCAGTAGAGATGCCTCAATAAATATCAATGACCAATGAAAGTTACAAGAAACATAAGTTATTCAAGCGATAATTTAAAATTCCTTCTTAGGTAAATTTTTATGCCTTGTTAATACCTGCATAATTTAAGCGCGCACTTGTGAAAGTTTCATTCGTCAACACAGAAAAGTGGAAGATGATCTGAATCGTAACAGCGTATCAAATAATTACGACATAACCGTTATCCGCTTCGAGTCTTTCACGAAACAGCATTCTTTTCATATTTAAAGAGAGTTAAAAATGAAGTCCAAAGCATTGTTCTCTTTATAATTAAGAAAATAACTCACTGATCAGCAATTTAATAAATGTATCCTAAATATGATTAAAATTATGAATGACCTTTAACATTGATATACGACGAGTATTTGAAGATTATTTGGCTGTTTTATGCCCATATTTGTTGTTGTTATTGTTGTTGTCGTGTCTCGGAATAGTGCAGAAGATAAAGAACTACATTGAGTACCCTCCTTGTCTTGGATGTTTTAAAATGTTTTTGGTCTCATGGATGATTAATAACAACAACAACAACAAGAACTACCATAGAAAAAGAACTACCATAGGAAAAAACACTATCCTAGAAGAAGGGTGCCATTGCTTCAGAAGAGGATGGACTTCTACCTGTTAGTCCGCGGAAGATACTGTATTCCCTTTCTTCTATCCAATGGAAATTCCAGTGGAGGCATTCCCCGATCCGCCACCTGGGGATCCACACTCTAGCGGTTACAGGCTGTCTCGAGGGATAAATATATTTAAAAGGATGAAATGGATGACATCTGTCATCCATTTCATTTTAGCTACCTCATGACCTAGCGATGCTTACCCTGTGAACCTTTTTTTCATTTTGGTTATTTTCCCGGTTTTTATGAATTTTTAAATTTTATACGGACTTTTTGCCCACCCGGCATATATATATATATATATATATATATATATATATATATATATATATATATATATATATATATATATATATATATATATATATATATATATATATATATATATATATTATATATATATATATATATATATATATATTTATTTATATATGTGTGTGTGTGTGTGTGAAAGAAATGTCACCTAATGATGTCACCATGAATCCTAAGAAACGCTATTAAAAACCTTTGAGTCGAGGCCGGATATGGGCACGTTTTTTCTGTTGACCGGAGAGTCCATCTATGAAGTCAGTGAGTGAGGACGTACGAGTTCCCCAGATTTCGCCTTGGGGGGTGCACGGTCAAAATTGTGGTGGAATTTGGATCCCAACCCTTGTGGTGCTATTATAAACAGGAGCTATTAAGTCACAACAACATAACACTGGAACACAGCTTGGAGCAAAAGTGAATTGAAAAGGATATAGATTCAAAAAAGTGAGGGAGAAAAGTAGAGATGAGAGTTAATATTTTACGAAAAATATGACATTTGGTCAAGTATATAATCTCAATGATGTCGCTGTCTATTTTCTTTACTTGATTTCCTCAAATGATGGTAAAAAATTAATGAAGGGTTTTATTTGCTTATGGAATTTTATTCTTGTGTACCTACATATAAGTATTGATGAAATTAATTTAGATAAAAAAACATTAAATAATAAGTTTCAGCACTTTATATTGCAATTATTAGATTTTGGTTAGTGGATCGAGAAATTCTACTCTTTTTATGGTATTTAATATAAGTACTAGTAACAGCAACGATTCCCACGATAAGATACTGGTAAAAGGCATTTGTGTACAATGTGCCGCAAAAAAAAAAATTGCAGAGATACGGACCACATCATTTTCTTTGTTTTATATGATCGATACATAGTAATATGTTGAATTTGCTTCTTTGTCTTAGCCTGATTGTCACATAAGTTATCTTATAAACGCAATTCCGAAATATTCGCTTCTGTGACTTCTTTGTCATCAATAAATGCCTAAATATTTATGTCTTATCTAGTGACAATGAAGCGATGAGAAAGTATTTATCATAAATCAAGAAATGCAAGGAAAGCACAATTTGAATTAGGAATACATTTTACGGAGCTTTCCTTTCTAAACTATGTTTTTCTCAAGGATTCGTATTTTTTTAGCTTGATTCTATACGGGGTTTATCCTATTTCTCCCTAAACTAATACAATATCACAGTGACATATGTGATTGTATGGAATATCAATTCTAAAAGTATTGCAAGCTAAAAATAAATCACATTTGGGATAAAAGGCTACTTTTTTCGGAGTTTCGAATTTACAGACGAAGTATCAACTCACTTCTAAAAGTAAAGGAGATAGGAAATAAGCTTGTTTAGATGGGTGTTTATAGTTTCTCTGGTTATAACTTTAGGGGGCTGTAATATTTTCTTCAGATTTATTTCAGAAAGGATGATTTTTTTATTTAGTAGTAGTTCTTTTCATATCACGTGATAACTCAAAATAGTTTTTTGTGAGTACCAACCTTCCACAGATCTTCCAACCAACCAAGCTTCAACAAATGCCAGGTATTTGCAGTTCCAGACGAACTGTTGTAAACAGATTATTAAAACTTAATGCTGTTGTTTTCTGTAATTACCTAACGCTTTTATCTTGTTTTTGTCGTAGAGTTCGCAACAAATTACGCTTTCCCTCACGGACATAGTAACGCCCATGATTTTCGTATTTAGAGGCAACAACTTGTTCTTTCTGCACCGCGTTCTTTCTGTCTCGGGATACATCCACCATTTTTGTTGCTTTAGTTTCAGAAGCAGCTTTAAGTCTTGACCAAATTATCATCACACTATTTTGCAATCATTTGCTGTATTTTTACACTAACTCCTAAAGCGCTAATTCTAGTCTGAACTACTATTGCGCGATAGCTGATACTTTTGCGTTTCTGTTTTATATACCGATTATGTCGTCGTCGGTGGGCGGATTTGCACACCCTGCAGATATATATATATATATATATATATATATATATATATATATATATATATATATATACAGAATCCTTAATTTTTGTTTGTTTTCGTGTTTAGAAAGAATTATCTATCATATATCATGGAAAAACTTGTTCGATGTCTGTATTTAAAACCTTCAAGGTTTGCCAGGTGTATATCTACACTAAAGTATCTATTATATTTTTTCAAACTTGGCACAACTCCAGGATAAACACATAAAACATATCCATTAATCTTAAATTTCATTACAGTTGACAATTAAGATATCTAGACTGGATATTCGTCCCAAGTATGGTAAATGTACATATCCTAAGAGAAGGATTTAGAGAATAAAATACTTCTTTTTATCAATAACTAATAGTAACTATAGTAATTGGACATTAAAAAGCTCATAATAATTCTTCGGTTTTAGAGCAGCGATTTATAAAAATCTGACATGAAACATCAATACTAAATTTAGAGGTCAATTTTGAAATCCCATTGTAAAAAAAAATTATTTATAAATATAAATAAACTAACAGAAACAAATTAAAATTAACTAATAACAAAGAAAAATATTAAGATTGAATGCATGAGATGTCTTATTTTGTTAAAGAATAAATAATTGATTGGGTAACGAATTACATATTCTATGTTACGATAAATTAATATTTTGTATGGCAGTAATGTAGGCAAGAATTTAAAACAAACTGATGCCAAAAAAATTTAATCTGATGATCCAGGAAAAAGGAAGTTTTGTTAAAACAAGGGAATTTCCCGCAAATTGCAGATCCGTTGAAAAAAAAAAAGACAGAGAAGTTCTTTTTTGAAAGTGATTATTGCACAATCTGTACATTTTTATATTTAGTGTACTTGAGAAAAAAAAAGGCTTTCCAAACGTCAATTTTCACCTTCTTCCGTCAGATATGGTTGACTGATGACATTAAGCACGAAATCCCCCTGGGCAAGGGGCGTGTCCACATTTCAGAGAAATAAAAACTAGCATTAAATATATATGGGCAATATTTTTATCCAGAAAATAAGAATCTCGAAGATTTTAAAAGGTTTCTTTTCTGTTAATGCTCGTAACTATAGAATGGGGCATGTAAAAAATTGGGCGAAAACGTCACGCTGAACGATAAAATAAAGAATTGAGTTATTTTTCTTTCATTAAACACGCTGCTTAGTTGGATGAAAATTTGTTTTGTATTTCTATGAAATTCATTTAATTGCCTGAAAAGTATTGAAGCATGCATTAAGGATTTTTGAATGCATTTTTATGTTGCTGATTTTATTTTATTCATGCTAACATGTTGAGTCCGTAGGGAGTTTATCTTTCACTACTTTTGGCTATTAGTTCAGTGTTTATTTAAAATGGGCTTTCAAAAAGATTATTAGCATATTGTGTCTGAAGGGACTTTTACTATTAGATCACTGTTTATCTGTAATATTGTTTCAAACAATACTTAAAAATTATTCACCGAAAAACTTGCGGTCAATAGAATTTAGAAGGTACATATTTATAAGGATATTTTAATAGTTGTTATACAAGTGGTTTTAGTTTACTGTAAAAACATAAAAAATAATCAAAAAAATAGTTTCAAGCTAATTTATTGTGTTTTAAAAGATTCAGAATGCAAAAAACATATATATGAAATTGGAAGTGTAATTCTCTTTATGTAATTATGAATGAAACATGTTTTAGGATTTATTAATAAGTTTTAAATAATAGACAATTATTAAATTATATACATGTTTAAGAAAAAAAAAGAATTTTGCTACTTCTAATGAAATATTTTATTTAAAAATTATCAAACAAAAATATTTACAGAATATTTTTAAGAAGCTCATTTTACCATCAAAGAAAAAAAAATCGGTAATTATGATATCAATGTAGCGTGTTTTGCAGAAATAATGTAACATGAGGGTAAAAAAGTCAACACCTTTTTCTTCAAAGTTTCGGATTTTATCCTCTTTGCCAGATATTTGAAATTTTGGGGAATGTTTACATTTAAGGCATAAGAAATTGTAATTCCCACAAAACAAAATTCAGCTACATAAAGAGATTATCTAAACGGGATGATCATCTTATCCGTTTTTTCCCATCTCAAGGATTTAACGTAGTTTTTTCAAGAATAAAACTCTAAATTAGATCGTGGAACTGTCCCACGTTTTTTAAAGGATGACGATTTAAATCACATTTAAAATTGAGTGAAAAAGTTTTGTAGAGTTTAAATTCAATTTATGTTTAAAAGCGCAGTTCCTTTTGTTTTGATCTCAAAATCCGATAATACTTTTCAACATATTTTTAAATTTGATTTTTTATTTTGAAAATTTGGATCTAAAGTGAACAAAAAATGCTGATTTATATCATTCATATGAAACTAAGAGTATATGAAGTGTTTTAACTTAACCAGTTTTCGTGAATCAATCATTTATACTTTTGTTCTAAATTATTTTACTTGATTAAGAAGGAAAACAAATAAAATGACATTCCAAAAAGTTCTGTATATATAAATTTGATAAATGAGTGGAAAAACAAGGTTTGTCAAACTAAAATAGTTTATGTCTTTACGTTACTTTAGCATTGTATCTCACCAGGCAGGGCCTGGCTCAAGACCCTCTTTTGGTGCTGGACTTTCTCAGAGTGAACGAGCTTATGAACCTGATCTAGCTCTGCTGGTCATGGGGATGAGAAACAACAACAACAACAACAGCATTGTATTTTGTTTGAAATTTATAATTAAGTATCTTAAACAGAACAAATAAATTTCATACACTTTTATTATATTAGGCTTGTATATTAGCTTCCATATTAAATATTAAGTTCTAGAAAGCTTTTATCTGAATCATCAGTTACATTGATCTATTTATGTACAAACTAATCTGAATATAGAATAATATTTTATATTTATTTTCTATTGATGAAGGAAAAAGATATTTAATTTGTACCAATGAAAAATGACAATCGTTAAATATTCTACTTGCATTTATTTTTTTAACTCAAGGGTAGTGACTGACAGGAGGTCTACCTCCAGTGTAGGAAAGCAGTCTTTATAATAGCTCTTGGCAATTAGAAAGAAAAATTTCTGATTTATGGAAAGTATACGTCACACAGGTATTTGGGACAGTATAAGTTTGAATTGAAAATTTAAGTGGTTTCATAAATATGTTGATAACAATTGTTATTATTTTCCTCAAAAAGGAAAGGGAAATGTGTGAATTGCAAATAATATTTTGAATTATCACCGAGTTTGTTCAATTAGATGAATTCCGACCCCTAGATTTGGAGACACGGGCTCGAATACTTGTCCTGTGAAAAAAATCGGTATAAATGGATTAAAAATGTTCAGTTCAAAAAATAATATGGAAACCGAAGTTGAAAGGAAAAAAATAGACATTACATTTCAAAAGTTTGGTCGATATAAATTTGATAAATGACTGGAAAAACATTATACTAAATTAACAAGCACAAAATATACAAAAAATTGCATGAAAATACCCTTATAAGGTATGTGATTCTGTGAAGAAAGATATCTTCAGCTCACCTAGTAGCAGTGGACCCCAGTTTCACTTATTTTTATGGAATACTCAACAGGACAGGGTTGAATTTCAAAATGGCATTACAATAAATTCGACTTTGAATGACAAAAGGCCGTCAATCCAACCGCCAAAGTGTATGCTTAATGTGCTTCAATTTTATACTTTTCCTGCAGACTACATTTTTCTGTCGCTATTCTTGTATGACGTGGATTCTTTCCCCCTGTGAGGCAACATGTCTGCTTTCTGACAATCAATCTAGCACACAGAGGGAAAATCTTAGATACTTCGCTGTTGTCTTTCTGTCCAGCGTACAAATCGTTTTGTCATGCTTGGAACCTGTTTCGAGAGTGTAACATGTCTTTATGGTTTCTGGACATGCCTATATATATTGAGTAAAGTTTAGATTACCTTCCCCATGGCTCAGGGTATTTTTGTTGTAAGATTCTTGAAGATTGAAGCGGGCTCTGGGTGCAATGATATTCGGGCAGAAAACTGAAAACTAAAAACATGAATAAAGTTTGATTACAGAGACAGAATTTTTTTCACTAAGCGGATATAAGATTCAAATATAGTATGAAAAAAAAGTATTTTTAAAATTTGAAAAAATAAAGTATTTTTAAAATTTGAAAAAAAATGTAGATTAAAAGAAACTGCTATCTATGTTGCATAAACGTAATATTCAATATTTAAATAATTCTCAATTTCATTGTAATTTTATGTGATATTTACTTTACTCATCTGTATTCAATACTAAATGTATCTTTCGCAGAACTTCACTGGAAATGAAAAATGAAAACCATTTAAGAAAATTATAAATCTTTAACAATCATTTTTCGGCATGAGAATTTGCATTTTTTTTCAAAAGTAATTTCATTTTTTGTAACATTGGAAAAAAAATTAAAATTTTGCAACATGTTTTACAAAGAAAATTTTAAGTGTCTCATAAAAAAAGGCAAGCACAATTTATCTTTTCCAATGAAACCGCTAGTAAAAAGGACACATAATATCACATTGATCCTCTGATATCTCGGATAAGTATGTACTGCAAGCGAAATCCTTGAAAAGCCATCAACATCTCACGTGCCGTAAAAATTGATTTGATATGCAAATGCTGTAGAGTACTTAAAGCTACTTAGATGCTTAGTGGGAAAAACTCCAGAAGATAAGTAAGTGATTTCTGGAAACTAAATTGGAAAAGGAAGGAAGGGGTATTTGAAGAAAGCGATTTAAAATGTACAAGATGGTGTAAGTGAAAGGGGCTTTAAGAGATATTGGATTTTAAAATTTCTCTACACTTGAAAACATGAAGGTTTTTTTTAAAATCAATGATCAACTAAAAAAGAATGAAGTTATAAATCCAATGGTTAGAAAGGGGTACATTAGAAACTCAGTGCATAAAATATTTCTTAAAGTACATGCCATTTCTCCACTTAATATACAATTTGAAACACGTCACAGCTGTATCGTACTTTTGGTATGGTAATAACAATGTTAAAAGAATATCACTGAAGTCATGTTTCAGATGCGTAGCAGATTTGGTCTTACTTACATTTTCATCTTCAAAATTAATCAAATGTTTACAATATATTGTCCCCCGAAATTCATTTTTAATATTTGATTCATTTGTTTCTATAATGTATATGTATATGCCCACGCCGAGACAGATTGAAAAAGAGAAAGACATTTTATAGATATAAATATTTAATGATATACTTTACAGTTGAATATGAATTGGTATTTCTCATATATTTACATAAAACGTTGTCATTGTTCTCTAGCTGTATATTCATTTGGCGTTTGATTTGGTGTTGTGTGTTATGGTAAACTGTTTCTTTCTTAAAGTTTAATAATAAAATCTTCGAAACTGCCTATTAAATAACATTTTTAATTTGCAGTACATAATGGAGTTTTCTTTACTTTAAGCAAAATACTATTTAGCTATTATATATTTTATGAATTATTGCTTGTTTGATTTCCTTTCGTTTCAAGGTCTCAGGTTTTCTTCTGCAAAACTACTTCTAAAGTGACCACAATCTACAATATAGTGTCAATTCTGAACTGATACAAACACCCCTGTACTCTACTGATTGTAATCATACAGTATGCAAAAAAAATATATAAAAGATGACGTAAATATCTAACCCTGTTTTTGAAAACTAGAGCCTTCGCTAATCGGTCAGCACGAATTTCACATGCGTGAGTCTTTTACAAAAATACGAAAGATCAATTCATGTTATTGCAATAATAGTTTTGTACTTAAAGTTGAGAAATTAAAGTCAATTTAACAATATATTCATATAGATTTCAGTGCTTTTAAGGAAATTTAAAAGGTGAATGCTGAAATAGTAAGATAAATCATTCTAAAATTTTTTTATCTGTGTTTAATAGGAAATATTAGCTAGTAAATATTCTTCCTTCCATAACTACTGAGGATTAAATAATTGGAGATTTATATTTAATACTTCTTTATGTACAATAAAGTTACATAAAATATTCAAAATCTTTAAGTGGGATCCTGAAATTCTTTAAAAGTTTAATGAAAACCTCTTAAAAATCATTTTTAATGACTGAAAAGGTTTATCATTTAGTGTAACTATAATAGCCATCATTTTTCCTCTGTACAACTGCCCCTTTATTGTGGAGTTAGAAATAAATGCAAAACAAAGTTTTTTTTTTTAAAAATCTAATATTTTAAAATATACAAGCAATTGTCCCGTTAAGCTTCTAAAAAGCATCATTTATTATCTTTAATATGTATTTTTTTTACTTAAATATCCGATTAATGAAACTTGTAATTGCACTAATTGCTAATGAAAGAACAAAGATTTTTTTCTAGTAATTAAATTTATAGTGAGGAAAATTTACATAGATTGCATTATTAATAATTGTATTAAATCACGTAATTAAGTATTAAAGCACGTACACTATACACTATACATCGCAAACTGAGACAGATAAATGCATTTAGACAATCGAAATTATCCCGTCTTTCAAAAGCGAAATTTAGCTATTATATTTCTGTAAAGTTTTGAGAGTAATTTAAGTGGTTGAAGGCAAGCACTTTAATTGTCGGAACTTCATATCATTACAAGTTTTAAAAAAAATTTAATGCTCTTTAAAAAAATTCTTTTTCAATATTTTTTTATAAGCAGACACCTTGTCAAAATTGTCCACTGCAAGAGTTTTATGAACTGTAGAGATGCCTAAAATAGTTATGTTATCCCGAAATATCATGGCACTCGCGAGACGTTCTCCATATTTTTAAGCGGTGAAAATCGTTTTCGCATGGAAATCGGGGGAAGTAGCATTGAGTTTTAAGGGAGATTTATTCGGCGAAGAAAAATTGCCTGAAGGATTGAGGAAAGCTAAATTAGGTGAGGAAAGATTTGGAAATCTGAAGACAATAAATCAAAGGAGATTTTAAGAAGATATATTTATACATGTTTAATACATTCAGGGGGAAGAAGATATAACTCGTCTGCCGTGTATTATTCAAGTAGTTGAATCAGAAAAATAAAATGAAATATCTAAAATGTTTAAACTATTTCCTATCGATTACAATTTCTGAAAATGAAAATTATTAAAATTTATCTAATTTGCTGATTTATTGAGTTAATTTTAAAAAGTAATTTTAAGGTTAAAAACGTACAAAAGAGAGATTGTTTGAATTAATATGTCAATGATTATATCAGTATCAATCATCAGAATTTGAATTAATTATTTTTATGTTGACTGATATAGATAGATATACAATAATATATTAGAGCCGATATAACTGGGAACATTAATATATCTACATAATCTATGGATTTATTAAAGGCTAGTAACATTGCTCCACATTTTGCAGGAAGATTGCTGCTCGCCCCTCTTCAGAAGATGGGGGAGATTCCAATACTCGGGAAAGGATTTCAATACTCATAACTCAGGAATTACTATACATGTAGAGTATGGACATTTTATATTTATGAATTGTTCTTCATTCGCTATGTTGGCTTAAGAGTACTGTCTTCAGAATAGAAACAACAACAAAAAAAGATAACTGAAAATGCATTTAATAGGCATTTTTCTCAATCGTAAATTTAAAGTAATGCAGTTACCAAAAATTATGTTATTTGATAGGCTTGTTCACTAAATAGTTAATAAGTATTACATCATTTTGAGTTGAGATGATATTAAATAAGCACAAAATGTTCTACACAACGGATGAAAAATCCCGGAAATGGTGGGATATTTATGAAACAAAAGATTAGATATACAGGTTGTCCGGGCTAAAGGTATCCAAAAGTCATGACTTATTTTTACGGAACTACCCATTATAATTTTAAAAAAAAATATTTAAATAGAAAGAACTTCTCACAAAGTTTTAATATCATAGACTTCGATCATAGTATCATAGATTTCGATGTGTGCACCTTTTGTAGCACGACAAACGTCTAAATGGTAATCCAGTTCTCTCGAAGTGTTTCGTAGCATATCAGGAGTTATTACACGAATTGCTTGAATAATACGCTGCTTCAACTCATCCACAGTTTAAATATTTTTTATACACAACGGATTCAATGAATCCCCAAGTAAAAACATCTGATATGCTACGAAACACTTAGAGAGAACTGGATTACCATTTAGACGTTAGTCGTGTTACAAAAGATACACACATCGAAATCTATGATACTATGATAGAAATCTATGATTGATATTAAAACTTGGTGAGATGTTCTTTCTATTTAAAAATTTTTTTTTAAATTCTAATGGGTAGTTCCGTAAAAATAAGTCATGACTTTTGGATACCTTTAGCCAGGACACCTTGTATATTCTACACAATAGTCGACGAAATGCTTTTTAATTTTTGGTGTTAACAGAATAAAAAGAAATGGTAGAAAAAGTATTTTTGTTTCTAAATGATACACTTTTAATATGTATACCACATTTAAGATATAAAAGAAAAGTTAATTAGAAAATCATTTATTTTGAAAATTTTCACTAATTGATTCTGTTTATTAGAAAGTACGAAGGCAATTCATTGCAAATCGCTTTATTGTTGTGATACATATAAATAAGAAGAGACAATTTCTAAAGAATTTACTTGAGAATACTTATACCATTTTTCAACCCCTTAATGAGAAATAATTTGAAGACAAATTCATTTGAGGATGTAAAATTAATAATATTGTTTAATTATTGCAAGGATGTTGCACATTGAGTATAATGAAAAATGTTTCGAAAATCTCTTTGACTCTACAACGGAAATTGAAGCTGAATAAATCGTCATTAAACAAGTGTTACAATTATTCAACAAATTATTCTATGCAAAAATGAATAAATAAATAAATAAGAATGTATGCATTTAATTTAATTTTAAAAGTTTGGGTCTATGCTGTGTAATTCTCAGCAGAGGTCGTTTAAATATCATAGTTATAACGAGGTTTCGAAACGCAAATTCGTTGAATTCATTGAAATTACAAGATATCTATATAATATATTTACTTGATATCATTGAAAGAATACTAACTACAAGTGTTTTTATTCATTTTTAGATAAAATAACTAAAACGCCCCCCCAGTGTGATTTTTTCTCCTACTTAAACCATAAATTAATTTCTTGGATAATATCTTTTGAAAACGAAACGGTCTTAAATATAAGCCTATTCCGTATTTGAATGCGCTTTAAACAGATGAATAAACTAGTTCAAATATAATGATAGCTCGACGCAGTTTTTAGAAACATAAAATTCATCTTTTGGTGTCATTAATCATTTTATTTTGTTTCTTTTTTTGCAAACAATGAATAATGACCGAAAAAGAAGAAAAAAATTCATTTTTTCATACAAGAAAGTAGTAAAAATATTTATGCGATGAATTTTGTATTTTCATGATATTCAAACAACTGATGTTTTCATAGTTTGATACATTAAAAAAAAATGAATAAATTTTCAACACTTATAAAAAACTGAGGAAAATATCTTTGAGTTAAAATGCAGATTCTACTTAAAAATGTTTTAGAGTTTTCACATGCGTAATTCACTTATAATAACTTATGCAAAAATTAGCATTTCGTATTCAGGGAGGAACATTAATTATTTTCTAAAGACTTAAATAAACATATCTGATAAAGCTTTAGGTTTGCTAGTGACATTTCTGAAAATTAAAATGAATGATTGCTTTTCTAAAATTTTTTTAACTTATATTTTATTGAACTTAATGTATTTTTATACAAGGATTGAATTAACTAAAATTTTGAATAAAAAAATATTAGATGCAGTATCTTAGTATATGTTTTTATATGCATGCTTATTTCCTGTTTCATATCATTAAAGAATATTACATAAGCTTTTATGATTAAAAAAAAAGAAAATTTACATGGTTTAACAAAATTCAACTTTTGTAAAACAAATATTAAATTAACAGAAGTGAAAATTAATGAATAAGACCATGTCGAATTTATATTCTTTTAAAACAGTGGGGATAAATATCACTTTATCTCAACTTTCGTACCTAAACTATGTTTATTTCTACTAATATGAAATTTTAACGATCACTGACATAAAAAATTAGTCATTGTAATCTCCCAGTTTAATTGGAATTTTGATAAAAATCTGAAGAGAATGTATATTTACACCAGGAAATAACATTTAACTAATTGCAATCAATTTTTAATGCATTAATGAGAGCATCTTATCCAGATCACAATATTTTAATCCTTAAATAACAGGCTCTTCTGTTTTAGGGTGTGAAAATTTGAAGCTTAGGCTCCAACAAATTGTAATCAGTTAATTGGATTTGTCTTTCTTTGACATGATTTTGATTTTCTTTTTAATCATTATCCCATAATTTTGATTTAAAATTTTTCTACATGTAGTATATAATCGTGTTTCGTATGATTCATTATTAAAATACTTTTCTTGAAAAAATAATTAGATCTGTGATATTTCATGTTCATTGATAACAATATTCTATCTTTTTTAATATAGAATTATTTAGTACATTTATAACAGATTAATTATTTAAGTAACCTTTTATCTTCTGTTACTTCTTACTATTCAAAAATTCGTATTTAATTACTTTATTTAAATTTGTTCATATTTTACTGATGCAATGTCTAAACATACTGCGATACTAACACCAGTCTTTTCCCCTCCCAAAATTACAACGGATCGCCTTTTACTAAAAACTCAAAATTTAATCAGTGCTACGTAGATTTTTATACTTTTCCCGCATGTGTTGATTTCTTTTGCAAACAGAAGTAATAAAAAAGCTAAATATAGGTTACCAATATTTCTTTAAGGTATCCGACTAAGTTTAAAAACGTCAATTTTGATGAAAATCCTGAATTTTTTCTTCCTGTTTCTAAAAGAATGTAAATTTCTGTTTTTAAATCTGCTTTTATTTTATCTGCACAATCATTAAACATGAAATTTGAGAGATTTAAAGAAGAGCAGCAGTTGTCAATTTCAATGCAAATGAAAACTTAAATTTTGTTCTCTGAGGAACATATTTGTCCTCAAAAATGTAAATAACTATTGGGATAGCTCAAAATACAATCATGATATGTCTATGAAATTTTTTAAATATGTTTTTCATAATACTATGAATGCAATGAAGTGCAGATTTGGCCTTAGGTACTTTATTGGTTGATTTATAGCTGCATTTATAAAAATCTCATGAGAAATTGCTGAAACTACTTCTACATGCAATTTCATAAAATCGGCTAAATTTTTTTTACAATATCAACTTGCTTTTAATTCATTACTTTCATGAGTCTCCTGCATATATAATAAAAGTAATTAATGTTATATGCATAATATATTTTTTGTAGTGCTAGAACCCTTTATGTAAAAATTTGCTAAATTTCGACCCCAAATTCTCAGTTCTGAAACAATAGTTGAACAGTTATGGTCTATATTTTTTTTTATCATTTTCGTATTATTCGTAAGGTGCTATATCCCTTTGAAAAATAAGAAAGAAATTTTCCCAAGTATATATTTTGAAAAATATTTGCTCTAAACATATTCGAATACCTCAAATTTTCTTATGCATATGAATTTAGCTACTACCTTAAAAACATGTTCAAAAAACTACTTATAGAATTGTAAATTTTTTGCTGAATCTATAACAGACAAAAAGAGTACCTTAATGTGCCTTGACTTAATACATATGTAGAATAATTACAATAACATTGGATTTAGCAATGTTCCTCCGAATGATTGATTTAAATAGACCGATTTATTGATGTTATCTAAATAGTTTCATTTTTTTTGTGCCCTGTCAATTCTTTACCAGGATTCCAAGTTTTTAACTAACAAACTGTAAGAAATTTGAGATCGTATATAGGGTCATTTTCTTACAAGTTCTAAAAGCAGAAATCATTATGTAGAGATTTCAGTGAAGTGCTTCACAAATTTCTGACAATTTTTATCAATACTAAGCCAAAGCAAATTAAAACATGCAAAGAAAAATACTTCGTTTGACCTAATATCGCGGGGTTACAAGTGAAACACACCAAGTCAAAATTATCAATTTTCAGATTTTCAGCTTTTATTGACCAGAAAAAGGAGATGTTTTTACTTGTGAAACCCACTAAGTCATATCTTTATTTATTTCATTTTTTTAAAGTTTTGCAATCACATTAAGTAGTCTAGCAGTTTTTATAGGGGAAACACACTACTAACCATCCTGAGGATAATAACATAAAATAAGCATATGGGAGCCAAGAGTGGCTCTTAGCTAGCAAAAAAACTCCTGAGCTATAACTTCATTTGATTTAATAATTTTAGTACCAAAGAAGTTCAAAGAAAAAAATCTTTGATTAGTGTTTTCTAAAAATCATGTTTTTTAACTTTCGTGTTTCATCTTTACCCCACGATATAATATTATGCTATTTGAATATTTGTAGCATAATTGAATTCATTATGTTTAAATTCATCATAATTTGGAAAAACAATACATTTTCTTAACATCTGTTTTTTATATATTGGGTTACGATACTTACACTTTGCACTTTAAAATATTTTAAATACTTAACCCTCACGTATATATAAATGATTAAGCTTAATCTGAATTTCTCTCTGCACACCTTACCTATATTTTGTGGAAGTTTAATTCAGATTAAAACTTAAAAGTTAAAATTAGCTACTCTCTTAATACATCATTGATGATTTATTAATATTCCCATTCTGAACTTAAAAACATTTCCATACTACAGAAAGATATCGACTATCCCCGTAAGCCTTTAATGATAAAATTCTTTAATCCAGTAGTCTTCCATTTGTCAAATTCTAGAATTGATCTCCTATTTATCACCACTGCTGAAGAGACTCACAATTTCTGCTCTACCGTGTTCAGCTATACGAGGCAAAAATCTTTGATAAGATAATGGCCGTATCATTTTCTTCGGTGCTTTTATTTGCTTTCTCCTCCATTTTTCCGAATCAGTGTCAAGGATTCTGGATGCTCGAGGGCAAGAACTGCTACCCAAGCTCATTACAGAAGTAATATTATCCTATTTGTAACATTTCTGTAACCACTTCCTATTTGCACGAGTAAGAGATACGCATTATTATCAAAATATAAGGGAAGATCAGATTCCAAAGAATCAACATTATTAGCATCATTTTAGTCTTCGCCATCTGTAACTGTACTTATGCGTGTTCCTTTTTGTCCTGACTTTTCAAATTTCTTTTTCTTATTCACTCTTTTCTGCTGCAAAACATGATGAGACTGCATAACAATTATATGGGAACGCCACCTAAAAAGTAACGCAAAATTAACGCCTAAATAATAAAAATATATTAGTGTTTAATTCTTATATTTTACAATTTTTAAATTATTGTCCTTCTATTTACTTATAAAAACAGCTACAATATTTTTTGCAATGTCAACAACAAAGGAAACAAAAGTTTTACTTCACTATCTTTTCATATCCTTATTCCATCATCATTTAATGTCTAAATTTGTCTATATATGTCTGTATATGTTTTCTACAAAAGAGGAATAAAAGTACAAGTCTAATTTCAAATTTTTAAGGGCTCCCTGTTTCTTTAATTTAAAAAATATGGAACAAGGTTTCCAATATTTTATGCATATAAAATGAAGCACCATATCGAGAAGAAATATTAAAACTGCATGCATTAATCTTGACCTTTTATATTCAAGTTGTTTTCTTTAAAAACTTTATCGAATTAACAGCAAAAATAGAATCATAAATATTTGAACTGTTGAACATGAGTAGTAGATTTTGTCCCTTAAAAGAATTTATTTCGATATCAATAAAGTAAATCCATGCTTGATGTTCTGAAATGTACATTAACTTCCTGATTGTCCAGGCTCATTTATGAACGGGTATGAAAAACCAGAAACATATATCATAAAAAACAGTAATATTTCCTATAAAAAAATTAGTATTCAACAGTTTGTAATGATCTACAGATATATATTTAAATGGAATTAAATAAAATTGTATCAAACCTACAATGATTTTGAATTTTAAAAAAATCCTGCTACACTTAAGAGTGATATTGATATTCAGTTGGTGATTTTATATTCTATTACAAACGGCTTTTGATGGGCGGATAAACGTGAAAAGGGATAATTAAAAGTTCAACGTAGCTCTGCCATTAAGATAGAAAATAATTCCTCTTAAAAGTTCCGAAGGTCATTAAATATATTCAGTGAGTGAGTTTGCGTCCATTAATTGCTACTTAATATCTCTGAGCCTAGACTAGACCAGAATCAGCAATCCCGGAGCATAGGGAAACCTCCAGTGGCATTCAGTGGGGGCGTAAGTTTCAAGAATCAGTTGCTTTTCTGATTTCAATTACGATGATGAGTGGATCAGTTTCGACTGAAGAAAATCTTAGTAATATTAAGGCAACGATTGATTCTGCTCTATTGTTATTGTTGAAATAATTTTTAGATAGTGCACTTTAATATCATTCTTATTCCTACATACACACACACATATACACGTATATCTGTCTATCTATCTATCCATTTGTCTCTCCCTCCCCCCCCCTCTCTCTCTCTCTATCTCTCTCTCTCTCTCTCTCTCTCTATATATATATATATATATATATATATATATATATATATATATACACACACACTCAAGAGCCAAAACATTAAGACCACCCCTACATTTTGCAATGAATTCGCCTGGATGACGTGGAAGGCACGTAATCAGGTGGAAGTGGTATTTAACTGCTGCTGGAGAGTCTGAAGAATCATTCTTTCACTTACTTCTGTGTGTGATGGGAAAGGCTGCGGATCTAAGCGACTTTGATAGAGGGCAGATTGTAATGGCTCAAAGGCTCGGAACAAGTATTTCCGAAACTGCACGACGCGACCTACAGTTGTTAGTACTTATGCAAAGTGGATGAATGACGGTGAAATCGCAGTAGACGACATGGTGTTGGACGTCCACACGCTATCAAAGAAAAAGGTCGTCGGAGATAGTCTCGCATGGTGAAGCAAAACCGGAGCCAGACAGTGGCTCAGCTGACAGCCCAATACAATGAAGGGCCAAGTAGAATAGTATCGCAGCACACTGTTGTATATGGGGCTACGCAGCAAACGTCCCACTCGTGTGCCTTTGCTGATCAAGCGTCATCGCCAACTGCGCCTGCGCTGGGCCCGGGAACATCGCGATTTGTCCATGGATCAGTGGGAGAGAGTTGCCTGGTCAGATGAATCACGGTTTGTCATTCATCACGCCGATGGCCGTGTCAGGATACGCCGTCTTCCAAGAGAACTGTTGCTCCCTCAATGTACAGTAGGTCATACACAGGCCGGTGGCGGCGGTATTATAATATTCGACGAAAAGAACTTGGCTCCTTTTAAGCTGTCTAATGTGTCGTCAATACGTGGCAGAGGGTAGGCATCTTTTTTCGTAATTTTGTTGAGCCGACGATAATCGACACAAAATCGCCAACTTCCATCCTTTTTCTTCACGAGGACAACTGGGGACGACCATGGGCTCTCCGATGGTTGAATAACATCTCTGTCTAGCATCTTTTCTACTTCCTCTTGAATAATTCGACACTCCGCAGGAGATACTCTGTAAGCCCTTTGGCTAATCGGTAGATGATTACCAGTGATTATACGATGTTTCACATTTACTTTTGTTCCGGCTTTTCTTGATTGATCAAAAATTTCAGGAAACTCAGAAAGTAATTCTAAGAGTCCCTGTTTTCGTTCTACCGTGAGATCTTGGGCTAGCATTTGGGAATAGTCGACCGGAGAAGGGCTCGATTTCAACTTGGCGGCTGAGCAGATATGCGCACTGGAGATGCAGTTCAGATACCTCTCGTCTAGAGTCTCTGCATAGCCCACACACATGCCTTTGGGAATGAACCTAGCTTCTGGTTGAGCATTCGTGACCCAGAGTTCGGCTGTACCGTCGTAAAACGTCAGGATCGTTGAGGGCACCGCAACTTCTTTGTCCAGCAGCAGTAGTCGATTTCCCTCCACTATGACGTCTTTGATCGCATTAATTTTGGGATTCTTGACAATTACTTTAGAAATAGAGTGCGGAGGTACGACGCAGTCTTGAAGGGTGTTCACTCGCCATGTCTCAGCAGATTCAGGATCTGACATCATTTCGTCAAACACTAGTTCCGATCGGCCACAGTCGACGACTGCTCTCGAGGCTTCGAGAAAATCCCAACCAAGTATAACATTGTGACTGCAGTTCGGCATAACTGTAAACTCAAAGGGACGTATTAGATGTTTAAGCGAAGAACACATTTCCCTATTGGACGGACGTGACTTCCGTCGGCGACCTTGAGGATTATGCTTCCGTTGATTGGGAACATAATCTTTCGCAGCTGACGTCTATATTGGTCTGAGATGACAGAAAATGATGCGCCGGAGTCCACGAGTGCACGTACTGGTTGACTGTCAATGTTTAGTTCTAGATAATTCTTCGTCATCTTTGCGGCAGCGGGAGGATTTTGTTTTTCAGCGGCCTCACCTCCAAGGAAGGTCGCACTGCTTAGTTTTCCTCATTTCTTCGGCCAGGTGAGACACTGGAACGTCTATACGGCGATGGGGATCTGAAGCGACGAGTAGGCGATCGACCTCGGTTAGGGCTAGGCGACAGACTTCTTTCAAACGTTCGGCTGGATTCGTCGGCGATGTGCTGGGAGATCATGCGTCGCTGGGCTGTGTTTCCTCTATCAGCTCTGTAAGCATTAAAAATTGCTCTTCTATCCCGGCAATAGCGAACGACATGTCCTGGGCGGCCACAGTGAAAGCAAACGGGACGATTGTCGGTCGTACGCCACACGTCGGTTTTTCGGGGTAATTGTTCCTGTGCCAGCTCCGGCCTGTTATACGTCGAGTGGATGCTGCGGTTGTATGTGGGAGTCGACCTTCGGAAGCTTCCACTAGATATGGGAGCCAAAGATTTCTCGACCTCATCTCGCACAATTGCTTCTATGGTTTGTACGCCTGTTTGGGGCTCTTCAATTTGGGGTGTTGTTAATCGCTGTATCTCTTCACGGACAATTTTACGGATCAGTGAGATTAGATCCTGTTCCTCGTCGACCGAGGCAATTGGGACAACATTCGGCAAGCGACTGAATTTCTGATGTCCTATTCGCTTTTGCTGCATTTCCTCAATGTACTGACACCATTTACTGAAATCGACTGTCGTTTTTATCTCCTTAGTTAATAAGGCCTGGTACACCTCTTCTGCGATGCCCTTCATTAAGTGGGACACTTTATCGTCTTCTGACATGGCCGGGTCAATTTGGCTGCAGAGTCCTAAAACGTCTTGGATATAAGATTGTGTAGCTTCCCCAGCTCTCTGCGCTCGGCATTTTAAGCAATCCTTAGCTCGCCGTATATATAGCTGAGAGTCACCAAAAGTTTTTTTCAGTTCTCTTTCGAAGTCGTCCCATGAATTCAGCAGATCTTCGTTATTTTCAAACCATATTTTGGCGGTCCCATCAAGGAAAAAGTAGACGTTCGCAAGACATAGAGTATCATCCCATTGATTAAATTTTGATACTCTAAGGTATTCTTTTAACCACTTGGTTGGATCTTGTCCAGGATCGCCTCTAAAAATTGTCGGCTTTCTCGGTTCCCTAATTAGTGCTGGAGACAGCAGGACGGTTTGTGGCTTGACTTCTCCTTCAGGCATTGCCGGGAATCGCTTTCGTGGAGGGGCTACGTAAAGACCGTATTCCGGAGGAAGATTTAAAAGTCTACGGCTTCTTCGCATTTCTTCTGCTTCCAGACTGAACTGAGTACCCGGCGCCTCCACCAAAGATGTCGCGTAGATGGTAGTAGTATGGATTGAACACACACGTAGAGGGAATACAACGCTGTTTATTAGCACACAACACTTAGCTGATAGAACTCAGAACTGAACTCACAGGTTGAGCTACTTGCTCTTTTATCCATCAACAGAATATTCTGGAAAGCCGTTCCAGGAAATTAAAGAATGTTCTAGCAACTTCTAGAACTAACAGAAATATAATTAGAATTAAATTAAATTAAATTAAATTAAAATAATGTAGAGCTTTGAACCGGGGACCTCTTGCTCAGCAGTCCGGTGCGTTGACCATTCAGCAACAGAGTCTTTGACGGGAAAGGCTTTAAGCGGCAATATGTATATATATATATATATATATATATATATATATGTGTGTGTGTGTGTGTGTGTGTGTGTGTGTGTGTGTGTGTGCGCGTGTGTCTGTGCGTGTGTGTGTGTGTGTGTGCGTGTGTCTGTGTGTGTGTGTGTGTGTAGATGTGTGGGACGGTGTGTGGGACGGTGTGTGGAAAAAGGTAGTACTAGAAAAAGGTAGAGTCACACTACTAAGACTACACATTACATTAACATTAAAACTACACTCGGATAAGGAATTACAGTAATATCATAACACGTCAGGCCACGTCATGCCTCAACAAGGGCGAAAGGAATTACATTGAGTCAATCGTCGCAGTGTGTCTGCTGCAAGGCAACGTCATACTCTTCCAGATTCTTCCTCACTCCCATGTTCATCCTTTGCGATCCCCTACTGACGCTGTGGTCTGCGTGGTCACATAAATCTCATAGCAGGCGTCATGGGTTAATATATCCCAGATCTCGTCCTTCCTAACCTATCTTCTGCCCTCGAAAGCAGGCAATGCCCCTTCATCACTCAGAAGAATGTCGAACTTTACAGCAGCGAAGTGTATACACTGGAACATTCTCTTGAGAATGCTACATCAGCTTCAGACTCCATAGTTTCCCATTCGGTTCGTCAAGGTACTCCGGAAACCACATTAACGTCCCGATTGCACGACTTCGAGTATTATATAGTCCTATAGGCCGCACAACGTCACTTCAATGTCAGGTTAATCCTTTCCCTAATCCCAGACAGGCCCCCAATTATTTGTGGAATAAAGCAGTACTCAAAAAAGGTAGAGTCACACCATTTAGACTACACATTGTATTAACATTAAAACTATATACAGATAAGGAATTACAGTAAGTACATCATGACACGTTAGGCAACGTCTTGCCTCAACAAACGAGAAAGGGGTTACGTTGCGTCTACCGTCGCATCGCGTCTTATGCTAGGCAACGTCATGACTCGTCGAGATTCTCTCTATGTCCCTCGTTCATTCGTTGCTCGCCCCCAGCGGCTCTGTCTTCTGCGTGGTCACATAAAACTCATATCATGCGTCATGGGTTAATACAATCCCCCCCCATATATATATATATATATATATATATATATATATATATATATAGCACCTGTATATATACAAGGTGGTCATATAAAAATTTTGCCGAAATATGAACCTCCAGCGGCTGTTTTCGTTCAACCGATCGAGATGAGATTTCAGATATAGTTATTCAGAGTTATGATCTTGGGATTCTGTGAACGGCAAACAAGTGGTGCTCACGGTTACGGTTATAGTTACAGAAACTCAAATTTTTGAATGGGAACGCCCATTTTTTCCCATCACAAAATGCTTAGCGCATGCGAAAACCCTAAAGAGCGTTGGAACGGTTCGTGTATCACAAAAAGCGGACTTGCTATGCACGCAGAAAAAAAAACAGCTCTGCGAACGGCCTATGTGGAAACCTATGTGGAAAATGTGTAACACAAATAAAAAATTTCTTTCGTCCGATCTGTGTTGTCATCAGTGATTGGTGTCTTGCCTCTGTCATATGCAAATTTCCACCGTGTGCCCCGATCGTGTTTTTGTTCATAAAGAGAATCTAGTAAGTCATGTGCAAGATACTGAAAATTCTTAAATCTGAAAATAAGATATACTGCTGTATGATCGCTATTTATGAAAACCTAGTTATAAAGTCGAGTTAATCTAGGGTCACAATTACTTAAGCTAAATTTTCGTCCGTCTTGGCTAAGGCTATCGAACTCGTTTCTTATCTGTTTCCTTTATGATAAAATCTGTTATGATATAATACCTGAAAAGTAAAAAAGATATATATAAACGCTATTTTTATAACATACGGAATTTTTTATGAATAATCCATTTTTAAACCATAAAAGTAAAATAATAGCGTAATAACTCTGTAGTGGAAGTTTATTTTTGGAAATAGATTTGGACGCAATGCACAATAATAAATCATTCTAAGGAAAGTTATATTTTTTTTTTCTAAATTATTAGCGAAGTTCATCTTTTTCATAAATGTGGCTACTACATAAATTCGATTGTGACATAAATTCTCTGAATAACTTTCTTCTATTCGATAGCCTAGATTCTCACTCCCACCGGATTTTCGGCAGGATGTTCATTTGGGACCCCAGACTGCTTATGCGTTTACTCACTTATACTTTCCGTTTGTTTTATTCATTTATGCACATAGAAATTTTGTTTCGAAAGATATGAAATTTGTTCGGTTTTTTTTTTTTTTTTTAGTTCGGAATGGGAAAAATTTTGGAACCTTATCCCGTAAGAGGTCTGGGAGAAGAGGAAGTTTAATAAGAAATAGGTGAAAAAACTTTTTTCATATTTCGAGGTATTTTTTAATTAATTTTCTCTTTTCATTTTACTTTAGGTGAATCGTAATACATTTACTAATTTCTGCTAAACTCCACAGATATTGTATAGTTTTAATGAAATAAGTAAATGTAAGACAGTATAAAATAATTATACTGGGAAATTTATTTATAATAATTTCTAATGAATTCTATTTTGAAAATCTTTACCCTTTGCCTCACACTACCTTTTAAAGTTGGATTTTGACAAAAATATTTGAATGCTGTCTATTTAGGCCTAGAGGAGTATGCACATATAATTTCATAAAGAATGCGTTTACCATTTTAATTTTGTGGGTGTTACCAAAGCGGTAACACTGAGTCACATGAGCTTAGAAAATGCGAACATTGCTGTGAAGCGAGCAATAGAGTAAAACTTTTGGTTTTAATTTAAAAAAAACGCTAGATTCGGATCTCTGCATCATCTCTGTTCCCCATTTCGCACAGTGAATACAGCAAAGTTAGGCGGTATTGCTTCGCTGTGTCAATCTCGCTATCAGTTACCATTTTGTGCAGCATATAACTATTGACTACTGCTACATCAAGGTGCTCAGGTCTCTCTTAGGCATTACAAAAAAAAATTACAATAAACTAAGTACTATTAATATTTATAATTAATATATATATATATATATATATACAAAAACTAACTTGTAAAACAAAACTAACGAAAGCTAACGTTCTATAAAAGCAAGAGAAAAAATACAACTGCTCTGTGTAATTCCAAGAGTCAACTGATAAAATTATCCTTGACCTTGTATTGACTTCGGCATTCCTCACGTGGAATTCCCAAGGGCGGACAACCCTTTGTAAACAAAACTGTTCCATCAGTGCCTAAAAGCTGACATTGCCGTTTTGTGCCACAATAGACTAGACGCAGAAACTCTTAGAAGTACATAGAGTTGAACTAACAGATTCACACGGACATACAAAAAGTTATATTGTGAATCAGCAATTGCTAATAACACCACAGAAAAATAATGTTTGTAGTTGAAGAATAATGAACCACTTCTTCAAAAGAGTGTTTGCTCATTCGGAAGTAATTAAAAAACTTTGCTTCGTCATGAGACAAATCTTCATATAATAAAGAAAATGTCCCTTTTAACAACCTCGAACTCACCAGTGGGTGGACCCAATAATTTCTTTTTCTGTATTTTAAACACTTTAAGTACGAAAACACAACTCTTTGTCTTGAGTATGCTTCCAACTGTCGTGTCCTCAATGTTACAGCTCGCGTTCTCTAATTGTTCGCTCGTGTACACCACCTGTCTGTCACGTGAATTTCACAGAACAGCCAAAACCGCAACGGGATCGCCTCTCGTGTGAATTGAAGCCTGCGGCACCGATGCGAATTCACACCGGCACTGGATCGCTCGTGTGCACCGAGCCCTAATCGCAACTGCGGTACCGCACCGGCGCCGCATCACTCGTGTGCACCGAACCTTACTTCTGGGAAGGAAGAACCGTTTGAAAAGTCCCCCCTCGACGCTGGACAGTTCGTTGACAATGCAGCTGTGTTCACTGTTCTCAAGTAAAATATAAGATGATGCAATGTTGTGACTGGTGTTGCCGGTTCAGACACACCGCAAATTCATGGCTGGATTTTAGACAAGCTTCCAATGTAAAAATTTAAAAAATACAAAGTAAAGAGATTAGTTTTCAGCCAACAGAATAACATAAGAAATTTTTTTCAGCAAATTTGTTTCTATCTGCAAAAAAAATCTGAAACATTTCCTTGAAAAGTATGTGTTTTTAAAAACTTGACTGAGAGGAAAATTATGAATTGTTAGTTGTAGTGCTGCCAATTAGTGTTGATAAGGAAAGTTAAAAGAAACATTTTATCCAATTCTCATTTTATTTGCAGTTTATTTTCAGCGTTTAAAAAGAAAATTTTTTAGGTGTTACCAGACTGGTAACACTGAGTTGGAAAGGGTTTTAATGGTAGTTTTGATAAGTAGTCAATGATAAAAAATGAACGAATAAAGAATATTAACAGACGCTAAAAAGAGGAATCAATGTATATTCAATCAATAACATTTTATCCTAGGTATATCTAAAATAAAATCATTGATGAGATAAATTGATAAAAATGTTTTTTAAAGATTTTTGAATAGGAAATATTTGATGAAATAGGGACATAAAGAAGATTAACTTCCTTAAGTCAATTCTAAATTCCTAACATTGACTCTTTTCTTGTTTGCGTAGGTTCAAAGACTGTTCGTATTAATTTTCGTTTTTCGCTCATTTGTTCTGAGAAATACTAGAAATATATCTCCCTAATACCAAAAAAACTTTTGAATAAATGAGAAAATTTGTTCATTTAAAGTTGCTTTCTGACGAATATCGGTGGGTGGGTACACTTATATCTTTTATGGAAAACATGGTCTCGTTAGTTGAAGAAATCCAAAACCGAGTTTCTTCTGAACTAATATCGTAAAACAGCCATGCATTCCTTGAGTGAAAAGTGTCATAGATGCATTAGTCCAATTTGTGAGACTTAAATTATGAAAGATTATCATTATATAGTTTCATCGTAGTGAAATATGCCATGTATTTAATGTATTTCCACGTGTATTTATACTACCCTTATAAATTAAGGAATAGGAAAGAAGCGATTACCTGCAGGATTCAATGATATATGTATAAACACGCAGCAAACTGGACAATTCCTTAGGAAGTGGTAAAATGATACCTGGATACTAATCTTTCAGCCTAAACACCATACAATGGTTAAATCATTTGTTTACGCTTTTAAAGGCTCAGTTTTATTTTGTATCATTTACGCTTCAAGATATCTGCTCACATGCAGTATAATGAATCCTGTAAGACGTTATATAGTAATCTTTGAATTATAACAATTTTATATTACAATGAATTTTACATTAAAATAAGTATAATTGTAAAGACAATTCTTTAGGAAGTGTTAAAATGATACCAAGATACAAATATTTCAGACTAAATACTAACAATCCTTAAGTCACGTGCTTACGCTTTTAAAAACTCAATTTTATTTTTTATCATTTACTCTTCAAATGTCTACTTATATGCAGTATAATGAATCCTGTAAAACGTTATGCAGTAAGCTTTTAATTATAATCATATTATATTAAACTAATTTTACATTAAAATAAGTAAATAATTAATTAATTTCCTATCGATCGAAACATTTTGATGATTAATTCTTTTTGCAGCACTTTCACATAGTTTATCACAATTACTTGAATAACGAAAATTTAAGCCTCGAAAATCTAATACGAGAAATATGCTTTCTTAAAAGAAAAATAATTTATCTTTGCCATAATAATCACTAATTATTCCTCAAACCTATAAAATTGAGAATTTAATAAAGCATTAACTTTATACTTTTCATGCCAAGAATACGGCAAGAAAATAAAAATAAATAATCACTAATTATTCTTCAAAACTGTAAGATAGAGAATTTAATAAAGCATAAACTTTATACCTTAGACGGCAAAAATACTGCAGGAAAATAAAAATAAAAATTACTTTTCAAAAGGAAAACAATTGTTTAAAAAGAATCCACAGCTTTTCAATAGTTACTTTATAAGTATTGAATATATTTATCACGAAAGAACACTATAATCTTATTCCTACTTCGAAACGAATCTTTTGGTTTTCTAAGAAATCGAACTTTCTAAAGATCAAAACTTTCTAGACAGATGGCGAAAAATGCCTGCCCCTGAAACGTTAGAGGAAATGTGGAAAAAAATGAGGTGTGAGATGAATTGAAATTCGAAAAAAAAAAAAAAATACATAACACCGAGCATGCTGGAGAAAATAAAGAAAGATCAATGCAGAGGGGTGAAGTTTAGAAAAGAAATTATTTTTGTGAGCTAACTTTACCGTATACTTCATTTAATTAAAAAGGAAAGAAATTAAAACTCTATGCAGTGATTACATTTCTAGGAAAGAGATTAAATTTTTTATTAAGTCAAGAATAGTTCTGTGTTATATAACTATATGACTACAAAAGTCAAAGTTGTAAGAGAGCCACAGTGAGAGGATAAACTGTGAGTCACTTTTTGGCTACTGGTAATTATTATTGTCTCGAATGTGTGGTTTCGCTTGATTTTAAGAGGGTCAATATACAAATTTCTCAAAAAGTACATTTTTATTTCAGTCGCTATTCATTACTGTAAAACGTCTAGAATGAATAATATAAAATTCATTCTTCTACAATAATTACAAAAATAGACAATACTTTTTTGTCGTTCCATCTATAAGAATCCTGATGTATACTTCATCTATATATATATGATTGTATCAAAAGGAGAATTTTCATGATACTTAATATTTCAAAAGATATGTCTAAAGGTTTTTCTGTTATTATTTGTGTAAATCATTCTTTTATCCTATTTTTATTTAACTCTGGGTTCGAAATTTTCAATTTAGACTTAAAATTCCAAAAATGCTTTCCCTTTGATAAAAATTACCCCGATAAAAAACTTTTTTTGCCTTTGGAAATTATTAAGGTGTTTAATAAATTATTTTAATCATGAAGACAAAATATTTTGGAACCCTTTAAATACACAAATTAAAAAACAAACAAACCGTTAAGTATAGTTATTGGTTTAGCTGATTTGGCCAAAAATATACACGCTTCAACTTTTGTAATTTTATTTATTTAATTAATTTAAATTTCTAATTGTTTAAATATCTTATCAGCAGAATCATAGTCATATAAAGGCACAATCATTTAAAAAGTCATTCCAAAATAGTGCAACCGAAAACAAAAATATTATCCGACCCAATTTCAATGCTGGACGATGGCTGAATGACTAGGAAACTGGCGTTCGGTACCATACTCTATGTGTTGAAGTCCCACTGTTGGCATGGAAGTTTGTAGCCATTAGGAATCGGATCTAAGCAGTTAGTCTCGGTCTAATTAAACCTCGCATAGAAAGCAAGTGACCGTAGTGCTCTGAACAAACCAACCGAACCAATTGAAATAGGATTGAGATAGATTGACAGATTTTTTTAATAGTTTTCTTTTAGTTGTGCCTCAGACTGAGGTTTAAGCAGGTATGATCAATCTAAAATACCACATTACTTACATTTTCTTGTAAAATAAAGTTCTTCCAACCTCCTTAAAAAACCCGCATTTTGTCCATTTTTGAACAATATTTTTTCCTAATGTCTGTTGCAATGTAATTCCTTGTATTCATGGAATCTTCCTGCTTTAGATTGATATAGATTGGTTTCACATCTTTTTTGTAAGAAGCCGCTTCTCAGGTGCCATATGGGATTAATTTCGAGGCTCTGAGCAAGTAAATGGAATAACATAAGTCTGCATTTGAACCAAAACTTCACATCTCTGGCTTCCCATAATTTTATTATTCACGAGGTTGTTAGGTGTTATTTGAACAGCGAAGAATAAAAATGCTATAGATAAATAAACCAGATCTCATCACAATATTCCCGGAAAATTCATTACGTATTTTTATTTTCTTTAAATTTTATTTTCATAACGGCTCCTTGGAAACAATAATCACATGTCTAGAGTAATGGATAGCTGCATTTCTAATACTTCTTCCACTATCTAAGGTTCAAGAATATAAGTTTGACAACAATTTACTGTACCCGCTACGTTATTTAAAAATAATTTATTGGGAGCTTACCACTCTTTCTGTAAATAACAATACTGCTTCATATACATCAGTGAAGTAAGTACATAATAAAATGCTTAAGCTACAACAATCCGAAAATCACGGAGGAAATTTTTTTGTACCCTGTATATTTGTTTATTAGTATTCATTCAACGTAATTACATTAATTCTACTTTCAAAATTCTGTGTTTGCACTGTTAAATGTCCAAAATCTTAGTTTTAAAAAAAAACGGATTTGTAAAGTCAGTTTTTTAAAGTTAAATTGTTAAATTTTTTTTTAAAAAGTAAATTTTTCCAATTTTATTTTTGATGAATAAAGAGTGTTAAGTCCTTGATTAGGGAACATAACCCCTTTAACACTAACGTGATTTATTTCACATTTCCCAAATTTTCCTTCATGAATAAAATTATTTAGGAGTGGAATTTGACTTAGCTTTCTATACCCTGCAGTAGTCCTTGATTTTTCAAACATGCCTAGTTTCATAACTCTTTTTAGCCCATTTTGGACTTAACACCCTTTGCATTGCAAACACGGAATTAGTTGAATGGTAAGTACTTCAATGAAAGCGTATTAAAAAATTATTCAAATATTATGACATGGTAATAGGTTGAAAGTAATAAAACAATTGTGTGCCTGTAAAACTGAATCTCTCTCATATATATATATATATATATATACGTGCGCGTGCATATGTGTGAGTGTGACATGACGGAAAGTCCAAGTCCTTTAAGAGTAAGCACCCCTTTCCCACTTGTTTTAAGTGCGGTATCCCACTTACTTCTATGGACGTATTCAAGAAAGCCCTAAATGTATCTCTTTAACTTCGGTTTAGCGCTTCACAACAGATTTGAAAATCAATTATTCTGTTTCAAAGAAGGCATTATTTTAAACACATTACAGCTATGGTTCAATCACTTTATTGTTTCTTTAATGGTAGTATTGATTGACGCGACCGAAATGTTACCAAAGACATTTTATTAAAGAGTGTTAAGTATTGAATGTATTAAAATATTCAACGTTATAATCCTATTGATCACGTGTAGAATGATGTGCTAATATAAAAGTATCAAACAAATTTTTTTATATAATTTCATTTATCAAACTGCGTTGTAAAATTTCTTTTAAATATTATTTATGATTGTTTTCTACTTCATAAATTACAAAATTTTTCATAAATATTGAATAACCTTTGATAAAAATATACGTTGATATACATATAGTAGTGTTTTGCATCTGTTTTATGAGCAAGAATCCTAATGATTATTTTTTCATTTCAGGTATGCCACTGGCTGCATGATATTTGGGTAGAGCAAAAATTAAAGATTCTCTTCCGAAAATATAAGGTAGGACTAAAGGTATAATTAATCATTGCAAGGTGTAAATAAAATAATAAAAAATAGTTTTACTACTTTGATCTGAAAAATACAACAAATAATACATCCTGAGAGGACAAATTACCATGTTAGCACAAAATGTAAAGTATTCACTTAAAAAGTTAAAAATAGTTTTTTTCGTATAAAGTAGTAGTTTAGTCTTAAGGAACTGTGCTCAGATGTTTAGCATGGTGACTAGAAAACACAGACTGTCCGAAAAATATTTACGTTCTGTAAATTGAAATGAGAAACTCATATCTAGACAATGGATACATAATTGAACATGGGAAATTTTGCCCATGAATCACGAGGTAGTACAAGGAGGAGTAGAAAAGCAAATCAAGACACACACACACACACACACACACATATATATATATATATATATATATATATATATATATGTAGAGATCACCATTTGTGGTGATTATAATACACAATACTCCAACAAGAGTCATATCAGAAGGTTTTTCGTAAACTTAACAAATTCGATTTATTTTTCCGTAGTTAAATAATTACAGAGAGAAGAAAAATTCAAGAACGATTAAAATTCA
This sequence comes from Dolomedes plantarius, assembly GCA_907164885.2. Taxonomy (NCBI): domain Eukaryota; kingdom Metazoa; phylum Arthropoda; class Arachnida; order Araneae; family Dolomedidae; genus Dolomedes; species Dolomedes plantarius. The sequence goes on along the minus strand of OU015491.1, from coordinate 131,960,932 downwards.
CAGACCGCGAGCCGCTATCTGACCAACAGGTGTCAGTGTCTAGTCCGGGCTAACTATCGCTTGAATTCGCATGAACTCTCTGACCAGAGTCCTCTTTTATTCGCTTCTTCGCGCGCATCGGTCTATGCGCATTGTTCACCAGCGCATGTATCTATACGCCGACGTTCGCTAGCGCTGACATCTGGTGGCGCTGAAAATAAAAAGTTCCCCCCCTCCACACACACACACACACACACATATATATATATATATATATATATATAATTGCATGTGTGCGTATTAGTGTGACATGCCGGAAACACAGTGAATTAACACACCCCATTCCCATAAGTTATTAATGCGGTATCCAATTAAATTTAATGGGTGTATTCAAAGAGTTTGAAAAACGTATTCGTGTCTCTTGAACAGACAAATTCATTACTAGTATCATCAGCATATGAATATTGGCTTTATATATTTGTCTCCCAAACACTTTAATATTTTACCACTAACATACAATCACAGAAATATACTATCAAACAGATCTATTTAAAATTTTTGTGTGTCACTGTGATGATGTGATAACAGGGAATCAAACGAGGATGTTATTATGTTGTTACTGGAGCCCACGCATACCATTCGAACTAGCTTAACGGCGTTTTAGATATTTTAACGAAGTTAATTTGTCTTGTGCTGTACGAGTTCTATGATTATTTAAAAGGAAAACTTCTGGTCCTCGAGATATTTTAGATGCTCGAATATCGTCCTCTTGGTTTAGAGGTGACCCTTAAAATCCGACTTTTGGCCAATGATTATTAAAAGTGCCACCTGACAATGGATAAAATATATAAGGAAACGTTAGAACGAGAAACTGTTATCATAACAATATCCGCATTTTCAAAAGATTATATATATATATATATATATATATATATATATATATATATATATATATATATATATATATATATATATATATATATATATATAAAAGGACAAATATGTTATGCTTTTAGCCTAAAAAAAAGGGAAAATTTTATGATTGAAGGCACTTAATATAACACTTCTTCATATCACCAGTATATATTAGTTTAAAACGGTCTCGAGGTTAGAATTCAGTGCTTGTTGCTGTTAAGAGATCATTGTAATGTATACTAAAAAATATACATACATACATATATATATATATATATATATATATATATATATATATATATATATATATATATATATATATATATATATATATATTTATTTTTATTTAAATAAACATAATTGTAAAATTACCATACTTATTGTCTTTAGTAATATAATTTTGTAATATTAAGAACGTTTGCAATTTAAAATTTCTTTTTCTTTTATCCCTTCAACTCTAGGAAATGCAAAATTGGTGTCTTTATTTTAACCAATTTCTAACATTGCATGAATTTAACTTGTCGGTTCGATGTTATTCCTTAAAATATCCGTTTTCTTAATCTATTAAAGGAACTAATAATGCTTGACTAACAAATTGCAAATTCAGCAGTGTAAACAAGCTTCTCACGACAACCAAAATGACTAATCTCGGTTACCTTTGAAATAAATATGACAGATTGTCAGTTGATAGCTAATGAGTTGAACAATTACTGTCATGCCACAATCACATAACATGATGCCGGGGTGCTATATATATTTTTTGAAGGTTATTTTGTGAAATACGCGCAGAGCATTAAGATCTATAAATAACATTTATCTCATCTGTCCGGTGTTAAAAAGCAATTTTATGTATTAATGTAGAAATATGTATTTTGGTATGCACACACACACACACACACACACACATACATATATATATATATATATATATATATATATGTGTGTGTGTGTGCGTGTGTGTGTGTGTTTGTGTGTGTGTGTGTGTCTGTCTCAATAAAATAAAATCAGCTTCATTTAAACAATCCAGTTTGGTTGAAATCCAAATCAATCCAAAAAAATCAAGGTCTTATTCGTCTTTTCGAAAGCAAAATAATACATACTATTTAAATCGATATCACATAATCATGTAAACAAATTATTAGGTTGTAAGGTCTTTTAAAATAATGTAAAAATTTAGTAATTGAAATATTTCATTCATTGTTAATCGGCTTCTGTATTGAAAGTAATCCAAGGTACACCTACTTCATTTCTAGTTGTTGGGGGATAGGAGGGTGAACGTATTGCGTTAAAATTAGTAATATTAAAGACACAGAGGTTGCAATTCAGTAACTTTGGGTCAGTTCATATACTGAAACTTATCAGACTCCACTCATTAATTGACATTTGTTTTGATGTGGCTTCTCAGATGGTTAAATGTTCGGCCGAAGGTAAGACGTGCATCTAGAGAACAAAGAAATTGCTAATATAACAAAGATAAATAAAGGATTATTCAAAATGGACTTGATAAAGGAATTTTGTTCACTTTCACGACTTCAACCACAACTACTAAGAACTTCTATATGCAGTGCGGCGTAATAATGTAAACTAAAACTAAGCGTAACATATATGTATATATATACTTAGTGGCTAATTTATTATGACCACCAACTCAGTAATCGTTGGGCGACCTTTTGTTATCGATTCTCTTTGTTATGAATTCTATGAGGTATTTTGGTAGGTGGCTAATGAATCTGTGACCATATCCATACTTTCCAAATCTCTAAGATTTGGTTCTGGAATTATCTACTTAATGCCTCATCTGACTTCATCCCACAAATGCCACACTTAGATTGGAATCTGGAAATTATGGACGTCAACTAAGGAAGGTGGTCTCTCGGCCATGTACTTCAAATCATATATGGACAATATGGGCTTTGTGGCGTGGAGCATCTTTCTGCTTGAAGTATCAATCTCCAGTGGGATAAACCATTAAAGTTACTGGATATACTTGGACCGGAACAATATTTAAATATCTTTTTTTTTAGGATTTAGATTTCGTTCCACCTGAATTAAAGGATCCAAAGAATACTTGGTAAAATCTCTCCGAAACCATAGCATTGCCTTCATCAGCTTCAAGTGTTGACGCAATTAACTTAGAGTACATACTTTCGTGATGCTTTATCAATATTTTCTCCTTGACATTTGCATGGTGTAGTCGAAAACATAGTGAAGTAATTCATCGGACATCATTACTGTTTTCCATTCATGGGCGGTCCAATCCTTGTGACTCTGCATGGACTGGAGACGTTTGATCTTGTAAGGTGAGGACAGCAAAAGTTTTAAAACAGGCCTTCGGATTCCATACTCGATAATGTTAATTGGTCTCAGAAAGGATTTTAATCTTTTGGATAAGACAGATTTAAAAAGAGTAAATCTAACTAGTTCCTCCATGTAACAGCTTTTAATGCTAATATATTACTTTTTATTTCCAAATACATCTCTAGAAATTTTCATAATCACGCTACGTAAATTTATAAAAAAAGCTGATTGAGACACTTTCTTTTTGTTTATATACATTCCAAGTTAGCTGTACTAAAACACAATCTCTGTTTCTATTTCATTTTTGCATCGCTCATTTGTGAGGGTTTTAATTCCTTTATTATTGCTTACAATTCCTCGTCACTGGCAGTTTTAACTAACTCAGTAAGTATATTTTAAGGATTATATAATTTCTACATTTCCTCTTTGTATACATATATTGTAAATAACAATAGTAAAACTGGTTGTGATCCCACCTCTTTTCATTACATTTTACCTCTTTTGTAACAGTTTGTTACTCTCCACTGCTTTATGTACAATGCAAAATTTTTATATCAATGTATATTACAAGCTATTGTTAAATTTGGGTAATTCCCCGATTTAAAATATTGATCTTATACTGCGCAGTATTGATAGTGAAATATTTATTTGAATATTAAAAACACTTAAAAGTATTTCAACTTTTCTTCTATATTTAAACGGAACTCTCAACAATTGAAGACGAAAGTTTATTTATTCATTTATTTATTTTATTTTTTATAGGATTTAACACAATGCAACCGTAGAGTCACGCCTAGTACTGTCACGAATTTCCAGGGCACGGAAATCTCATTTATGGGCTCTCAACGATTCCATTTTGTTAGAAAATTGGATTCAGAATATTCAAAGAGAATAAAATAGAAAGCTTCTGCTTCCATAGTTTCCTCGAATGCCACCTTTATTCTTTGAGATAATACAAACTATAGCAATAAAGATTTAAAATTGAATTTTTCGAAAGAAATTTGCGAGATGTTGGAAATTTCTTAAAAAAAAAGAAAGAATCAGCATTTTCCACCTTTAGATTCAAAAGCACGGACGCTTTTTAATTTAAAATGCAAGGTGTAAATGCATTTCTGTATGTTTCGTGAGCTTGTTAAGTTCTAAAGTAATTAAACTAAATTATTTGAAATGTTTTGAGGTAAAATAAAATAGTTTCTATGAATATACATCAAATTCAGTGATCGTTCAATAATTCTTCCATCTTCGCGTACGGCTGCTATTTAACAATTCCGAAAATGTCTTTAATTTTGATGCAATTAAATTTGTTCAGATTTTAAGATGACAGTTAAATACACAATTCATTAAAACATGCAATGTGGTTGCCAAAGTTTTTGTTTGAACCACAGATATATATTTGAAACTCGTTGAGGATAATAAAATATTTGAATTATAGTTTTTAAAACAGTTTTCGAGAGAAAGAATCCTAGGTAGGGGATCTATCTAGCCCATTCGTTTTCAAAGACATTTGCACAGTATTGTTTAGATTCTGTTACGGATCCGGTTTAGATAACCGTATTCTCCGGTTATCTAAACTGGAGAATACGGTTTAGATTCATTACGGGAAAACAAAATATTTGTGGTTTAAAAACGTAAATTCTTAAATATAAAATAGTGTCGGATTTTGGTGTTTTTTCGAGGAATTCTAGATATTATAACACATATTATGTTTAATTTAGATTCTATTGAGAAATAAACATACGTTTCAAACCAAAAATATTTCTTAGTTAACAAAGTCCATCATGATAATTGCATAGAAGGATAATAAATGGTATGCACCGATATCCTATATTGTTGTATGTAAGCAAAATATTTTAGAATACTTTTACTGCAAATAAAATGTTGAAATTGAATAAACCCGCACATATTGCAAAATAATTCTCAAGTAGGAGTGGATCAATTTCCTCAGCACTATTTTACCCAAGAAATTTGAAACAGTATCATAACGTTCGCTTAGGAAATCAGTTTGAATTCGGCAACATAATGAAGTCAGAATATTTTACCCGCAGATACTTTAAAAAGAAACAGGAACATAGTTGTCTTTCACAGCAAGAGTTATTACTAAATCGATTGTTTTTCGGTTTATCTTCCGTTACAGGATAGTATTAGTATATATCTTCAAATGGGGCTGTTTAGAGGATTCCCACCTGATTGACGGTCTCAGTTCATCGGAAGTTCAATCCGTTTTTAAGACCAGCTTATACAGTTTTTAGAAAGACCCCTTTCTCATCATTGGTATCTTGCCAAGCGTTCTGGTCTGGCATTTCTCTTTAATGGTCTGAGACCAATTCAGACTGTTCTGGATAATTTACGAAGTGGCCATACATATAGTATGCGCTTTGAGAATTATTTCAAGACTTTTCCCTGTTCTGGTGCTCCTGCGTATATCCTTCCCATATTGTGGAGTGTTTGGGAATCCTTGTCAGCATAATTGTCCTGGTGTAGCTTTTTCTAGACCAGGTCAAGCAGCAATAAAAGAACATATCTTAAAATCAGCGATTCCAACATATTTCTAATGTTTCGTATATTCTCTTTTAAATTTGTATTGGTAATTATTTAAAAAAATTGCATTTTATGTCTATTTCTAGAAGTATAAATTCAATGACAGTGAGTAGGTGACATGTTTAATAGGCAATTCTTTCTCCACATAATGTAATAAATAAAAAAGCATTTTTTAATTAAGTCCTCTTAAAATTTTCAAGAAAGAATTTTAATGGAAGTCCTTAGTTTGTGCTCGTAGTTTTCTCTTTTAAATGTCAAAAGTAAACAAATTGTAAAATTTGGTAAATTACATATCAGCTTTTTGCGGTTAAAACATTTTTAAATAAAAAGAAAAGAGAAACATTGTAGCATTATATCAAAATTTAATTCGTCATCGTTGTATTTTTTAGAATGAAAATTTGAAGATACAAAATAAAATAAGAAAAAACATAAAAGTATTAATGCTGCAATATCTATAAAAATAATTTATGTTAGAGAATCTTTCAATTATTTTAATTTTCGGAGGAAAATGAAAAAAAAAATCATCCTCAAAAGTTTTAGCATATCTTAAGAAAACAAATTTTCTTTTTGATACGTCCGTCAAAAGTGGATGTAAAGAAAAAAGATTCAGTATTAGAATATTCGTCTAGAACTTATTTTAATATATAATTTTTCTATCTATCAGTGCGTAAAACAAAGAAATTCGATGGAACCATAATGTAACAAATACGAAGACAACTGCAACAAGATTAGAGGCTCTGTCTTTAACGACTTAAAAAGTTAGCACAAAAACATTTTTGCAATCTAACATAGTATTACGTATACCCACAGTCGCAGTTAAATTTAACTTCGTTTTATTTTGATAAATAAAAGTTTTCATATTTTAGAAAATAATGTTCGCACTAGTGAGGAATTCCCTAACAGAGCACATGACAGGAAAATTATATAGATAAATATGTGTATTATATACGAGTATATATATATATATATATATATATATATATATATATATATATATATATATATATATATATATATATATATATATATATATATATATATATATATATATATATATATATATATATATATATATATATATATATATATATATAGGGTATGAACTTAATGTTAAATCTGGTGAAGCAGTGCAGTTAGAGCATTAATTTTATATTTTCTTTCATATAAAAATATTTCCGGCATACTTTTCTCATCTTGTACCTGAGATTTGTTTTTAATTATTGTTTTTTAAATACAACTAAGCAGCAATTCGAGTATATTCTCTGGTGTATAGTTCTTAGAGAATTTTATACGGTTAATAAAGTACAAACCATTTGCGGTTTCTTACGTTTTTCTTAGGTTTGTTTTATTAAACGTTCATTATCATAGCACCTTATAGAGGATGTTTAAATAAGTACTTTCAGAGTTATGTTATTTTACAACCATGGAAGTCAGTTAAAAAAAAGTCAAAAGACATTCATAGTTTATTTCGGAATTATCATTTCATGGATTTTTAGGAAGAAATAAACGATGTACCCAAAAGAATTAAAAAGATAAAATTATTCCTATGTTGTTATATTCGAATGCTACTGTCAGGAATGGATTATATATATATATATATATCCGCTTTCCTCCCCTCCGGTTGATTCCCCAACCGGAAACCTGTTTGGCGAGAAGGAGGAGAGACGGGGAGAGAAGTCGGCCCGGGGTTCGATGAAGAAAGGAGCGGGTAGGAGAGCTCGCACGGGTAAAAGTGGCTGTTTTTTTCTCATCAGCGTAATTTGAATATATATGTATTTATAATGTGTGATGTGTCCCAGTAGATGTGTAAATAAATAAATTTTTGGGACTGAAAAAAACTTGGAGAAAATGGGATTCTCTATTCGTCTAGACAAATGCACTTTTGCGGCGAGGAAAATTAAATATCTGGGTCATGCAATAGGGGGGGGGGGGGTAAACATGCTCCTGAGGAAGGAAAAATAGCGGCCATAAAGAAACTTGTGAGGCCGATTAATAAAAAGGAAGTTAGATCTGTCTTGGGTTTGATGGGCTTCTATCGGACTTATATTCCGAATTATGCAGAAATATCAGCCCCACTAACTGATTTGACCAAGAAGGGGTCCCCGAACATTGTTCCGTGGGGAACGGCGGAGCAAACCGCGTTCGCCAAATTAAAGAGTATTCTATGTGAGGCCACGGTTTTAGATACCCCTAATATGGGTATGCCCCGTTCAAATACATTGCGACGCGTCGAATGTTGCCGTCGGTGCCTGTTTGACCCAAATTGACGCGGAGGGCAAATATCGACCCATCGCGTTTGCCACTCAGGAATTGTCGGCGACGCAACGGAATTGGGCTAGTATAGAAAAAGAAGCCTGGGCAGTGCTATTCGGATTAAACAAGTTTGACAAATGGGTATATGGGGCCCAGGTGGAAATTATAACTGACCATAATCCGTTAAAATATCTGAATGCGACTACTCCCAAGAGCCCAAAATTAACCCGATGGGCACTCTCTTTACAGAGGTGGAATCACCATATAACGCATTTACCGGGTAAGCAACATTATGGAGCAGATGCCCTGTCTCGTCTGAAACAGGAGGACAGAAATAGCGCGAGGGGAGATGCCTATGTTGGAAATTCCTAGATTTTTTTTTCTCTCGATGTGTATTAATTTGGCTAAAATTTATTCTGTGGTATATGTATATAAACATATCGAGTTAGTATTAAATGTCTTCTTAAATATGTTTGCTTAGCGAATTTAAAGAATAGTGGTGTTATCTTGTGTAAGTTGTGAATCCCTACAGATTACAGGAGCAAAGGTAATTTCCTTGTGTACTGGAAATGAAGGGAGCAAATATCGGGAGTAACCGATGGATCTTGGTTTTTAGAGGTGCCAGGGCACCATGGAGAGTCTGCATTCCAAAGAAACTGTCTCTTGTGTGTGTTGTGACTCTACGAATCCTCCGCCCACAATTATCCGTACCTGTGAGGTGATGGTGAAATCAGCTAAGGAGACAGATTTCACTCTCGGCGGGGGCGTGTCAGGAATGGAATATATATATATATATATATATATATATATATATATATATATATATATATATATATATATATGTGTGTGTGTATATATATATATCCGCTTCCCTTCCCTCCGGTTGATTCCCCAACCGGAAACCTGTTTGGCGAGAAGGAGGAGAGACGGGGAAAGAAGTCGGCCCGGGGGTCGAGGAAGAAAGGAGCGGGTAGGAGAGCTCGCATAGGTAAAAGTGGCTGTTTTTTTCTCATCAGCGTAAATTTGAATATATATGTATTTATAATGTGTGATGTGTCCCAGTAGATGTGTAAATAAATAAATTTTTGGGACTGAAGACTGGCGGTTTCTCCCTGATAGTTGAACATAGATTAATTCAGAAATACGGAATTTAGGGTTTAAACAACAAATTATTTAATATACACAATATTTACACTTGAATCACAGGGAATATTACATTCATAACCGCCCTAAGGCACCGGAGACGGAGAGCTAGGATTCTTCCCCAAGCAGTTGGGGTCCACAGACTACGTGAAACGGCGCTAAATCTCGTGATTCAAGTTTTCGAAAAAATGTAATCTGGCCCAATGTATCTATCATCTTCTGAGAATAGATCTCAAAGTCCATCTCATTCTTTTTCTGTCTGCGGTTCTCCACGAAACTTGCAAGCGTCTCCTTCTGGAACATCGTCCGTCTTATCATTCGTTGGTTCATTGCTTCGACGCTGATTTGTTGAAAGAGTAACATCAGCTACTTATCCAACGTTGGAGAATTTCCAACGCAGAGGGTTTTAACGTAATGAACATACCCTTTTGTGAGTGAAGAATGTAAGACTCTCGGTGCGTGGCCTTTGTCGCAAGGTGACGCCCTCTTGCCAGTGAACAAGGAGGGAACTCCGCCCTCAGCCCGGCGATGACCATCACTCACTGAGTTCGACACAAGCGGTCAACCTTATTCACGCCCCCTTTGTTGCCAAGGGCAGAAAGCTCTCGTGTGACAATGACACATCACACATATTCACACGGCTGACTGCTTGAAGAATCTCCTATTCTTAAGAAATATTACGTTCTCTCATTGGGAGTGACAAAACATCCCACCCCAACAAAAATCCACAGATCTCATTGGGAGTGAAAAATCATCCCACACTCTGGGGGAGTTCCAAAAAATGGAGGGAATTCCCTGCCCGAACTCGGGAGGTTACCACATTAACATATAATCGTCCCTTTTGGCGTCCTGTCCGGTTAAAATACCTCAGCCACGTCTCTATAGAATTGTAAATTTGAAGTAATAATAGAAATGTAAGAAAGTACTGTAAAATAAAGTTGTCGTGTCTGCGGATAGTGCAAAAGAAAAAGTTGCAAACAGAATCAAAAACTTGGATAACAGGAGGTGCCAGATGAGGTGCCTGTGGGAGGAAGAGGAGTTCTTGCGGTGACAACTTCATTTGACCCCCCCCCCCCGCTTTCGCTTATCGACCATGGATCACCTGAAGACCTGTCGCTACGTAGCAATACCTGAATACGCATCCGAGGGTTAATTTCCCATGTTCGGTGACATTTTCATTGTTTGGGGCAGGAGGATGACGGACAAACACTACAAATCTGTCTTTCCCCCAAGGCACCCCAAGCCCCCTATCTTGCGGTGACAAAACAAATTTGAAAAGGGCAGCCACAATGGATAGACAGTCAAAGATGCGTTCTGGAGAAAAGTTTTCTGGACAATTTCTACTGTCGGTAAAGAATCTTGTGCCACCAGGGGGATTTTCATACCCTTAAAGTGATTACGCCTTAGGCTAGCTATCGTAGAAGCAGTAGTTCTGGAACAGTTGAACACCAAAATTAGTGGTTTCTTCAGGAACTGGTTGGATATTCTGCACAATAAAGTAAAAGATGCAAATGTGAAATAAGAATTAACATCAGACTTACACAGAAAATTATTGTTTTTGAAATTTCCCTCATTCCTGTGCTACAGATGAAGTATGAGCTTCCTTCCCTTTTCACTACATATTACAACCAGTTCACACTAAATATACGGGCAAAAATTCCTTAACGTGTAATTTATATGTGAGACAATTACACGCGTTTCGTGCCATGATCGAAGTACGAATGGAATAATGTGGTACGTGCCTCGGAATAAGATATGCTTTAATTGAAAGGGTAAGAACGCTCATATAGAATTTCAAGCATGGACGATTACAGTCGTTTCCTGTTTAATAATGTGAATTTTAAACTTCATAAAAATAATAGCTTTTCCCGTTTTAATAAATGAAAAAAAATAAACAAAATCATTTATATAAATTTTCTGAAAAATTAGACTTCAAATAATATAAGTTTGCAGTGTTTTTTATTGAAAAAAATAATTTTTCTCATTACAATTTGTACATTTATTTAACATAACGCATATATATTTGTATATTGCTTTGGAAGCATGTTGCATAAAAATATCTTCTTATCGAATGAATATCTATATATATATATATATATATATATTTATATATTTATGTACAGAATGTAGTATTTATAAATTTTTCTCCATGATTTTTAAATGGTAGTCAGTTAATCATGGCGTTTGAACATCGAAGAACCTCTTCTGTCTTCCTGTCTTTCGTATTTATGTTTCACAATATATGTAACTGGCTGAAAAAAATTTAATTACGACATTAATTGAAGGGAGATAAATTGCCTTGTCTCTATGAATTTATACTCTTTTATGGTTTAATTAGCATATCCATACGCTTTAAAGCAGAAAAAAATAAATTCAGATATTCATCATAGGATGAAAAAATTAAGTCAGAGCTCAATGAAACCTTGATAAGTAAAAATTGATATTTAATTACATACCAAATAGGGACTCTTAAGGTGTTTTAGCTGATTACTTCTGCAATCACTGAACGAAGCGAGATTCAACTGAAACCCAATTTAGAGCTTTTCCGTTTTCAGATTCGCTTAATTTGGCAGCAACGAAGGTGGAAACTGTGAACCAATTTATTCCTCTGAATCAGCGGTTACTAAGTAATTTATCCTTTCCAATTACATTCACTGCTCAATTAGGACCACCAATGTCTGGATAAAAATAAGGGAAAGATTTGTAATTGGTTAAAAATTGAAATATGGTTGACACTCAGATCAGGTGTCTGGAGTATCTTTTTACCTCATTTGTGTGAAGTTCACCTGAGAAAATTTAAATACCAACATATATTTGAACTTTAAAATTCCATGTATAATTTAAATCATTTTATATAATGATAATTTTACAGGAAAACTCTCTGACAAAACATATTTCCAATTTATTATTTGAAGTAGCCATTATTAAACGAGTGTTAATTACGACATTACTACTTCCAGTCAGAATTAATACTTACGTGGCACAAAATAACTATTATGGAAATAAATAGGTTTTACTCGGGAAATATATTATTGCAATGCGCAAATATACTGATAGTGAGTTAATTTATTTCAACAACGTATATCCTTTTAACGGTGCACGTTTGAAATAATTTTCTTAATTGCAATATTTATTAATTGTTAAACCAAAAGTAAATGCTGTTATTTTAATAATTAATAAACTTATAGAAAACTTTATATATATATATATATATATATATATATATATATATATATATATATATATATATATATATATATATATATATATATATGCATATTAAGGGTGGAAAAATATATTTTTATTCCCATAAATTTATAGTTAATTTTGAATTAGACACTAAGCAAATTTATTATACCCAAATTGGAACAACTCTATAAGTCAAGATAAAAAAATCTCGATAAAAAATTATATGAAATGATGTAATAATTGATCTAAAATTCTGCTATGAAGGCATTTTTTTCACTTAACAGCCTCTTATTGTTCCAAACTCAGTTTTTTAACAACCCTTCCCCCCCCAAAATACTTTTCAGCTATCCACTTTAATACTAGATACTTATTTTTCTATTGCGCATTTTTCTTCTACGTATTTATTCTTACGTATTTTTCTAATACGCATTTTTCCTCACTGTAATATTTATTACTATGTAAATTCAAAACAAATCTTGTCATTTTATAAATTGTCAAAATAAATATTTGTACTCTTTAAACGTCTTTAGATTAGTACTTTTTAACCCCCCCCCAATACTTTTCAGCTATCCAATTTAATACTAGATTACGTATTTTTCTTCACTGCAATATTTATTACTATGTAAATTCAAAACAAATCTTGTAATTTTATATAGTGTCAAAATAAATATTTGCCCTCTTTAAAAGAATAGCGGATTTTGACCTAATGAATTGTCGTGATCTAGGCACTGAGTTTTCCACTTTAATTACGACTATTCCTAGAATGAGGAATCCTATCTCTAAAATTCCCTCTTACAGCATTTCAACAGGAAATATAAATGTTTACAATTCATGTACACTGACAGTACTTCATACGGATTTTACTTCACATCTGAATATTTGAGACATCTTTGGACCTTGTTTTACAAGAATTTCTTGCTGTTTAACGCAATTGGTATCACAGGGATTTCTGTCAAAGTGACATACCTGACATCGATGGAATCGTAATGCCGTAGACACAGTACTGGATATCTTGAAAATATCCTTAAAATGTCGAATAAAACATACTTTTTTTGGAATAAGGTGTGTATGAAATACGGAATGTTTTATTCTTTATGTACATTGACTATAATATGTACATTGATATTTTTGTCATCTAGATGCCAATCATTTAAGGTTTCCATGTAAGGTACGTGCGAATATCCACAAAGATATCTATCTATGGATATTTACCCATCTCCCTCTCTCTCTTTACACACACACACACATATATATATATATATATATATATATATATATATATAATATATAATATATATAATATATAATATATATAATATATATAATATATATATATATATATATACACACAGTGGTACCTCCGAAGAGCGAACAGTCACGGGACCAAAAGTTTTGTCCGTTATTAGGAGGTGTCAGCTATTGGGGAGTACAACCTTTTTTATAAAGAAAGTTTTCGCCCATCTGTTTGACATTTGATCGAAAATTATGACTGCAATTTTAATTAAAGAGGAAAAATTAATTAGGTAAGAAAATAATAACTATTTACTACTTTACCTTTCATTTGTGTGCTAATCCTTTTATCTTGCATTAAATAATCCCAAAATACAATGTATAGGAGCTAAATTATTTTAGTTACTACAGAAAAAAATCTGTTGACAAAGTTTGATGTTTCTTTTTTTACACACTAAACCTTTTTTCAAGGGGAATCTTCATACGATTTAGCTTTGTTTGCCCGTCCGAATATTCATTGTTCAGAAAGAACTGTTTTAATTGTTCGCTGCATATCAGTGCTTTCGAATAATATTTGGTTTTGAAGTCTTCTACTGGCGATTCCTCATCATCATCCTCAGAAAGGGCCAATGCTTCAGTAGTGTCCCGATGAATGAAATTGGAAACATGCAAGTTTTTTTTCCTCAATGGATAAATGTTCACGATCTTAACATACTCTTCAACACTGACATTTGACTCCAAATTAGCTACTAGATCCGCATGTTCTTTATCGCTTTTAAATAGTACTGTCAGTTGTCACTTTTACTCAAAAATCTCGCCTTCTTAAAACATTTTAGAACGTATCCAAAACAGATACCGATTTTGCCAACTCTTCACTGGATTTGCAGGAAATAATCTGTGAAAGCACATGCACCAGAAGCTGCTTTCTGTATCGTAATTTAAAGCTGCGAATAATTCCCTGATCAAGTGGCTGTAGCATCGAAGTGGTGTTAGGAGGCAAAAAAACTAAATTAACATTTTTGAGTTTTAAATCATCTGGATGGGAAATAGCATTGTCCATGAACAGAATGATTTTCCTCTTTTGTTTTTTTCTTTTTCTTGTATAACTGCACCAACCAATCGCTCATTATCTCAGTAGTCATCTACGATTTCTTATTTGACTTCCACGAAACACTTCCACGAAAGTTTTCGTACATCAGTGTTCTTGAAATATCTAGTCTTCTTAGCTTTTCCGGTAACAACTGGAGTTTCGAAGTCTCCCAGCATGTTGCAACACAGCAAAAGAGTGAGCTGCTCTTTTGAAATGTCCCCCCCCCCACTACAATTTTCCCCTTAAAACACAAGGTCTTGTCCGGAAAGACGTGGTAGAAGAGGCCATTCTCATCTTCATTGAAAATTTCTCTGTCATCATATCCTTTGCACAAAGATTTAAGCTTTCCAATGCAATCTGTTACTTCATCTGAATTTACGGATTTTTCTTAGCCACAAATCTGTTAAACAGATATGTTGTGACGTGTCCGGTATTTTCCCAGCCATCCATTTGAAGCCTTAAAAGTTTCTAACCCCAAACTTTCATCGACTTCTCTGGCTTTTTCTTGGAGCAAAACACCACTTACAAGAATGTTCTTCGCACGAGCAGAACGGAACCATTTCATCAACTCTTCGTCAATTTCGCTTGTTTTTGTCTTACGAAACTTCAAATTTTTAAAATTTTCTTTCGAATTCAGAACCCACATTTTCGAATTCCTTCTTTATCCTTCAAAAGTTCACTAATCTGCGTTTTACCAACGTGGAAACTTTCAGCAAGGCTACGAACACTCAGCTTTTCCTCTTCAGCAACTTCCAAAATGTCAATTTTTTCTTTCAAATTCACTCTCTTCCTTTTCGACGCCATTTTAATACGATCTGAATCAGTTTACACTGTCGCACTAAACTGAATAGACTAGTAAATTTTAGCCTCGCCAGTAGCCAAAGACCATGCCCCCCCCCCCCAAAAAACAGGTTTCGCGCCTCTAAACTCCAAGAAACACGGGGAGTTTTGGAAGAATTGGAAGAAAAAGCGTGAGGGGGGGGGGGGGGCAGAAGAATGCCATTGTGAATATTTTAAGGTCCAATTCCATTGTGTCATGTACGAAAGGGAGGAGTCGGGAAAAGTTCGTTGCAAAGACGCATAAGCATATATATTTAGTTTGCTTGTTAGTATAATTTTGAAATGTTTGCCAAAATAATTGAAAGTTTTTCAAAAATACCTGTCCGCTATTCGGAGTATCCGTTATCCAGAGGGAATAACATTGATTGCCTTGTATAAAGGGACCGGGACTCGTAAAAATGTTCATTAATTAGAGGTGTCCGCTATTCGGGAGTGTCCGTTAAGGGAGGTACCACTGTGTATATATATATATATACCAGCTGAAGTACCCGGCGTTGCCCGGGATTTAAGGAATGTTTGTTAACCAAAATCAATTTAAAAATTAACACAGTATAAATAGCATAGAAAAAATATATGTCAAATGTTATACACATCTCAGAATTTAGGAATTTAAGCCTTTCATCATTGTAGCACTAAAATCTGAAAAGTAAAAATGTCAAATTGTCTAATGTTTGTTAACCAAAATTAATTTAAAACTAAACACGGTATAAATAACATAGAATAAAGCATGTGAAATCTTATACACATGAAAAAAATGAAAACCCAATAAAAAAATATATAAAATCATAATAAACTCCTCAGAATTTAGCTAGATTTAGCCCTTTATCATTTGGGAAAATAAAGAAGCTTAAATTACAGGTTTAGCAGAAATTTCCAATAGAACCATGATATGACTCTAGCGTTGCCTCTTAAAAAATGAAGTGTTTGATTGAGGGCTGCCGACCATTCAACTCCTCTCCAAATTAAACTCCTATAAACATCCTCTACATATTAAATTCCTTTTCTCTCCATAATAAACTCATCAGAATTTTGGTAGATTCAGCCTTTCATCATAGTACCACTAAAAACTGAAAACATCCTCGCCAGAAATATAAATTTATTAATTACAATAATTAAACTCACACAAATGAATAAATTACATGAAAGATTTTAACCAACATTTGAATAATTCGTAAATGAAAAAGCATATGAAAATAAAGATAATAAGAACTTCCGAAATCGAAATTAATTACCCTTAATTTTTAATTAATAAAAAAACAGCATAATATGAATAAAAACGATAGTTGTTTAAAAGCATAAGGAAATTAAGCTATTATAAAGATAATAATAAAAAAAGCATATGAAAATAATGCTCGCGCATGAAGTTAACGTTATGATTTTAAAGATAGTAATAATAATATAAACCGCGTGAATAAATTATTTAGCTTTTCAAGCGAAATAAATTAATTTTTAGAAAAAAAACTACTTTTAATCGAGAAGTTAAATGCATTGCACAAAATTTTGAGTTTACCAACTTTCTACCCTACTTCTTTGAAGTTGGGTGTTGAAACATCCTCTTTGAAAAATGTACACCCTACTTTTAAATAGGGTGCAAATATAAAGTTTTAACAGCCAATTGAATGCCAGTTAAAAATGATTGTTGTTTAAAATCATATGAAAATTACGCTATTATAAAGATAAAAAAATAACATAGGAAAATAATGCGTACGCTTGAAGTTAACGTTAGGATATAAAGATAGTAATAATAATCTATATATATAAAACAGTTCCGTAACTGACTGACTGACTGACTGATTGACTGACTGACATACAACGTACAGACCAAACCGCGGGACCTAAAGGGCTGAAATTTTGCATGGCGATTCTTCTTATAGTGTAGGGGTGCACTAAGAAAGATTTTTGAAAAATTCTTCTTAGATTTTTTTATATAAAATTTTTAAGCTGTTTTTGTAATATTATTTAAAGTTTGCATTTAAAATGATAATCTGAGGGTTTAGTTAAGGTCAAAGTTTATCAGAACATTCCATCAATCGGTTGCTTTTGTTTGGGTGGGGGAGGAAGAAAAAACAGGTGTTGCTTTGGCGCAACGTCAGCGGGATATGGGTAGTTTCCTTATTCACATGTGGCGTTCAACTCCGTAGAACTTTCCCCCGTTCTGTGCTTATAGAAATGCCTAAAACTAGATACTTTGCGTTTAAAGAAGTTTTTCAAAGAATTTTCGACGAAGATTCAGATAATGATGAGGAGAATGATATAGATATTGTTTTTATTCTACCAGAGACAGCAGAGGCTAGTGATGAAGAAGAAGGAAATGATAATATTTTGAATAGTGACAATGATGATTTAGCATGCGATACTGCTGTCGAAATTGAAGTGTGAGTAAAAAGAAGTTTTTGCCTCCTAAAAGCAGTACAAGTCTTTCGAAAAATTAAAAAAAACAAAAACTGAAGATTTGAAATGCTTAAAGAAGGGATCATTGAATATGTCTCAGCCAAAAAATGAAGAAAAGATCAAATCGGAACTATGAAAAGTATAATACGAGATAAAACTAGTGCAGAGATTTTTCATCTTCTCTTTGGCTCAGAGGTTTCTTCCTTTCTCGTCGAATAGACAAACTCATGTGCCCAACAAAAGAAGCACCCCCATTTTTTAGCATCTGAAGCCTACATAAGACGGTTCATTGGAATATTGTTGCCGACGGGATATTATTCTTTACCACAGGAATAAATTTACTGATGTCTTGATAAGGACATTCAGCATACAAATGCGATTACGTGGACATTTTATTCTCAAGTCCGAAGACAGCAGAAGACTGCGTAGTAAACAATGCCATAGCCAGACAATTTATCCATGCAAAGTTTGCGACGTTACTCTATATCGTGATTGTAGTGAAACTTTTCATGATTGAAACTGTTTTCTGGAAATAATCAGCAATTTTGTAAAGGAAAAATAAGTTAAATCTTTATAATAAATTAATTACCTGTAAAGTGATCATTTACTTCCTAAAGTGTAACAAAGTTAAAAAAAATTCCCAGTGCTCAAATCAAAGAAAACCCTGCAGAAGTTCAGTTGAACTCACTTAATGTCAATACTCTTATTCTGCTGACGTTGCTCGAACGCAACACATGATTTTTCGAAAGTTAAGACCAGTTTTTTTATTTTCCCCATAAATTAATGTTGTATATGTTCAAATAAATAGCCAATATTATTTGTATAAAAAAAATTCTCCCCTTATAGTTTTGGCGGTTAATGGGTTAAGGAAAATCAACGTTTTTTTTAGGCTCGGACATATCTTTTTGCTTTTCCTAATGGTTCGTGAGTGATAAAACTTGATGTAATAGTTACAACAGAACTATCGTTCTAATGGCACATATAAACTTCTCCATCGCATCGGTAATCAAATTCTCCACGTTGAAATTTCGACATTTCTTTTGCTGTTTTAAGAGGACATTGCCCCATTATAGAATCTCGTACTATGCCGATTGCCTTAAAGCCTTTGTTAGATGAATCTGTCAATAGACTGTGCGATGTAAAAAGTTATAAAAAAATATTATGTTTTACTCTGGATTGTCAATAAAATCCAAACAGCAAATTTTACTTTTTCGAACTTTTTCCACCGTAGATAGACATAGCATAAGGATAACCATTTGCTGAGCAGATCATCCAAACTTTGAAACCAAAGCGAATTGGCTTTCCACGTATGAGCACCTTAGCCGAACGATGTCCATAACACGGAACCATGGATTCATCGATACTCATATTTCCATGAAAAAATCCAAATTGAAGAAAATTTTTTCCAATCCCTTTATAAAAGAGAGAAATTTTTCCTGATTTATCACCTGGTTCCAATTTACTATTATCAACAATGTGGAAATACTTTTTTAACATCCGAAATTTATTTCTGGGCATTGTATTGCTAACAATTAGGATATGCAAATCTTCCTGAGAGCTCCAATATGTATTTTCATCAGGTACTGAGTGGTGGCCACTAAACAACAGTAATCCAAGAAACTGCCTTAATGTCATTTGCGTCGACGTCTAAAGAGTCTCCTTTTTGTAGGGCATACAGCTTTGTAAGTTCGGCTGAATTTTTTAAGTAATCAGACGGCAGAATCACTGACTGACGGTAGAATCACTAATTGACGGCAGAATCACTGATTGACGGCAAAATCACTGATTTTGAATATCGTTACATGCCAATGTTCCTTTTTTGGAACATTGCATTTTTACGCAGTCTTGAGGAACTATTTCTTGTTATTATTTTAATTTATTTTATTAACTCGTTAAACTTGTCCTTTGCAAGTACGATGGGGAAATGTTTGGGTGGATTTGAATTTTTAGGAATTTTATAGAATTTTTTTTTCTTACGCACTATAAAAATTGTAAAAAAAGCCGATTTTTAGACATTTTCCTACGCTAAAATATTCATATTTGAAAAAAAAATTATGTCAAAAAATCAATCATGCCTTCTATAATAAACGGTATTTTTTTCAAACTGACAGATATCACAGTTTATTTTTTTAAAAACATTAAACATGGTGTCCAAAAAAAGGAACATTGGCATGTAAAAGGTTAATTTATTTAACGCTGATCACATGATTTCTTTTTCTGGTACTTTAAAAAAATTTATCGTCACATAACAACGAAATAGACAAAAAGATACTTTTTTTCTTGCTAATGCGGCAGACGATTGGAAATTATCGAAAAAATATTAAATAATGTAAAAGATATGTTCCTCAAACTGTACTACATTAACTGTACTATATTCTTTAGTACGTTCTATGAGATTTAATTTTAATATTTTCTTCTACATTATTTTGTCTATAAAAATATCCCTTATGATTTTTTTAAAAATATATTTTTTGTTTATTTACATCATTTGTATACATTGATCGTCGTATTTATTATATATATATATATATATATATATATATATATATTGTAGCGTGTTTGTGTTTTGTGGCGAAAGGAATAATTCTCTTCTTATGAAAATAAATTATATTTAACATCCATTCACCAGAAATCTTGTTGATACACAACGAGTTCAAAAAAAAATTATACAATCTATTAAAAATCCTCTTATATTATTTTTTGGAGTTCAGTTGAATCAGCGCGTGGGGAAAACAACACTAATAAGTGTTGCAGCTGTTACGTCACTATCTTCTACTTCATGCAGGCCACTATTGAAGTCATTACAGTCTTAAATTCCTCCCCTTTCGGAAAAACTTTTCACTACGTCACCAGTGAAAAGTTTTGGTGTAAGGCTAAGCAGTGAGGCTTAAACTATCGGCGTTTTGGTGAAATTTTCCTTTCCGGTGCACCACCTTATAGTTGAAAGGTTGCAAAATAAGGGCCCATCTTAAAAGTCTTGGATTTGTGCCGGTGTTCTTTTCTAGCCAGACCAGTGGATTATGATCAGTTTGTATAATGAAGCTCTGTTGTCCATCTAAGTAACATCTCAACTTTTGTATTGCATAAACGATAGCTGCGCATTCTTTTTCTGTAGTACTATATTTCTGTTCTGCAGGGGAAAACTTTTTACTCAAGTACATGATAGGGTGTTCTTCACCTCTTTGGTTTATTTGAGACAACACCGCACCAAGTCCAAGGTTTGAAGCATCACATTGAATGACAAATGGAATGGTGAAATCGGGGCTAAATAATACTGGTTTTTCTGAAAGTCTTTTCTTTAATTCTTTGAAAGCATCTTCACAAGAACTGTTCCAATCCACTGACGTTTTGACTTTCTTCCCTTTTAGTAGATCTGTTAATGGAGCTGCTACTACAGAAAAATCAGGAATATATCTGCGATAATAACCAGCAAGACCTAAAAATGATCTAATTTGGGTCTTGTTCAGTGGTCTGGGAAAATCTTTGATGGCTTGTATTTTAAGTTCTCCAGGTTTCCGTTCCCCTTTGTCCAACTATGTGGCCTAAGTACTTGACATGTTCCTGAGCGAACTGACATTTGGAAGGCTTTATGTGGAGATGAGCTGTTTTCATCTTCATGAAGATTTGTTCTACGTGTTTCACATGCTCTTCCCAGGTATTAGAAAAAATTGCAACATCGTCCAAGTAGGGTACAGCAAATTCTTCACAGTCTTGCAACAACCCAGCCATCATTCTACTAAAATAATATGGAGCATTCTTGAGTCCAAACGGCAACCTTAATGGCCTATAGGTGCCGAAGCTTGTCACAAAGGCAGCATAACGCTGGGCCCGTTCACTCAAAGGTATTTGCCAGTAACCTCGGGTTAAATCTAGAACAGTAATATATTTCGCTGATGACACTTTCTCTATAAGTTCCTCTATATTTGGCATAGGAAAATACTGTGTTCTCGTTACTTTGTTTAAGCGACGATAGTCTATGCATGGTCTTCCTTCTTTTCCTGGTACTTCCACCAGTATTAGTGGAGAGGTAAAGTCAGAGTCTCCTGATTCAATTATCTTTAGATCCAACATTTTTTTCACCTCCCTCTTTAGAATTTCTGTTTGTCGTGGGGACATCCTATAAGGTTTTGCAAATATTGGTTTTTCTGTCTCTAATTCAATATCGTGTTCAACCAAGTCAGTACATCCCGGCTGATTCGAAAGGATATTGGAGTAGGCAGTCAACAAATTTTCCATTTGAGTTCGTTGAGTTTCAGATAATCGCGCATTCAATCTGAGTTCTCTAAAAATTTCAGGCAGTTCAGAAATGTTTGGATTTTCTTCATGGCAAGGAATAGGAATATCTTCATCTTCTTCAGTTTCTTCCAAGCACAACAGATTTACATTTTCTGCCCTTTGGAAGTATGGTTTAAGCATATTGATGTGGTACACATGAGTTTTTTTCTTTTTCAGGAAACTTGATCACATAGTTGGTTTCTGACAGTTGCTGTACTACTGCACCAGGTCCTACCCACTGTACTGATAACTTATTAGGTCTTGATGGTGCCACAACCAACACTAAATCTCCTATAGCAAACTGTCTTTTAACGGTCTTCTTATCGTACCATAGTTTCTGTTTTTCTTTGGCAACTTCCATGTTTTGCACTGCTATTTCTTGACATCTCTTCATGCGATTCATCAGTTCGAAAACATAGTCTACAACACTATCTTCTTCACGATCTTGTTTTGTTAATTTGTCATACAGTAACATAACAGGAGTCTTTAAATTTTTTCCATGGACAAGTTCTGCTGGGGAATAACCTGTACTGTCGTGAGTCACAGTTCTTAATGCAAAAAGGGCTTGAGGTAAAATTTTCTCCCAGTCCGGACCAGATTCAAGACATAGGACACGAAGAATCCTCTTTAGCGTTCTGTGCATTCTCTCAACTGGATTACTTTGTGGGTGATGTACGGAGCTTCGCACGACTTTGATTCCAAACCTTTCCAGAAATTCTGTGGTTAAAGCACTCATGAATGACGTGCCCTGGTCGGTTTGCAGTTCTTTTGGAAACCCCATGCGGCTAAAAACTTGAAGCAGGGCGTCCACTACAGTAGTTGATCGCAGATTTTCAACAGGAATGGCATCTGGATACTTGGAAGACATGCAGATCACAGTGATGAGGTATTTGTTTCCAGAAGGCGTCATCGGTAAAGGACCACAAGCATCAATGTTTAGCTTAGAAAATACTTCTGAAATAACCGGAACTATCTTTAGAGGGGCTTTCTTTTTATCCTGTGGCTTTCCTGCTCTCTGACATACGTCACAGGTCTTCACAAAATTTTCCACCTCTTTATAACAGTTCGGCCAATAGAATGTTTTGAACAAAACATCTTTAGTCTTGGTTGCACCCAAATGAGCCGCAGTTTCTTCATGGCAAATTTTCATCATTTGTGTTCGATATCTCTCTGGAACTACAAGCAATAATCGTTCTGTCCCATCTTTGTCTTCTTTACGGAAGAATAGTTCTTGACCTCGCACCACATACCTGGAGTTCCCAGAACTTAAGTTGCTTTCAGCCTCCTGAAACAGAGGTTTCAATTGAGCGCTTTTTCGTTGTTCTTCTAAAATTCTTCTGGGGATAGTTTTATAAGGTCTAATTCCGGAATCTTAAAATCTGCTATAGGTAAGACATTTTCTTCCACAGGGACTTCATTATCTGGGCTACATTCCGAAATATTTTCATCCACTCCTAGACTCTGGACATCTTCAGATATTTTCTTTTGAGCACGGGTCTGAACAGCATTCACCATATGAATCTTGACATCTTCGACTTGCTTTGCTTCTTCAAACAATGCAGCGGTCTTGTTCCCCAAAAGATACCTCCCTTGATCCAAAGAGTCTCTTAAAACAGCAGCTTTGGTCACTATGTGCCCAAATTCACATTCAAGTTCTACTTTAGCTAAAGGGTAACAAGTGGGGTTTTCTTCCAGCGGAGATTTAATCCACACTGTTTCACTTGTATACATCGACGGACTGACATACTTCTTACAAATCAAGTCTAAACTCGCACCCGTGTCTCGTAGTATCGGCATCTCGATCCCATTTACTTTTCCCATACTTATGTAGGGGGCAAGTGCATCATGGTATCCATACCTTGCAGTCATGTTGGAAGTAACAGTTTCAACTTTCTTTTTAAGCTTATCGCATTGTGGTCTTAAATGCGAAAGAGATCCGCACTCATAGCAACGAGGCTGTTTCCTTCTTTCGAATTCAGCTTCCTCATTTCTCTCCTTGTGAAATTCTCGCCGTGGAAAAGGCTTATCATTATAATTGTTTGTCTGGTTTTTAGGTTTATATCCACTGTTGTTACCTCCTGGTACTTTACTTGTGTTCTTCCGAAGGAATTCCTTTTTCCGGAAACTTTGTCTAATATCATCATATTCGTCTAATTTTTCCGCCAATTCGTAAGGCTTTTTCCAATTTATCCAATCATCGAGAAAGTGATCTTTTATATCAGCAGGAACTCTAAATTTGAGTTGTTCGGTTACGATTAAATCTTTCAACTCTTCAAACGTAGATACTTCTAAATCATTGACCCATTCTGTAAAATAGCTGTTCAATTCATAAGCATAATTTCTCCAAGATTTTTCTGCGTTCTTCTGATGTCTGTAAAACAACTGCTTTAATTTTTCAGGATTTAATTTGTATCTCTTCAAGATAAGACTTTTTACAGAATCGTAATTGTTGGCGGTTTCCGGTGGTTCTCTCGCCAACATATTGGAAACCTCCACTGGCAGCACTCCCAATAAATAGGCGGCCCAATCTCTTCTTGGAACCTTAGCCATTTCTGCTTTTCGTTCAAAGTTTATTAAATAGAGAGTCATTTCATCACGTTCTTCATCAAATTTTGGAGTTATATTCATTAATTGTATTTTATGCTCTTCCATACCGGTTGTTTGACGGGTTGGAGGATTTGACACACTTTGAGTCTGAAGTTCCAAACGTTTCATTTCTAGATCATACTGCATTTTCTCCCGAGCTAACTGATCTTGGCGAGCTTGTTCTTGGCGAGCTAACTCATCTTGGCGAGCTTGATCTTGGCGAGCTAACTCATCTTGGCGAGCTTGATCTTGGCGAACTTCTTCGGTTTTCCTGTCTTCAATTACTCTTTCTAGAATAATCTTAACATCAGCTTCAACATAATTGCTACTGTTTAAAATTTTTGCTTTTATTTCGGGAATCTTATTCGAAGATGATATCTCTTCTCCCAATTCTTCGCAAACAAGTAATAAGTCCGCTTTCCTACCTTTGGCTAAGAAAGACATGTTAGCAACCACACGCAAATCACAACCTTCTTAAAAATTTCAAAATAAATTTTTTTAACTTGAACTTGCACCAAATTACCACAATTATAATAGGTAAAGTTTTCAACCAAAAATCTACCTTTCAAAATGAAGTCTGTTCTAACTCCACAAACTTTTCACAATCTAAAAATACACAATAATGTTTTGCAAATACTGCACAATTTAAATTATTTTTAATAAAAATCGTTTGCTGAAATAAATCTCAAACTTTCTTGTTTCAATTCGGCTTTTTATATCACTGAAACGCACGTTCAAAACAAAATATGACTTTAATATTTCTTTTATAATCACGTGCACTTCTTTCAAAAAACAAATTCTAAGTTTATTTTCAATAATATTACGGGTATTTTCTTTCCCAAACTTCTTCTGAATTTATGTCAAATTCTATTTCATATTTATTTAAACAAGAACATATATACAGTTCCTAATAATGAACTTTCAGTCGTTCTTGAAAAAATATCGCCAAATCGCTGGCCAAACAGTTGATATAAAGTCTTCACTGAACTACTATTCCAAAACAAAAATACAATTGCTGAAATAAATAATTTCAAATTCAGACTTTACGTTAGTGAAAATACATTCAAAACGTCATACATCAACTTTATCTAGAATTCTTCTCGGAAACTTTTTTCATGTGACTTTTCAAACGCCAAACTATCAAATTCCATTAAAGAATTATTACCCTAACACTAATACAAATGTAGAGTCAATAATTTCAAGACAGATAGTTTATATAAATCATAAACGAAATCAAAGTTTCTCAAATTCGATATTCTTCTTTAATCGCCAAACTATTTATTAGAATTCAAATCAAATTCTACTTAGCTTGCAATCGGCACTTGATAATTCCTTCCCGACGCTTGCCACCAATAATACAATACAAGTCTGTAGCGTGTTTGTGTTTTGTGGCGAAAGGAATAATTCTCTTCTTATGAAAATAAATTATATTTAACATCCATTCACCAGAAATCTTGTTGATACACAACGAGTTCAAAAAAAAATTATACAATCTATTAAAAATCCTCTTATATTATTTTTTGGAGTTGAGTTGAATCAGCGCGTGGGGAAAACAACACTAATAAGTGTTGCAGCTGTTACGTCACTATCTTCTACTTCATGCAGGCCACTATTGAAGTCATTACAATATATATATATATATATATATATATTGGCATTTATTGCATACACTGACATTGTATTTAATTTGAATGTACTCCGTATCGAAGTGCGGGTTTTCAGCTAGTCTATTATTAAGATAAATTACAAAAGGGTTGGAACACTAAATGTTTAAAATAGTGGCGCCCTCTACTGCAGGTCTGTGAATCGAGAGTCGCATCCTTCAAAAATTGTTGGTTATTTATTGATGAATGTTTGTTAACCAAAATCAATTTTAAAACTAAACACAGTATAAATAACATAGAAAAGATTTAGCCTTTATCATTGGAGCAAAATATCCTGAAAAGTAAAATACAAAATATATAAATTTATAATATACCTACCAAAATCCCTTAAAAAACTAAACACAGTATAAATAATCTGAAAACCCAATGTAAAATATATAAATGTATAATAAACTCCTCAAATTTCAGCTATATTCGGTCTTTCATCGTAAAAAAGCTGAAAAAAAATTATAAAATAATAATAATAATGATAATAATAATAATAAATAATAAAATAAAATAAAAATAATAGGTAAAAAAATAATAAAATAAAATAAAAATAATAATTAAAAAAATAACAAAATAAAAGCTGAAATAAAAAAGCCTTCATAAAAAAGCTGAAATTACAGGTTTAGCAAATTTACACGATCCCGTGTCATATAGAGTAGCAAGTGAGTGGTTTTACAAAATGCGCCACGATGACACACTGCTTTTTTGAGTAAAGTAAAAGATATTCGTACTGAGTTTTTTGGAAAGTTGCTATGGGTGAACATACATGCATTTATGGAGTATGAGGAGTTTTTAGTGAGAAATAAGTTATCAGGATAGAAGCTTAGTCTTTAACTCTTCAATAGACACAAAGATATAAGCGAGGGGGATTGTAGTAGAGATTAAAAAAGATCTCGTGACATTTAGCGTGGTTGATTCGTATTTTCCATCGCGTGTGGAGAGTGCCAATATGCCGTTGGATCTGATCTATTTTAGAGTATAAAATCTGACTTGAAAGATTATTAATTTCATATATTATTTGGGTTTAATATATGACTTGAAACTTTTTGATTGTATTTATTTTTCTATCATTTTTGCTTCTCGCTGTTCTTTAAACCTAACATGTCGGCCTTTCAAATTGTGAGGCTCTTACCTTTCTGGATTCACCCTTGGTACACGGCTAGGTGGCTCTCCCCTTTCTAAATTCACCCTTCAAAAATTGTTGGTTTTTTATTAATTAAAAATTAACGGTAATTAATTTTGATTTTGGAAGTTCTTAAGACCCTCGGCTGTTTTTAAACACGCCTGTATGTAAAATTGCACGATCGTTGCTCCTAAACTGTGGATTTCTATACAAATATAGATAGATAGATAGACAGACAAACATTCATTTTTATATTATATATATATATATATATATATATATATATATACACATCTAATATATATATATATATATCTTACAAAAAAAAAACTTTTCAGGCATAATTTTTCCTGTTTCCTAACTGCCTATTCACCTCATTTGTATGCCTTTTTATGTTAAAGTTTGGGAATTTATATCTTAGACAATTTTCAATGACTATTTATACCATTGTGTCCTTTGTTTGTTTATAATATTTGAATTACCACTCTTGAAGGTGTACTATAAACACTCTACTTTTGAATCCCTGACATTTTTCGTGATAGAATAACTCTTATTATATGTCTGTTATATCAGAATATAAGAAGAGATTTAGACGAATTATCTATCCAAAGAAAAACTTTAGGAAATAGGAGATCATTTTAGCATTCCATACTGCCACTCATGGATATTTGAATGATGGATGAGTACAGGTTTTGCATCTTGTCAGTGATTTTAAGTAATCAATTTCTATTAAAGTGGGCGGAATTTCCGAGCTCATGTAGTCAGCAAAAGGCATATAAATGAAATCCTACATCATTTCAAATGGTTGCAGGGGTCAGCAAAAGTGTGATATGTAGAGATACATAAATTGTTTTGAATTTGATACTAAAGATATAATCAGATGTCGGTGTAAATATCTGTTCTTAGAAAATATAATAAATGTTACAATATGTGAATATTTGTTTTAGAAGTATGGCGAAGGCAAATAGGCGTCGATTTTTATGTTAATAGGAAGATGAATAATGCAAACTAAAAATGAAATATTTCAAATATATATATCAAGTAAATATTTCACCTACCTTTATTAAACAACTGCATAAATAGAAAGCCTGAATAAATAGCAGAAAAAATAAAGGAATTTCCTCCCTGTTTATAAGGATTGCGAATTCTTTGTAGAATTTGAAATATAAATTCATTTGCACTTTATATTCAAAGCAGTTTTATTTTTAGATTTCCTTGTACAAGTAGTAGAATCATGTTATTGCTATTTACGATATCAAAGGCTTTTTCAGTGACTTGATTAGTGTAAATGTTCTTTCTCTAGAAAAATATCATGAATCCGTTGATCCGTTGATATGTTTTTCCACTTAAAGCATTGTTTTGATGCATGTATCTATAATACTGGTATTTATCGGCATGATATCAAAGAACTCAAAATGAGAATTTTATGATTATTATAAAAAACAAGAATTAAAAGATATATTTGAAAATATAAAGAAGTAAGAGGGATATTTTGCTAAGTATTTTTTTTCTAACTGTATGTTTTTATATAGAGTTAAGAAAAACGAAATGATGCGTAAATATAGAAAAGGGTTTTAAAGGGATTTATTTATATGAAAGTACAGAAATTACTCAGCTGTTGTTAATTTGTGAATTATCAAAAGAGGAGTAAAAGCGAATTAATAGATTAAAGCGAGATGAAGCATATAAATGCATCGAAAAGTTTTGCTTATTTTATCATTTTTAAATTCCCTACTTTTCAAGATTGTTTAGTGTTACTTTTTACGCCATTCCTTATTAAGTAGGATAATTCAATTAATTTGTTCCTTAAGAAATTAGCACTTAAAATGTTAATTAACATGTTAAACATCTGCGTTGTATACCCTTTTAAAGTTTATTAAAGATGACTTTTTTTCGGTGTATCGTTATTAATTATACACTTAATATTATTTTTTTAAAATCGATTTTACTTTGTTTCATAAAGAATAGGATTACTTTCTTAAAAGCTGCGTACTGGAGCTTAGTAAGATGACTAATTAATCATTTGAAGTCTTTAATTTCTTTTGCAGATTTATTTTTATAATTAAATTAAAGTTATTGGAGAATTCTGTAGAAATTTACAAGTAACGAAATTATTTTTCTAAAACCCAATTCCAAATATTTCTTCATAAACGATTTTTAGAATTTGAACACATATTTTTAGTACAAATAAGCAGATCTATTATTCTATATTAATTCCGAAAAAAAAATCATTAAATCCATAAGTATCATATGTAGTCTGAAAAGGTGCATAAAGGTCTAAAGAGAGATTTTTTTTCTATCGAAGGCAACTTCAATAGTTTACAATCAGGTAAAGGAAAAAATAAACCAAAATTCCTTATTTATAAATAAGCACCTGGACAATTACACAAATTAATAGATGATGTATTTTATAGCTAAAATATGAATAAATAATTGAATTAAACATTTTAGTCTAGATTCGCGCTCAATTGCCAAATTTATATATATAGTACCTCCGAAAATTTCCTTCCTTGATATAGGTGTCAATACGTAGTATACAATTGTTGTATCAGAGTTTCTTGTCACATTATTTCATAATTATATCAAAATTATAGGGAAAGGAACCATAGAGGTGTTATATTTAATTACCTTACTTCACTATCATTTTATAAATAACGAATACCCTTCAACAGGAACACTAATTTCACGTAGTACATGATGTTAGTACGTTTTAAAGAAGATGTCGCAATTGCAATTATAACTCGTATTAAGTAATATTTTAGAGTATTAAACTCTTTCACCTTAAATAGACTTTGTCTCTTACAAAAACTCAGATAAAAAGACGAAACTAAGATATTTCATAATTGCTTTTATTGTATCATTATTTGTGTTTACACATTTGTATAATTTAACATGTATATTAATAAAAGGTCCTGTGGGATGGTCCTTTGTATTGACGTGCTAAAATCTTAAACGGTACGTCCATTTCCCTTAGTGTCAGTCTTTTTCCTTAACGGCTTAAGAGATACAGATACAGTAAAGTGGCCGTTTTTTGAAGCTACAAAAGTCACATCTGATGTGCTGAAAAGGCTAAAAAAACCAGGAAAAAGAAAATAAATACTAAGCAAATACTAAGCTATGTATATTACATGGTCTTGTACTGTATCATATCTAACGATATATGACTGCACTTAACCAATACATTTGGTTATGTGTCTTTAGTATCCCTTTTGCATAGACATAGAAATATACTGAATACTTGGTCAATGTGCTAGCTTTTTAAAGTACAAAAAATATTTTTTAAAGTAAGTTAATGGAATATGAAAACATTGTTTCTCTACTACATAAATTTTATTTTCTAGTTTCTTAAAATGTTTCAAGGAATTCTGAGTGATACATCCTTTATTTTCTTATATTATTAATAATAATAATAATAATAATATTTTCTATATAAGCAGAAAATGTCTTTCCCAGATGATTACTTTTAAAAAATTTTGTTCTTTTATAACATCATTCCTAAAATAATTTTAAAATTTTATTCACTTTGCATGTTTAAAAATGCGATAAATATTCTTTCTCAATTCCAGCATTAATAGAGGATTTTATATATGTACTCTTTATATTTCGCCAGTTTTAGTAACTATTGTTTTAAATTCATAAAAGCTTTCCCTTAAATTTTAAATGTTTAGTGTAAAATTATACTTTAAAAGCAAACAAATTTAAACAAAAATAATAAAATATGTTACTTGCAAGAGTCCAGATTTTTTTTTTCAGATTTTTTTGATAAAGAGCTGAATGTTTGCTGCTAAACGAAGAATGAAAAAATGAAATTTGCCAGTTAATTAAGAAACAAACAATGACCATTTAACCGCTCATATTAATCATCTGAGAATGGGCCCGAAAGAAAATATTTTATGTATCTAGATATTGTCTTAATTTTTTAATGTTTATTCAGAGTTAACTTCGCTGACGCAAGAAGAAAATAAAAAAGCTTAAATATAGTCCCAAAGTAACGCTAGAGGGAAAAAATGATCACATTCCATCCTTGAAGATAAGTTACTATTTTCATAAGTAAACTTCTGCGAACACAGCAAAATTTTCCTCCTAAAGTAAAAATGAAAATTGAAAGCAATTAAACGCTTTGATATATTACTTTTTAAAATGTTCAAAGAATTTTATTTTTCTGACATTTATTAATTTATTTACCGCTGCAATCCTCTCAATTTTTTTCCAGGTAACAGTTTAGAGAAATATATATTTGGAGTTTTTAATTAATTTTAAAAAGAGTTCGGCTAAAATAATTAATGTTGTTATTTTTGTATTGCAAGTGAGATATGTATAAAACAGTTAAAAATGCCTAAACCCTCTGTTATTTGCTAGAGATGTAAGTATAGTTACTGTATAGGCTTAATGTTTTAAGCATATAATCAAAGGAAACAACAAACGGTATTTCTTAACATTATTCATTAGCAATTCATTTTCAGAATATGTACAGGGTGACTTTTTTTAAACTGACACTACTCAGAGCCATCTGTAGTGCGATCTATCAACCGGAATTCCCCCCAAAATTGATAGAGGGATTAAGGACGATATGGGAAACAGTTTCCGTGAAAAAAAAAAAGTTCCAAAAGTCGCCGATAGGGGAATATATGGCACTGTTGTCGGCGCACCCGAGAATTTGCACAAAATGCAAGTAAAACATCAAAATGCAAATTCACGACTATGTAGTCGACAGCAGCGCCAGGATTTCGGGCTATAACGATAAGGGGTGAATATCGAAAAAGTTGTAATAAGCAGACAAATGGATGACAAAAAAATTTCACTGCAACACACTTTATGCTGCAAAATCACTTCTCCCTCCTTAAATGTTACCACCATCCTGGTGGATGACATATTGCACATTGAACATTACGTGCTCATCGGCCGAGCGTAACATGTCACCAGGAATGTTCATCACGGTCCGGTATATGTTGTGCTTTAGGGTCGACGAGTTACTGACTCCGCCAAGATACACCTTGGACTTTAAATGGCTCCACGGAAAGAAGTCACAGGGGTTAGGTCCGGGGAGCGAGGTGGACATGCAAGAGGAAAAAAAACGTCTGATGACCCTTTCTTCTGTAAAACGATGACGCAACAGATTCCGCTCCGATCTTTATAGCCTCAAATACTGGTGTCGCTGTCGACTATGTAGTTACGGATTTGCATTTGATGTTTTACTTGCGTTTTATGCAAGTTATCGGGTGCGTCGATAAAAATAGCACCGGCGACTTTTGGAACTAATTTTTTTTTCCTGGAATCTTTTTCCCATGTTGTCCTTAGTCCCTTTATCAATTTTGGTAGATTTCCGGCTGATAGATCGCGCTACAGGTGGCTCTGAGCAGCGCCAGTTTAATAAAAATCACCCAAAATATTTGCGTTTTTAAATTACACAACTTTAATTATTTCACAAAGAAATTAACCTTTTGGTGAAAATGGTCTATATAAATTAACATATTTTATGTAAATCGTGTATTCTGTATTTATTTAAGTTTTTATGTTATGGCTTAAAAGCATTTCCTGCTTTGTTACGATTGTCTGCCAAACTATGTATTGAACTGTGATCCACTAACTACTAAGCTACCATTCTTCCAAATACACTAACTCAGGACTAATTTTTAGAATTTCCTGCCTAAAATATTCTCTCATATATTCTTTACAACACAAAGTTGTAGCCTTTCGTAACTATTTATTTTTTAAATCTATATATATAAAACGGGTAGGTATGCGGCACAAAAATCGACGATATTTCTACACTCTGAATGGCAAAAGGGCTGTAACTACCAGATGTAAACATTAGCGGCCTTCCGCAATTTGCAACCGCGTGTCAACATGGATTTATGCGGTGAAATTAGGAATGCTCGAAAGCGAGCTGCACGATCAAGTGAAAATTGGGAACAGTCTCAAGAAAGAAAGCGAAGAAATAATTCATTAAGAGAGAGGCGTGGAAGAGAGAGCAAAAATGAGGCGAGGTTAGGCTTAGTCGTCACAGGCATAGCAACCGATAGCGAGTAGTAGTTAATTTTCTACACTTTTTTCAGTACTTGCTGAATTTTTACTCTGTTTTTATAAGTGAAGAAATTTTTCAAACAATTTAATATTTGATATGATTAAGTGCAGATATCTGAATTGTGCACAATAGTACATACAGTGAGTAATGCAATCCAAGCTTTATTTTAGTACTTGCTGCATTTTTACTCCATTTTTTTAAGTGAAAAAATTTTCCCCCAAAATTTTCTTATTTGATGTAATGATAAAGTGCAGATATCTTAATTTTGAAAAATAGTACATACAGAGAGGGATGTAATTTTTAAAATCATTGGTGTTGGGTTTCTCAATCTTATCTTTAACTCTGTTCTGAAGTAATCGAAATTCACATTATTTAAACATGTTTTAGATTCAGCCTTATAGAGAATACCCCTTAACAACGTATATTTATGATGGCAGGTAATGGTAACATTCCTTACATATGTTACTTTAAGTTGAGTTGTTTTGCAAACGAAAATATGAAACAAAAAGTGACCATGCTGGTCGTACAGCGGCTAGTTAACTATTAATCCGTGATACATTTTTTTTTCTAACATAAATATTTGTCAAATGTATTTTAACAGCACAAAAATGTACTTTTCAACAATTGATAGGTATATCGAAGGCCATAAAGGGATCCTATTTAAGCAACTATAAAGTTTATGGTTTTTTTCAAAATTTTTTATGAGTAACGGCACTTAAAATCATCTAGCAAATTCTAAATATGCTAGGTTTCCTAAAATCAATTTTCAACATTACAATTTCACTGTTTATAAAGTTAATAAATATGTCCTTACCAAAGTAATATCAAAGTATTATCAAAGAAAAAATAACTCCCATGTACATTCCATACTTGATGTTCAAATCATTCCGTGTCATGTTCAAATTTTTCATTACAGTACTACCCCTACTTACGCTATCCCGACATCCGCGAACTCGGAATTACGCGGTTTTAGAGTTTACCCTTTTTCACCCTTTTAAATCTTGGAATGAAATTTCCCTCCAAAAATTAAATGGTGTCTTTAAGAAACTTTGTCCAATATTTTTTTTTTTCAAAACGAGACAGAAAAAACGCCTAAAATTGATCTTTGCTCGTGAGACAGAAAAAAAAACTGTCAATCTAGCCAAGCAATTAGGTATGGAAGTCAATGGAGATGCTGTCAACGAGCTGTTCGATTTTCATCTTGATGAGCTGAGAGTCGATGATCTCATAGAGATGCGCGACCGAAGCATCAATGACGAATCCGACACTTCACACCAAATTCCACAAGAAAACCTAATGACAATTATAAAATTGACAGAAGGTCTCAGCGCAGTTGAGGATGGGTTACAGAATTTAGAGAATATGGACTCTAATAAAGATCTCTGATAAAGATCGCTTTGTCTATATATATATCACGACAAAGCAGGGAATAAAGATGTTAAGTCTGCTATGAAGAAATTCTTCGCAAAAAAAAAAAAGGCGGGTATACGACAGACTACTTTGTTGGATCTTTTTAAACCATGAACATAATTATTTGTAATATCTTGTGCATATATATAATAATAATATGTAATAGAATATTTTAATTTTAGTACAATATTTTCCCTTTAAACTAGTGTTTTGCAATTTATTGGTCCCAATTAGACAAAATTTATATATATTTATATACAAAGTTGAACCCCGACTTAGCGCGAATTTGATTTACGAGAAATTTCATGCGTCCCACTTATCGCGTAACTTTGGGGTATTACTGTATTTAAATTAATTCAAATAAAAAAAATCCTTTATAGAATTCCTTTTTGAGACTTCGGTAGTGTTTTGTAAATAACTTTTGGAAGTACATTTCATTTTAACGAATTTTCATAAGAACTGAGATAAAAGTCTTGTCATACGAAAATAACGGAATGCAAGTTAAAACAATTCTTTCATCATGAAACATTTAAAGCATTTATAATACTTAATTGCAAATCACCGAATTTAACATTTTGCGTGTGAAATAAAATTCCGACGATGAAAAGTAAAATTAATAAACATAGGAACCCTTGCTTATTTGCTAATGTGAAATAATAATCTCAATAAGCAAATGGACCGCCCTCTATGTCTTTTATATTCAATGCATTAAAATTCTAGATTCATTTAAAATTTAAGTTTTAAAGTATTATATCCATGTAATTCAAATTGGATAGCTTTTGTATCTTTCTAAAGCGAACAGAAAAATTTTAATGATTAAAAATCTCATTTAAGTTAAAATGCGAGATTAGTGAATCGCTTTAATATATTACTAGAGCACTTTATACTGTATTCCAAACAATCGATCCTTAAATTTATTTTTAAGCTCTTTCCCCTGTGTTTAAAACTCCGCATTATCCCTTTTATTGATTTATCTTTGTGTGTGTATTATAAGTCTTTATCATTAAGATTTCCTTTAATAGTTTTCAAAATTAATGCACGGGTTTATTTTAGGATATTTTGAATATAAAGACTCAATTAAGGCATATACAGGTAGAATTTTAAAACTTTGATGGATAAGATAAAATGTTTTTTCTATTCTAAATGATATATTTGAAATTGCCCTTGAAGGTGAAATAGATTAAAATACATTTTAAAAAGGAAAATATTAAAATAAGTTTTTAGAACTTACAAAACTAATGAGTCTAGTTATATTTAAGATAATAATCTACCATTATTTCCCGTGAAACACTCCACTTTTTTTTCATCATTTTAACATCATTTTAAGTGAAGTTTCATTGAAGGTAAACACACAAATCCCTTATTTTGTTTGAGCAATTGATAAAAGAGTTGTTGAGACTTTTGTGTTAATTAATTAATAACAACGATATTTGCCATGAAAGATTTTTAGTATTAAGTAAACGACCTTGAGTTCCCAGAATGGATCTAAAAGAGAATGTTTTATAGGAAATTTTGCTTAATGAATATTAAAAACATATTTGGTGATTATTGGAATGCAGGGCCCGATTTAGAAAATTCTGTACTATAGGCACAACTTGGGATGGGGGCCCCCTAACACTGATGTGGGCGTAAAATTTCCAAAATTAACACACAAAAAAATAATCATGGATCATTATGAAAGGACCATTTTACCAAGAATTGGCTATTTGAAGCGTAGACGCCTAGAACATTATCAAATAACAAAAAGCAATACAATATATTAACTTCACCTTTAAAACACCAATACAATGCAACCAGAAAAGCTTATTAATCCCTTATATACACTATAGCATACATATATGATGAACCAATGAATCAAATTTGAAAGGATGTATAAAAAAATTGCTATTAAAAAAGGTAAAATTAAAAAAAAATTGAATTGGGAATTTTTTTTCTTTCCTTTTAAAATAAATTTTTTTTTGGGGGGCCCCTAGGCCCGGGCCTATTGGGCCTAATGGAAAATCAGGGCCTGTTGGAATGACATTAAAAATTAATTACAAAATTCTCAGAGCATTTTTCTTATATAATTTTTATACATCTCTGAAATATTAATTCTTAGTATAAACTTTAAAGGCACAGAACAACATTTTTTTGGTATTTTATGGTTTAAAAAATGATACCATTATGTATGAAACAAACTGGTGGCAACAATGCACCTTTCTCTCCCAAAATATGATACTTCAGCAAATTAATTCATAGATAGGAATTAGATAAAAATTTAAAAACAATTACTAAATAATAATGCTTCGAAACAGAGAGTCTTGAAGGAAATTTTGCTTAAACAAAATTAAAAATAAAATAATAGATGATTGGATCCGTATTCAAAAACTAATGTATGAACTCGCAATAGATTTTTCAAAATACTGTATAATACTATATAATATTAAAATTCAGAACGCACTTTAAATGAGCAGAGCACTGAAACTTGATTGTATTTCATAATATAATAAAATGTAAAACATTGTTTATAAAAAACATTGGTGTCAAAAAGTAACCTTACAAAAAATTCTGCTTTTTGAAACATGTTAAGTAAAATGGATTGTCAATTAGCTTGCTGATAAATAAAACTTATGTAAATGGGTTCATAGATAGAATTTAGAGAAAAACATAAAATATATTTAACTAAATAATATGACCAAATTATAACAGAGAGTTTTGAAAATCCATATTACAAAGAAAAAATGGATTATGTGTTCACTTCAAAGAGTAGGAATCCATACCATTGATTAAATGTTATTAATAATATAAGATGCCATGAGTTCAAAGCAATTTTTAAGTACTCAAACACTTCTTGGGGGAATTTCGGCTTTCAAGCTCAGCTTCCAGTAGAATTAATTAAAATGGTTTAGTCATTTTTGGAGAAAGATAAACATGTTTGTTTTCAGAGCTCGTATTTCCCTAGAAATTAAGTTATTTTTCAATCCTCGGAGAACGAAGTTTTTTTTGGTACGCTGTTGTTTGCATGTGCAATTGAATTTGTGTCAAAGGGTCATGCTCCACGACATAATTTTGCAATTGGTATGTCTGAATTTCGAGTTCTACAGCGATGCAATAGCCCTTCATGGAATTCTGACTTTCATTACTTTTAAAGAATCCACAATTACAAGCAGAGGGTTCTTGATTTTCCCCGAAGAATAAGAAAGGAGGTTTAGCCTCAGAGAAAAAATTCAGCATGTAAGATATTATGTAAATAATATTATATTGGTTAGTTTTATCGAGGGCTTCTAGGTGGCCAATTCATGACAGAGAAGTCAGAGGAATGCTCATCTAACCAGCCAGTAGCCAACCGGGACTCGTGAGAGGTACAGTTGTCTTGCTGGAAAATTCCATTACCGTGCGGATAACAGAACAGCATAAACGGATGGAGGCGATCACCGAACAACTCGTACCGAATTGCATTGAGGGAGGTTGGTACACGCACCAAAGATCCCAAACTGTGGCAGGAAAAAACACCCCAGACCATGATTGAGCCACCATGCCCTTGTACAGTTCCAGCCAGGCATGCAGGATCCATGGCTTCATGAGCCTGACGCCATATTCTCAGCCTCCCGTTGACGTTAAGTAGTCGGAATCGAGACTCATCACTCCATGCTACTCGTTTCCAGTCCTCTACACTCCGGTCTCTGTGCTCTCTTGCCCAGGCAAGACGTGCAGCCCGATGGCGAGTATAGAGCAATGGTACTCTCGTAGGTCGACGGCTCACGAAACCCATACGGTGAAGCGCGCGTTGCACAGTCCGTTTACTGACTGTACGACTGGCACAGTCATTAAACTGGGTGGTAATTTGAGCTAATGTTTGGCTTCGCTGGCTACGTACAATACGCCTGAGCCGTCTCTCACCACGCACTGTCAAGGCAGCGCATGTCCACGCACTGTCCTTTGTTGTAAAATGTTAAGTAGCATTTTACAAGTCCACGCACTGTCCTTTGCAGTTTGCCCGATCGCTAGTTTTTTTCCCACCATCCATGTATTCTTGGTATACTCTTGACACTGTCGACCTTGAAAATCCTAGCTGTCTGACGATTTCGGAAATTGAATGGCCCATGCGCCACGCACCTACGATTTGTCCGCGATCGAAGACGTCTAAATCAGGCAGTTTACCCATACTGGCGATTCCAACAACTAATTCAGAACAACCACAGTACGCGCTATATATGCAGTTACCACAGCGCCCTCACTTGCGCATACATGATGCGCAGCGCTACACAATTCGCATAGGCTTTGCTATCCCTAATTCAGTGGCACTTCAGTGTACATCTCATTAAGGACTGTAGCAATAACCTAGGCAACGATAAAAAATTTTCGATGAGTTATAGGTAGTTCTAAGACCTTTTTGCTTGGAAAAAATTGATCTAAATTTCTTCATTGCAAATGTTGTTTTCTTTTTTTAATTAGAAATTTAGGGGGATGAAAGAGAAAGGACAGTCTAAATATAATAAGTTTTGTGTTGAAAAGCCTCATAATTTATTGTATAATTATCAAATTCAAACTCAAAATTTCACAATATTCTTCCTAATTTATTTGTTTTGTTTTTTCTCTAAATGTATTTTTGAATCTTATGTTTCTGTATATTTAACACACCACAAATATGTGCGGAGCTGAATCAGGATCTTATAACTCCTAATTGAAATTTCGATAACATTAATTTAAAACAATAATTGATTTACAACAATAATTAATTTAAAACGATAATTTGCATCAATAATTGATTTACAACAATTATTAATTTACAACAATAATTTACAACAATAATTAATTTACAACAATAAGTTGATCTCAACCGATATTTTTTCCCATTAATCATATTGATTAATTATTATAAACATGAAATAAATAAAATTGGGAAAAACGATGCAGGCATCCACTTTTTATAGTAGAGCTGTATTTAATTTGGTATCACCCTGTCTCATAATGGCATACGTTTCTAGCACATTTGTATTGAAGATTCTTGAGAGTTTCTAGCGTTAGTTTACTACATTTGATGTAACATACAATAAGTCAATATATCATACAATAACAGTAAGAATAATCATTTACACTCAATGGGTATTGACTCATTTTCTGTTCATACTCCCATACGTTAAAATGTGCTAAAAATAAAAGTTAAACGCAATTGTCTTCTTATATTTTACAGTTTTATAACTCATACTGCATTCCAAAGTTTTGAATAGTGATACTCATTAAAAAGTTCGTTGATTCGTATTAGACTAGATTGTTTTTCTAGGATAGCTGTTTTGTTTCAAGAAAGCAGAATAGTATCATAAAAATGCACGAGTTGTACAGTGTAAGTTCCCTGATTATCTCTTTCATAAACCTATACGATGAACTGAAATATTCTTTTATAATCATTCAGGAACATTCTATGAAAACAAATGTCCAAGTAAGGTGGCAGCACATAATAACCTTAAAAATGTTAAAATAAGTTATATAACATACTTGAATACACTTCTTACGGGATGTGATGAGAGTTACGTTGTATGAAATTATGCGTAAATTTTAGTTTCACTCTCAATAAATATTGTACTGTGTATGACATTAAAATTAGACTTTAATAAACTTTACCCTTTCCATTTTATACGCCAAAGTGTAAAGACTTACTAAATAATTTCATGAAAAAATGAGCATTCGTCAAAACAATGTAAAAAAACGAGAAAATATATTATAAGTGTTTCTGGATGTTTTAAAAATTATTTCAAACGATTAACGTCTTGCAGTAAGAATGAAACAAGGAAAGAGATTGCATTTCCATTAATTATGTATACAAACAATAGTTGTGTTTATACAAACTATAAAGCTAAGAAATAAAAAAAAATTACTTTAAGCATGTAAGTACTTTTAAAATAGCGTGAGGAAACATTTTACAACATATTTACTGTTAACAGTTTTCTTAGCTTCTCTTTCTCGTAAATCTGACTTCAAACATGATATTTCACAAACAGCAAAAGCGGACTGAATACGAGTTTTTAAAGCCTACAAAAGCAATTTCTTTTTAAGGAGAAATACTTTATATTTAAACAAGACAGAATGGAAATAAAACAAAGAATTAACTTGAATCAGCTTAGTCTTTTTGGCGTTCGTTTGATTTCACAGAACGTGTTGCAATGTATAGCAAAACATTAAGAAATTATTTTTTTCATTTACTACACTAGGGGCTTCGCCCCTAGGCTCACTACGCTTGCTCCTCTGTTATGGCTAATAGCGAGGTACATAGGGGTGATTCTCTGGCGATGCTTCCATCCATTACTGTTGTCACCCTTAATGCGAAGGGCGTTTTATCACTGTTGAATTATCAGCTTTAAAATTCAAATTAA
Source organism: Dolomedes plantarius (assembly GCA_907164885.2). Taxonomy (NCBI): domain Eukaryota; kingdom Metazoa; phylum Arthropoda; class Arachnida; order Araneae; family Dolomedidae; genus Dolomedes; species Dolomedes plantarius. Next base: position 131,919,645 of record OU015491.1, on the reverse strand, counting down.
AAATCGAAAATTTGAGATATAGACTTGAAATGAGGTTTATATGAATAAGAAAGTTTAAGGAAGTTTTCAGCTTCCAGATGATGTAAATATTTTCTTTGTAAGATAAAAACTCGAGGAGCTTCGATATTACATCCACATAGGGGACGATATTTCTTGAAAAACCATGTTTAATTTTTTCTTGAAAATATTAGTCTGTTTTAAAATATTTTTAAACAAATGAGGTCTAGTTGGAAAGAGAAATGTTTGTAGTCTTAGGTTGTAAAAAGATCAAAATTCTACAATCATTTTTTGGCGAATTAGTATAATCTGAAGATGAAAAAGTCAATATTTTCCCACAAAACATAAAATTAAAAAATACTTAAAGTCCGACGAATATGAGACATGTCTTACTTTGTTCCCCACATTTTTCTGCATCTATTGGTATCATTCTCGACCCCATACGCCCAGCGGTTTCGGAGGAGATAGTGTGACAAGCTTTTGACAGCGGCGGTAGCGGCAGCGGGAGTTACTTTTTTTAGAATAGAGAGATAAGTGGATATTAGGGGAATAAGTATAACTCGGTCCTTATATCGAAATAATGCTGAATTACGGATAAAAATATAAATCCACGAATATAGCATACAATAATTGCTATGTACAAACAAACATATAGTTCTATATAGATGTAAACTCAAGACAGAGATTTTGATCGCTTTCTCTTTCGTATGCCTCTTGCAGGCTGAAGGGTGCGGCTCCAGTTCTAGCATATGCTAATGGAAATCACAAGAATCGAATTCCAACTTCTGCCGAGTCCCAAACAATTAAGACCGAACACATCTAAGGGTGGCATCTAGAGGGCTGACACCCTCCTCCCACTCCTACAAACCTCATTAAGGGACATTCTGGCCTACAGATTTTAATATGCCCATACCCGGCGTAGACACGAGGGTATACAGTGGAGCTTGTCGAGAGCTCCATTAGTGCCGAATCTAGACGTGCATAAAATACAGCTTCGAGGGTCAATAACTTATGTTCTTATACACACACACATACATATATATATATAGGGTGTCCGGGCTAAAGGTATCAAAAAGTCATCACTTATTTTTACGGAACTATCCATTAGAATTAAAAAAAAATTATTTCAATAGAAAGAACATCTCACCAAGTTTTAATATCAGTCGTAGAATTTTATCATAGTATCATAGATGTCGATGTGTGCCCCTTTTGTAGCATGATTAGCGTCTAAATCAGGGGTGTCCAACCCGCGGCCGAAAGCAAGCATTAGTGCGGCCCAGAAAAAGAGCTCAAAGGGAAAATAAAATATCAATAGTCCGTCTCGGCGATTATGGCAGGCGGGAATTACAGATCGCACTTTGTTCACTCAACAAATTCATACAGCATTTGAAATAGCTTTAATTCTATACAAAATTCCGTATGCAATTTCTGTACATTAATTTTATTACAAAAATTAAATGCGAAGTTTTTACACATTTAACATTTCATATTTGTAATGATATAAAAATTTGTATAGAAAATAATTTAACACCATGAAAACTTAATTTCCATGATCTCATGAATATATTCATGAACAAGGCCATTATAAATACTGATAGAGAGCGTATTCGCATATGTTGTCTCATGAAACTATTTCCAAGAGAACTGACAAACTTTGGAAATGTATAGAAAACGTTTTAAAAAGTAAAGCTTCTAGTTTTAAGTTTTACTCTTCAATACTTTCATCCACTTTTGTCGGTGGAGGAAAGTACTGATGCTACAGATATGGCTCAAAGTGTCCTTTTTACTAGAGGTATAAAAGATGAGTTCAATGTAACTGAAGAAGTGACTTAGTACTGTTAAAAGACAAGACAACCTCGAGAGATTTATATGAAACAGGGTAGAAAACGTTGACGCACGCGCGAACGCGCGATTCTCATTATCTCTTGCCAAAATATCTGGTATAGAAACTGGAGCCCGAGCTACGATAGGCAAAGAAGAGGGACTTGTAGGATTAACACTAGAACCGCGGCCCTTTCGGCAAAAATAAACAATTCACTTGTATTTTTGCTATTCCATTTACAGTCGATATAGATATGCTGCCAGAAAATTGCCAAATGGAATGCATAGAGTTACAATCTGACATCCAACTTAAAGAGAAATTCAATCAAGTCTATTTTTTGGACTTTTATAAATCATACCTTCCCAGAGATAAATATCCCTAACTGCATAGTCATGCGTTATTCGTGTCATCATTGCTTGGAAACACGTGCATCTGTGAACAACTATTTTCAAGAGTGAAGCCCACTAAGAGTCAAATAAGAACCAAAACATCGGATGACCATCTTGAAATCTCCCTGAGAATTGCAACCACTTCAATTGACCTAGATATTGATGCATTAGTTTCCTATATTGATGCATTAGTATGACTCCTTTAAAATTTTAAATAAAATGAAATTATAAATGTTAACTATATATTATGCATTTTTTACTCATTAACTATTTTAAATGTTACATACATTTTTGTGTGGCTTAAAACAGTTCGTCTTGTTTCAATGTGGCCCAAGGAAGGTAAAAGCTTCGAAACCCATAGTCTAAATGGTAATCCAGTTTTCTACAAGTATTTTGCAGCATATCAAGCATTAGACATTTTTTTATTGGGGATTCATTAAATACATTGTGTATAAACAAAGACTTGAAACTCTGGATGAGTTGAAGAAGCGTATCAATCAAGCAATTCTTGCAATAACCCCTGAAATGCTACGAAACAGTGGGAGAGAACTGGATTACCATTTAGACGTTTGTCGTGCTACAAAAGGTGCACACATCAAAATTTATGATACTATGATCGATATCTATGACTGATATTAAGACCTGGTGAGATGTTCTTTCTATTTTTCTATTTAAATAATTTTTTAAAAATTCTAAAGAGTACTTCCGTAAAAATAAGTCCTGACTTTTGGATACCTTTTGCCCGGACACCCTGTATGTATATATATATATATATCGAATATTAATTGAATTAACAAAATCTTAATAATTAATGAGTAGACCCAGTTCATAATATTAAAAAATAAATGTGTTTACAAATTTTCTCACGTACAGTCACTGAAATTATAAGAATAATGGAACATAATTAGACTCGTAAAACCACCGAAAGTATCTGGGGCTTCCTGGGCAATGGGGCAGGCGGAATTGAGAACAAAGCATAATCCTGTTTCTTATTGCGTATAAATTCTCTGCCCAATGTAGCGCTTACGCTTATGATCTGAGTGTAATTTGTATTCAGATCAGATGGCCCTTTTTTATCCGATTTTTATGTTTCTTTGACAGCATTCTCGGTTGAAATGCACGTGAGGTAACCTATCCGTTTTTACGCACTCTTCTATCCCTCTTTATTAGTAATTTTTTCCAGCATTCGCAGACGTTCTTGGCACAGTGTTGCAACAATATTAATATTCTATGTATTTCTTATGGCCCATTAATGTGAGTTTATTTCGCTAGCAAGTAACTGTATTTATGGATTCAGCATTCGCGGTGGAATACAGAAGAAAAAAAGCGTTGGGAGAATTCTAATGAGCATATTTCTTTTCGTGTATTTGTATAAAATAATAAATCCTTTCATGTAATTACTGGCTATTCTTTTCAAACGCTAAATATTTTGTTCTCATTCTCTCCCAGTTTTCTTTTATTATCCTCATTCATGCGCTTTTATTAGTATCAACATAACATCAATGCTTCTCTCTTGATTTTTCCTTTCTCCTTCATTCCTATATATATATATATATATATATATATATATATATATATATATATATATATATATATATATATATATATATATATATATATATATATATATATATATATATATATATATATATATATATATATATATATATATATATATATATATATATATATATATAGATATAGATATAGATATAGATATAGATATAGATATATATATATATATATATAGATTTTTTTGTTTTATTTTTTTGGGTGGAGGGGTTTAGATAAGAATTTTGAGCTAAGTACTCCAAGATATAGATAAAAGCATATCTGAACAAATCTGTAACATAACGGTTGTTTTCAAGGACACATTTGCATACTAACCAGCGGCTAAGTATTTCCTACTTTAGCGAGAATTTTTAAACTAGCATTTTTTTTTCCAATGCGGCAAGCACGTGTCCCTAACGGTAGGTAATTCTCTGAGATTATACCATAAAGATCCGCAACAGTCATACGATAGAAATATAGTGTCCTTGTGAGATAGTCACATTAAGATACCAATCAGTACAACTTATAAGTAAGGATAAACTCAGTTAATGTATTAAAAGACTGGATGCATTTCCTTCAGTTATGATAATATTTGCCAATGGGGAAATGCGACTAGAAAAGGGTATTTCCTACACACACACATACATATATATATATATATATATATATATATATATATATATATATAGAGAGAGAGAGAGAGAGAGAGAGAGAGAGAGAGTGACAATTATTGAGCTATATGAAAAAAAAAAACTTGATAACTTTTGAACCATTGGCGAGTTTCCGTGAAAACTGTGGTTGCATGCAGGGCATGTTGGGATATTTTTGAGCATGCACACTCGTATTATTATTGTTGTTCATTTTTCGTTGAAAATGTCGAAATACATCGTTTGTGAGTGTATATCCATCGCCGAAGCCTACTATTCGAGCAAAATTTATTGCAGAATTTTGCTCTTTGTCTGCGCCACATCATAGCCACTGATGGCAAGCATATCGAACATGTCATAAACTAAATCTGGTTACCAGTGGTTTCTTTTCAAATTTGAATAAAATTTTTTAACTCAGTAGTTTTTTAATTTTGATTTTTTATTTCATATAGTTCAATAATTGTCACCCTGTATATATATTTTCAATTATGCATTCTTTTCCTATTTTTTATTTGTTAGCATTTTTATATTATTATTTTTTTTAATTTTGTTTCTATGCAAAAAAATAAAAAAATCATTGGGGGAGGGGGTTATTTAATGGAAGTTGGTGGTAGTCGATTAAAGTTTTCGTATAACTGCTTTAAATGATTTAAATCTTGATTCTAGTGGAAATCCATTTGAAAGCAAATTCAGTGTTTCCAAAATCATTACACATTATGACTATACCTTGATCCTTACCACGTTACACTTTTAAGATTGATTTTTTTCAGTACGGTATTATAGTATATTCCTGAATTTGTTAGATTGCATTTTAACATAGATGATATTTGTCTTCATATTCAATGGTATTATGAATCAAGATTCTATGTTTGTTTCGCACAACAGAACATTTAGTGTAGCATGTATAAAGAGCATTAATCTCTGTCCTTTCTTTTTTTCCGTCTTCGTTTCTTTTAACATATACATGAACTACGTGGCTTTATATTCAAAATTATACTGTTAACATGACTACACGCCTGTCATCCTTATTTGGTGAAATTTTAAATTTGGACTGTATAGCAATCAATACAACCTATACATAAGGATAAACTCAGTTAATGAATTAAATGACTGGTTGTTTTTCATTTAGTTAAGATAATATGTGGCAATGAAGAACTGTGATAAGTATTTCCTACACAGACACACACACATATATTTAAACATACGTATATGTATTGTGTGTATGGAGAATTTTTAAAATGAATTATTTAAAAGAGAATGAAAGTGGGAATTAAGCAATAGTTTCCATTAATGAAACTTTATCTATTTAGAGTATAGCACGTAGAAATATATTGTAACAGGCTAATAAAAACTTCCAATTTACTAAAAATAGGAAAAATTCTATTTCACATCAGTATCGTGCTGTTAAAATTAATAACTGTGTAACATATAATGAAATAATAAGCATCATAATATATAGTTAAAATGTTCTTCTGAAATATGCAGAGTATTAATCAGGATAATTACCTGTAATAAAAATTAAATAAGAAACAAAAACATAATTTTCCTCCCGAAATAGATTAATTTTTTTTTCTTTTTGGCTTGTACCGTCAGAGAAAGACTGACTCTTACCTTGATAAAATATATTTTTTTTTCTTCCATTTGGTGAAACATGAGAGCAGCCTTTTTAATCATCGTACAATTGCCTTTAACCATGATTTCAACCTCATTTTTTACTTTTACATTTGACCAGTAGGAGGTATGTTTCTTGGAAATTGTAATGGCTCATCTAATATTACTGTACCCAATTTTTAGATGATTTCAAGATGTACTCTTGGCACTTGCTTTTTAAATTTCTGTTAATTTAAAAGGTTAATTTGTTTATTCACAAAAATTAAAGTGCTTGTATAACGAATTAAAATATCTATGATACATATTAAAAAAAACTGCGAGAAATTTGGTGTTGATTATAAAAATTCTACCAGGTGCTTTCAATATTTTTTTCAGGAACAAAAACAAAATCCATAGAAATAATTGTTTAATCGAGAAAACAGTATTATCGGAAATCTATCATTGTCAGATATAATAGGAAATGTAACTAATTTGTCATTTCGAAAGGAAATCACAGGAGTTATGAATAGAAATATGCTAAAGTTGTACTTCGCTTTCCGAGATATCAATATGTAGATAAATTGCTCAGCCATAAGTTTAAGAATTAACTATTTGAGATATGACGAGACAGGAACCTTATTTTAAAACATTCACAATTTATTATGAATAATGTTGTCTTGTCATTTTTGTTGTAGTAATGTTGAGGTATTACGAACTAGTAGATTTTCATACATAACATTTAAGATAAATTGTGAATCTATGATTTCGTATCTGTAGATAAAAAAACAAAAAACTCTACGAGTAAAAAAGGTAACTCGAAAGGCAATTGCATTCAGAATGAAGTACGGACTGTGTTTCTTGGTGGATGCCACCTCTAGAGAGTGATACTATAAAAGAAAAGAATTCTAAGATAGTCATCATGTTACAATTCTAAAAAAATTAAATTGATTATAGCTCTAAACATAAAAAAGATAAGAATTTGAAAATTGAAAAAATTCATTATCAGGCTTTAAATTTGAGCACGTAATGCACAATTACCTCCGCTATAATATATTTTTTAAGCAAAGCAATAAAACAAATTTGCTCTTAAGTATTTGTGATCGTAAAAAATGAAAATACTAGTATGGCTAACAATCGCAAAATGACTTGAAAATAGTCATGGATTTATTAACATGATTGTTTGTCTTGTAATTTGAATACATTTCTTTTATCAATAGTCTAGAAAAATATTAATAAGAACCTATAATACTCAAATGAATTATATAGACCTTTATCAGGGGTTTTATATGAAAACTATTAGAAACGTTAATAGATGGATTGTTCATATCTGTCAGTTGTGAAAAATGAAAGCTAATTTCAATAATGATATTACGTGAAATTTTATTTTACAGAAATTTAATTTAACATTTGTATCCGTTCGTATTTGCCGCTAAATAATCACAAAATGCTTCCTCATTACTTTTTTTTACAAAACCTTTTTTCGATAAAAAGAAAAAGCTTTTTTTACAGCAGTTTTCAGCTATTTACCATTTTAAAATGATTATGAACTTTTAGCACACTTCCCCAGCTTAAATTATTAACTATATTCTGTAACTTAATACTTTGTTATTCTTGCTGACCTGTTAGTCAACTGAAGTGCTCGAACACCTTACCCGAGCTGATGCCATTTTTTAAAATACAATTATTTTGCCCTAGCGAAACATTTATCTCAATCATTCGATGTTTATAGTGAAATTTAAAATACATTCACCATCGTTTATTTAATGTTAATATAATAAATGAAGCTTGGAAATATTTAAAAATAGGTATGACTTTGTATCTGCTGACGGAAGTTTTACGAAACTAATTTATTCTTTTTATATTTATTTGCGGTGTTTGTATTCTCTCAAATATGACACAATTGGTTGAGCTTTCTACTTGAATGAAAGACCGAGAAAAAAATTAAGAAAATATTTTTCTATAGTTAAACAATTGTACTTATTTTATAACTCCTTCAAAAATACAAATATAACCTACAATCTATTAAAGTAAAATTGCTGTTTAAAACTCTTTATTTTATTCAAAAATAGAAATTAAGAGTGTAGCAGTAAACTTATTAACTATATTTTGTTGCTAAATGTTTAAAAGCTACTTAGTAACTTACTTTTGTCATAAGTAGGCTAAAATTACTGGCTTTTCAAATGTCCCAAATTAATGAAAAAAACTAGCTATTCCTTCTGTAAAGTGAAATATATTCTGTAATTGATAAGAAAAGTTTTTAACCTTTTTTCTTATAATTTACAACGAGCAGACTGTTACACAACATCTGGTTGTATTAGTTTTAAACAGGTAAATTATTAGTGTCGCCAAATACTATATTTTCTGAAATGTATTTCAAATAATACTAAGTAGATTTAATAACATTTTCAGCACGTCTAAAAAGTGTTCAGGTTTAAGCTATCTTTGTTGTAAAACAAAGTAGTGGTTTAACACTTCACATGAACAACTACAACAAAAAAATAATAAAATCTAAAGTATGTTCTTCCTTGTTGAAAAATTCACTTCTTCCTGTTCAGTTTCATTGAAAAAATGTTGTGAAATAAAATTAATTGTTTAATTACGATTGTCTCAAAATAACTCTGCACTAAAATCTGCGTTATGATTGTTTCATGACTGCCTGGATTATTTTTATAGCTTAGCATATCTGAAATTAGGAATGGTTTTGTGTATAGGTCCAGGAGATACTAGAGTATGTTGTTCCTCGTTGGAAATTTCTTTCTTTCTGTTCAGTTTTATTATAAAAATGTTGTGAAATATAAATAATTGGTTTATTACGATCGTCTCAAAATAACTCTGCTTTAAAATCTGCGTTATGATTGTTTCATGACTGTCTAGATCATTTTTATAGCTTAGCATATCTAAAATTAGGAATGGTTTTGTGTATAGGTCCAGAAGGTTCTAGAGTATGTTCTTCCTCATTGAAAATTCATTTCTTTCTGTTCAGCTTCATTACAAAAATGTTGTGAAAATATAAATAATTGGTGTATTGCGATTGACTCAAAATAACTCTGCTCTAACATATGCTTTATGATTGTTTAAAGGCTGTCTAGAATATTTTTTGTGCTTAGCATATCTAAAATTATGAATGGTTTTGTGCTTAGGTCCAGGAGGTACTAGAGTATGTTCTTTTGCGTTGAAAATTTATTTCTTTCTGTTCAGTTTCATTACAAAAATGTTGTGAAATAAAAATAATTGTTTTATTATATTTGTCTCAAAATAATTCTGCTCTAAAATCTACTTTATGATTGTTTCATGATTGGCTAGAATATTTTTATATCTTAACATATCTAAAATTAAGAACGGTTTTGTGTATAAGTCCATGACGTGCTTGACAAGCCGTGCAATTCGCTGAGCCGGAGTTTTCCTGTCACAACACGAAACGCGTTTTAGACGTAAATCTCCATCCCCCAATCTTACTTATTTAAAAGAATCCACCAATTTCACATACCTTTTCTCTACTTAAAGAGTTTTGGTGGCGTAATAAAAACCCTCCTTTCTATCTTAGTTATTGATGGACACCTTGATAGATGAGTTTCGTTGTGACACAATGAATAGGTGTCTAAGGCATTCCGTTCCAACTTGGGTATTGCAGGTATCTCTGCTGATGTTCTGTTTGGTTCGTCTCAAGAGAAATTAATCAGATTGTTACGATATTAATCAACAGGGGTCTGTATGGGTAAAAAAATGAAGCTTGGCCCATCCAGTTAAGCTACAATTCAAGTTAAGTGAAAAACCCTTTTAGCAGCCATCTTCCAATACTCCATTAAATAATCATATAAGGTATGTATGACTACAACGTTATAATACTACAGCATTACTGTTTTCTGGGCACTATTAAAAAAATTACGTTTCCATCTTTTGATTTTAAGCCTAAAAGTGATTTAAATTGAAATAAGCAAGTATGTACTTAAAAAACCCAGTTCTTAGTTAGTATTTAGCTGAATCTATGTTGCGGTAAGGATAAGCTTAACGCAACTTTCTTATAAGAATTTTTAAAAAATTCTCTAATTTAGCGTTTTTTTTTTTGTTTACTTCTGCTTGAAATCGGTATACTAAAAGGAGACAATAGTCACGTTTTAATTATATATTCTTTCAACGAAAATGTAAATCTATCCAAGATGTTTAAAATAACACATTATATAATACTATTGTCGTTTATGTCTTTTAAAACACTGGGATAAATCAGTGCCATACCTCCAATTCCAAAAGAAAATATTAGGTCACTTAAATGAATTTAATCTACAAAAACTACATTAATAAGTAAATTTATAAAAGAAGTTTAGGAAATGAAATTGCTGTAATTCAGTGTACTATGTAACACGAACAATCATTATAAAACTTAAAATTTTGCACGTTAAAATCTAATTCTAAACAACTCGACAAATTCTATTATGTTAAAACTGACTATTATGTTAAAGTTGAGATATTGGTTACTTATGAGCAGATATATGTTTTTAAGATCTTAGAAACCCATTTGTAAATTTTTAGTTTTCAAACTTTCATGTCATTTATTATTTGAAAAGAATCAATTAAAAATGGGAGATTCTTATTATTGCTCTTTTTGGTTTACCATATTTGTCTAGAACTAGCCGTCCACCATTTTTTTCCTAGCATGAACAGTGTAAAATGGACTTCTTCACTACTTCATGCAGGAATTTTTCTTTTAACGTTTTAAAGCCTTTACTGTACATTAAATATATTTCCAGTTTCATTGAGTTCTCAAGTATTAAGTTATACATATTATATGTGAAATTTACAGATAAAATATAACTAAAGAAATTTGATATAAAAATGTTTTTAACAAAAGCAAAAACACCTAAACCTCTGAATAAAGAAAAAAAAAGTTTTTAATATGTTCCTAGCTAAGCAATTGTAGTACATGTCTAATTTTCACACACCCCCTTCCATACACAAACTCTGTAATTAATTGAATTAAATATGAAATTAAATGTTTAGTTTGACAAATTGCTTAAGTTGTCAAACTAAAGTAATTACCACTTTGTCTGCCATAAAAAGCAAAGCAAAAAAAAAAAAAAAATCCGTTTGAAAAAGCAAAAACTAACCTATTTTGGGGTATTTCTTTGAAAATAATTTTTCACCAGATCTTGTTAATTTTTTATGTACTTATATATCTATATTTTATTCATTTTCAATATTTATTCATTTTCAATAGCTACTCGTATCAGAAATTTATTAATTTTCAAACTAAAGCAAACTATTAATTTTCAAAACTGAACCAGAATTTTATTAATTTTCAAACTAATTCAAACTAAAGCAATTACCTCTTTGACTTACATTAAAAGCAAAGAAAAAAAATAACCCGGTTGAAAAAGCAAAAATTAACCTATTTTGGGGTATTTCTTTAAAAATAATTTTTCTCCAGATCTTGTTAATTTTTTATGTACTTATATATCTACATTTTCGATAGCTATTATACATTTTCAATAGTTACTCGTATCAGAAATTTATTAATTTTTAAAGGATTACCTCATTTCGGTTTTAAAAGTTTACAGCGAAGAGTATATCAGGTTGCATTTCCGAGGCTCTCTTTCAATTGACATTTCAATTGCGGTCTCTGCTTTTGAAACCCCAAAATTCATTGTATAGCTTTCAACTTAACTTCCAACTCAATTCTAGGCGAATACAAAGGGTGAAGTTATACTGTCCAAAAGGACAAACCTCTTATCTGGCTTTTGGGAATTTCGTTGGTTGCCTTGAAACTAGTATAGTAGATCCGCAGGGAATCGATCCGTCACCGAGCAATCACTCGAGTAGGATTCCTTTTCCTTGAGGAGTGGAAAGTGACAAAAGCGTGCGTCAACCAGATCTTATCACCTTCCGCTGTCCGCAGTCTAGAATGTCGTAGGAAGGAGATTGTCACCAATCATTCCCTCTCTTAGGCAATGTTTGAATTTTCCCTTACGGGTAGGGACACACCTGTCCCAAGGAAGAGTTATCGATATTTGAGAAACCGGTTTTTGGGGGGGTAAGTGGAATTGGGGGTTTTCTGCCGAAGTGTAATGGATTTGTGCGAAGAATAGCAGTGCTTACAAGAAACAAATGCAGAGAAATATACATATAATAATGAAAAGAAAATTCCGACTCCATGCCAAATGGAATATTTCTTTTCTGTCGTTTACACAGTAATATGAAATGTTTAAATGTTGAGTTCTTACATTTACTTTCTAAATATTAAATTAACTGCTAAATGAAACATCTTTATGGATTTTATTAAACTTTAAAATGCAGAAATGGAAATTATGAGGATGGAAAAATGTGAAATTGGAGTTTTAGCGATTAATTAAATGAAGAAATTTTTCTGATTCTGAAATTTTGAAAATCCAATTTTTTTAAAGTATTAGAAATAGTAAAGGTGCATATAACTCTTCGGATGAAGAGATCATTAGTATAATGATCATATCCTTTGAGGGGGAGGTGGGTAATGTGAGAAAAAGGAAAATGTAGAGTATCTTTTTTCCATGAATTTTTAACTGAGGAGTAAATATAATGACAACCTTCACATATTTAGCTGTACCTCTACATTTTATGAACCCTGAATATAAATATAAATATTATATATCAGATGATTCATTCATTTACATACTACTCATATGAAAAACATTTAAAAAGACTATTTCGATAATTTTAGGTTTCAAAAAGTTTCCAAAATTATTAATACATATATATTATACTGTGTCATCTAAAAGGTGTTCATGATTGCAACGTGTAATAAAGAACCATATAATAGAACTCATGGTGTTTATTTTATCACCAAATGATACAGAAACATAAAGAATCATGTTTTGGATATTACCTAGAAGAATTCGATATAAGCACCCCTCGTAACTCGGCGGCACACATCTAGGCGATAGTCGATCTCCATCCAGTTACACTCGATCATATAGAAGGAGCAATGGCTATTGCAGCAGTGGTTCTGTCCGATAAATGACATAGTGCCAGATCGTCTCCACGTACACAATGTTTTTCTGGTAACACCATTTAAAAAGTCTAGAGGGGTCAAATCGAGGCTTCTTGGTGGCCAAAAAGTTGGACACTCCCTTCCTATCCAACGTCAAAACCCATGTAGGAAGAAGCGCGACTTCACAGCGTCGCCCAAAGCCCCAGCGCAACCACGGTCACCATGACATGGAAATTGAGCGCGGAGGACTGGTTGGCAAAGGCAGCGAGCCATGATCTGATCGTCTATGATCCGATGACGGTCACTGACAAAATCCACCTCCGTGTAAACTAATGGCGGCTGATGCCCGAAAAAACTGTTGTGGCTGTAAAATTCTCGCTAGTTCTCAAATTTACCTCTGGAGGTGCGGGGTCAAGTGTTCAGGTCTTGTCATTTGACTCGGTTCAAAATTACGGGACCGGTCCTTTAGCGAAGTTGGACTCTGACCCTTGTGGTACTATTAAAAACCGGAGACACACCACTTCACCCAATAGCCGTTATGAATTTGAACTCACAATATACTATCGATCAAGGGGCATCAGCAGCAACAACAACATGATATGGATAAATACAAGTTTAACTCCCACAGTTAGCATATTATCTGCTGCTACGCGAAATCCGATCGGTAGATTGTTGATTCCAGCGTGCTCAATCGCAACCACGGCCAACTTTTTCGAAGACCCTGTATATATATATATATATATATATATATATATATATATATATATATATATATATATATATATATATATATATATATATATATATACAGTGGCTCACAAAAGTGTTCGTAGACTTACGATTTTCAGTGAAATAGGGGTCTATTCATTGATTAAAATGAATATTTCAGAATGGGTATTTAAGAATAAGATCTATAATCTATTCTTAACAAAACTACATGAAATATTTTGAAAACATAGTAAAACTTTATTTTTAAGAAACTAATAATCCAAAAGTAACAAAAACTTTATCTCACAAAAGTCATCGTACACTTGTAAAAAATCTCTACATATTAGTAAATATTCTAATTTTTCGTTAAATTAATATTTAGTAGGATATCCTTTAGCATCCACAACAGCTTTTAAACGTCTGGGAATAGATTGCTTTAGTTCTTTTGTAATTTTTGCATCAATGTTCATCCATTCTTCCATCATAATTGTTTTTAATCGCTTTTCGTGTGAATGTCGTGTTTTCGTACTCGAACCTCCAGTTCTCTCCAAATATGTTCTATGGGGTTTAAATCTGGCGATTGAGGTGGTGTTTTAAAAACTTGTGAACAATTATAGAGACACCAGATATGAACGTTGAGAGCCGTGTGCTTAGGATCGTTATCTTGATAAAAAACAAAGTTGTTTCCAATACCCAAATTTTGAGCTGATCATTTTAAATTGTCTGTTAAAATATTTATAAAAACAGCATGATTCATTATGCCAACAATAAATACCAAATTTCCTAGTCCTGATACTGACATGCACCCACACAGAAGGATACCTCCATCGGCATGCTTAACTGTTCCTACGAAGTTCTTGGGATTAAGATCCTCATTTATTTCTTCTCCATACAATTATACGCCCATCAGCACCAAAGATGTTCATCGGCATATAATACATTATTCCAATAGGTTTGGGGCTTATTTATCATTGATAGTGTGAAGGTAAGCCTAAACTTTCTGTTTTTCTCACTCACAAAAAATTTTCTACGGGCCCACGTAATCCAGCTCTTCTGAGAACTCGTCAAAAAATTTCAGGTGAAATCGAAGTAGAAAATGTTTCATGGAATTCGGCAGAAACATTTACAGCACTCAAATGTGAATTTTTCACAAATTTTCAAATTATAAATCTCTGATCACGTTTCGTTAACTTTGCCAGACGGCCTTTTCTTACCTTGTTTTCGATACAATTTTCTTCTTTAAAGCGTTTTTTCCCATACTGCACAGTAGAATGGGATAAATTAAGTAATTTAGCAATATTCCGAGCTGATTTACCACTACTATGATGAAAAATAATCAATTTTCGAATGCTGTTTGTTGTTTCTTTTCGACTAAGAGCCATTTTTAAATAATAAATAGAATATTACGCAGTAGGCAAACAAAAATTAAAGCCGAACGATATTTTAAATGCCACCACAATTCAAAAGAATTGTGGTCAATAATGCACCAGACGATAATTTTAATTATGAATTTATCCGAAAATATTTCAGTGTACGATGACTTTTGTAAGATAAAGTTTTTGTTACTTTTTGATTACATGTTTCTTAAAAATAAAGTTTTACTCTGTTTTCAAAATATTTCATGTAGTTTTGTGAAGAATAGATTATAGATCTTATTATTAAATATCCATTCTGAAATATTCATTTTAATTAATGGATAGACCCCTATTTCATTGAAATTCGTAAGTGTATGAACACTTTTGGGAGCCAATATATATATATATATATATATATATTGTAATGACTTTGCGCCTCTTTCACACCTGGAATTCCTGAGAGGGCCTAACGGCAAGACGTCCATTATCAACCTACCGTATTCATCGGTGACAGTCGCTTTGTCACCAAGTTGTGGCAGACGCCGCGTCGCCATCGGACAATTAGGAAGCCGTCTTCTGTAAGAAATCCCCCTCCTTGCAGACAAAGCCTGTCCCGAGGATAATCATTTAGCCTTTAGCGGAAGACGCGGAATGGTTTGAAGACGGTCTACAGAAAGGAATTCAAAGAGAGCCCGCTTCAACCACCCACAGATTTTTGTGAGGATATATAGTCGCCACCTTGATGTAAATGGGGGCAGTTGACTTTTTTTACAGGTGTGAACAACCCTCGTCGTCGGACGTGTGCCAGAGACGGAGAGCCTGCCGCGTTCCTCTCATGATATCCTGAACCCGCGAATTATCCTTAGATAATGTTTACTTTGTAATTATTGTATAGAGCCTATATTATTCTAGAATGCCAATAAAGCATTTTGTAAATATTAAAGGCTGTCAGTCTTGGTTTTAGGCGAAGTCCTTACAATATATATATATATATAAACACATAATAGGTTCAGAAGTATCTGCACATAGGGAATTTACGATATATTTACAAGGAAATAAAATTTTTGAAAAAATTAAACAACAAGACAGGTTTTTAAATCTTCAAAAAACCCTTTTTCTGAATGCAAAACTGTGAAATATTATTTTGCTGAAAACAGAATTCGAAATAATAGCATTTTAGGAAAGCAAAAAATATTAACATTCTCATGGTTTTCAGTTGCTGACACAAATTATTGACATTAAGTATGTATCCCTCTGGAATCAATATTACCTTGGAGTCATTATGCGTTTAATTATTTTTTTTCCAGTTTTACTGCAAAAACGCAAACACAGGCTAACCTATCGAAGTTTTAAGAGAAAAATTCAAAACAAGTGGTAACTTGTCTGTTTTATTTTATTTTATTTATTTTCTCACACTCTTTTTCGACCTTTTTCAGTGAATCAGAATGCGAAATCGATGGCTGGAAGTCTTTTTTCTTTCTGCTTTTAAAGAGGATGCATTACAGACGGAATGAAATAAAAGTTACTCACCAACATGAGTAATGGGAGAGAGCTATTTGTTAATAATGAAATCTCCCAACTTAGCAAAGGGGGTAGGGGGATTTTTTCCTGCTAATTTGAAGAAATTTTTAGTTGTTTATTTCGAAAAGTTCACCTCAAAATTCTTCAAACGTTTTTGACACTACCGTAGGTTCAAAACCACTCAGAAGGCTAGAGCACCAAGCTTTAGGGGGCTGCGACAGACTGATAGAAAAAACAAAAAGATGACATTTTCGGTTGCTGGGAAATTCAAAAGAAGGGGAAACATCCTTCGACCCAGCAAACATTCAATCCAATGACAAATGGTCATCAACCATCAAGTCAAAATATTAGAACGGCTAATTTGGTCGCTTAAGGCTGTTATGTACTAACCCTGCTGGATTCGCTCACCTCAATGTTTACCTATGGAGAAAATTTGTCAGCTATTTATAACTACATAACTACTGATAATCTAATGAAATTGGTATTTTCAGAGAGCCTAAACATTTCTGCATCTTGCAACAGGATTCATATTATAAATTTCATCCACCAAAGGAATTTATGAACGTTTGATAAACACCATACCATTTTATACCCCTGAATAATTTAAATTTAAAAATATTTTTGCCTAAAGAAAAAAAGAAAAATGCCCCAAGGTGTAAAACTGCTACCTCTGTTATATATATATATATATATATATATATATATATATATATATTAGGGTGGGGAGAAAAAAATCATTTTTTAAATCAATTTCTAATAGCGCGAAAAACTTGCGCATTGACATCGTAATAACGGGGAAAATAATATTAAAAAATAAATATTGGTTTTGAAATCACGTAAAAGCTCTAAAGTTTAGGAAAAAAAGAAAAAAATGTGCACTTTTTAAACATGTATATACATTTGTTTAATAGTTTACTTTATTTCTAATAGTGTAAAAACTACTCTTTGTAGTTACCTAAATGCGTAAAAAATACTTTTGGACACATTGCCATTCATTTGAATTCACTCAAAAAGCCGTAAAATACCATTTACTTTTGTAAAAACCTCATATTGCAGCTCTTCGTCCATTTCAGCATGTTTTTCCTTTATGCGGAATTGACCCAGGACTGACCACGTGGAGGTGGCTGTAAGTCGAGTCCCACTTACACCTTACCCAACCAACCAACCAATTTGGGTGTGGTTACTTACACTGAAGTCCCTTGAAGTTCTGACTTCGTATCAAATTTTGGCATCAAAGGCCTTGATCCTAAATTTGTCTGAATAAAACTTTCTCGGTTTTCATGCCCTCAAAATTTCCAGCGGCGTCTGTAACAAGTTTCACACATCTCTCTGCCGACTGAGTGTGACATGGAAATTTCAAATACAGGTAGCCCTCCTACAGCACGGCTTCTTATAACATGGTTTCGATCTAACACGATAAGATAAATTGCGGGAACCCTCGTATAACACTGTGACCTGTAACACGGTTTCGCTCTAACACGATAAAAACAATTGCGAAAACCTTTGTAAAACGCCGTACTTCTATAGCACTAGATAACGTGATTTTTGTTTAACACTTTTAAAAACTGAATTACCTTAAAATAATGACGGGAAGGAATAATGAACTATAATGCTTTTACATGAAAATGTATAAACGAATTATAACTTATTCATTTATAACTGTATAAAATTACAAGAAGGCCAAAGATTAGCTGAAAATCTTGAATCATTTTTCCTAAATGCAGACCCTTCCATTGAAAGAAGCTGAAAATTGAAAAGGGAGCAGCAGAATTGTCTAACTCCATACCGTGAATCTACAATGACCTTGTAAGAAACTGCAAACAAACCAAAATTTCAGATTTTTTAAAGAGGATAGAAGGTGCAAAAAATCTAAGTGAAGAAAAAGGTTCTTAAGGTGACTGCCTACGTTCGGAGCCAATTTTTTTTTTAAATTGTTTTTTTAAGGATTTTTTGGTCTCATATGGTAAAACAGCATTTAAAAATAAAAAATTTAAAAAAAAACTTTCCTGTAAACACCATACTTTTTTATAAATTGGTCAATTTGAAGTAATTATTAATAAAATTTAGCTAAAACGCTTATCACTCTGAACAAAATTCTAATACTACTATTTTAATTTCCTTCTCACACATGATACATATAACAGTTATCTTCAAAATGACCTACAATCTAAGAGAAATTTTGAAATGCAAAAATAATACAGACAATTTTATGTTCCAATATGAAAATTTTCCCCAATTCGTCATTCCTTTCCTTATAAAAACAGCCCCAAACAAAAAACTATTTATTATACATCAATTATTGTACGTCATTTCATTAACAATAGCATCTAAAATATTTCCTGAAAATTTTATCAAATTATATGCATTATTATCTGAAATATCATGATAACGGTAGAGATTTTTGCTAAAAAACATAATTCTGAGAAAAACGCCTTTAAAGTTGTTTGTCACTTCAATTTTGTATTAGACAATGTTTTTTAAAATAGCTATAACTCTGCTTCTAATTGATGTAGAATGAAAATCTAAGCGGTTTTGAAAAGAGAAAAGATTGAATTACAAGATTCTTGCAAAAAATTAAATTGATCAAAATAGTCAAAAATGGCATTTTCAACGTAGGCAGTCACCTTAAAGTGAAGGTGATATCGTTCAACCGAAAAAAAAGTTCTCGTTTGATTGTACTGATCAGTGATGAGGAAGAAATTTATTAAATTAATGTCGCATTAAATGAAAATAATATTTTTTTGTTTCTTTTCGTTTTGTGTTATACATACATTGATATTTTTAATAAAAATTAAGTTGCCTACATGG
Source organism: Dolomedes plantarius (assembly GCA_907164885.2). Lineage (NCBI taxonomy): Eukaryota > Metazoa > Arthropoda > Arachnida > Araneae > Dolomedidae > Dolomedes > Dolomedes plantarius. The sequence goes on along the minus strand of OU015491.1, from coordinate 131,900,299 downwards.
AATTTAAAAAAATGTTTGTGTTTTTAATAAGTTTTCGGAACGTAACCCCCATTTATGTACCGGCTCTGGGTCTCATATAGCACGGTTTCACACAACACGGCATTTTCTAGGAACCTATCTACCGTGTTATAGGAGGGTTACCTGTACTCAAATTCTGGCAGGGCTTTGTCTTTCAATAAAGTTGAAATTGGTTCTGTTGCTATATTTGACAACAATGGAGGTGGTGTCACCTTACATTTTGTCCAATAAATAAGTTCAATATAGTCTGTGGCTTGAAAATTAATTAAAGGAAGCTTGAAGGCTTTAACGTGATCTACTACTGGCGGCTCATTTCTAGCTTTCATATCCTCATGTAGCCTAATTCTCGAATGTGTTGTCTCTCGTCCAATATCATCGCCAACATCATATTCTCTGTATGGCAGAAGAACGAGTTTCTCTGAATGACCGGATCGGTGATTTCTTTCATGATGTCCGCGAAATGTCTTGTTGTTTGAATGACCTTTAGTATGTGCTTTGGATCGTCTTTCACAGTGTAATGCATCTTAATATCAAACGAAACAGGAGCATAGGTCTTTACAATGTAATTTACAAGTGTCTTTATTTCGATTGTCGGACTAATTTGGAAAACTTAAAGTCTTAATACCCGGTTAGCACAGGTTAACCATCGGGAATGGCTGAGGGGTCCGGGATCTTTAACAGCTGATTCTGGATCACAGAGTCCAGTGATAACTGCATTAACAATGTCTAAAAGATACTGCTGATCTTTTCTGTGGTCAGTTTTATTTATTGTGATGACAATTTCAGATTGAACAGGCACAACAGGATTTTTCTCCCAGCTAGGCAGTTGTTTGACAATTGGACCACTGAATGACTCTGGCCCAGTAGTTATCCCGTCTAAGTGCTTAAACAAATTTTTTTAAGGCAGCTCATTAAAGTGAAGCAAACAAATAAACCACTGCAGTGGTCGCTGACACCTAACTTCAATGTTCTATACAACACCACTTTTCCAACCGGTATTCGTGACTGTCCCATCACATCCGATGGCTACCACTGCACCCATGTCAAAATATTTTTTTTCATGTAGTCAAAAATACTTTTGGCAATATCATTACCGGTTCCTGTTTTTGGTGTAACATGGCCAATGTATTGGCCACCAAGCTCACTAATCACCTTCTTTTCTTACTCTGCGATACATTTTAGCTCCTATTTTTTCTTGTGTTAATGTATTATATTTTCTACCGTCAAAAGTAGATTCCATTTACTTCTTTCAGATGGTGCTCTTTTTCCTTTATTGCTTGTTGAATCTTCACTTTTTTCCGTCTAATCTTACTTTTGTCAATCACTCGTGACATATCTGAATCAGAGATCATTCCAAGATCATGCAAGACACCAGATGCTTTTGCTGCTGTGTTCCTGTCATAAACACCGTACCTATCTCTTAATAAGGAAGCATACGACAACTTTGAACGCATTTGCGTTGTAGAAGGCAATTCCAAACTCATACACGAAAAACATTCTGAAATGGGCGAAGAGCTGCAATATGAAATTTTTACAAAAATAAATGGTATTTTAAGTCTTTTTGTGCGAATTCAAATTAACGGCAATGTGTCCAAAAGTATTTTTCACGCATTTAGGTAACTACAAAGAGAAGTTTTTACACTATTAGAAATAAAGTAAACTATTAAAAAATATTTTATACGTCTTTAAGAAGTGTAGATTTTTCTTTTTTTCCTAAACTTTAGGGTTCTTGCGCGATTTCAAAAAACAATTTATATTATTTTATATTATTTTCCCCGTTATTAGGATGTCAATACGACAGTTTTCCGCGCTATTAGAAATTGATTATAAAAAAATAATTTTTTTCGTCCCACCCTAATATATATATATATATATATATATATATATATATATATATATATATATATATATATATATATATATTTAAATCTAAGTCAAAAATCTTTGAAACCATTTTCTTCATAGGTTAACATTGAGTTCAGCAAATCCAATAGGGTTAGTACATAAAAGCCTTAATGTAATAGAGGGGAAATACTTAGTTTACAGTGAAAAGTATTCAATACCAAGCCGAAAACTAAACGTGGGAGTTGTTTAACCCTTTCGCGACGGCAGTTCCGATCACGCGCTTTCCTCTGAGGCCGGAAGTTTTTCTCGTGAGCGTACCCTCCAGGCCGGCGGACTTTTAAGAGCTAAGCCTAAAGTTACGAAAAATTCCGAAATAGTAACATTTACAAACAAATCTATTTATTTAAGCTATATATGGGTTACTTACACATTCTTTTATTATTTTTCCACTAAAAAATTTTTGTTATACAGTTTAAAATATTTTTCGCTGTGACATAATGTCGAAATCCTACTCTCCCTTTCCACAGTAAGATACTTTCATCAACTGATATATTCCTATCAGGTATATATCCAGAATATGTCAATAATATATCCAGAACTCTGAAAGTTTTGAATGATTAAATCTAAAAAAGGTTTAATTTTTTCAATCTTTTTGGCATTAGTAGAAGTGAAATGCAAGTATCGAAGAATTTCGATGCGTTGGTCCCGACTCATAACCTTACTGAAAAAAGGTTTTGCAATCATTGGATTCGTTGAGTAGTACATCTTAATTTTTGGTTTTTTAACGATACCCATTAAAATTGTCAAAGAAAATTAAACAAACATTTCTTCTTTAGTTACAGGCAAAAATACTTCGAGGATAAACTCTGTTCACTTTCCGGATTTATGAACCTCTCATACGCATTAATTTGGTTAGTATAATATAATACGCATTAATTTAGTTATTAAATCCATTACAGTTTCATCAAAAAAACATCTGAAATAATACAATTCATTTGATACATCATCATCGACTTTTATTCCGCATGCCGCTGTGAATGTTAGTAGAGTTAAATCCCTTACGGGAGAAGACTAGAAAGAAGTACCGTCCCGAGATATACTCAGAATAGAAATGTCTGATATATCTTCATAATCACTCTGATCTCCGTGTTCCAAATAAACAGATTCACCCGACGAGATTTTTGTATCACTGTCACTACTTTCATTTTCAGACACATTTCTTATCAATTCAGAAATTTCGTCTTCTGTTAAATATTTTCTCCTTTTCTCCATATTAAATCATCAAAGGAAAGAAATCTCACTGCAACAGAATCTGATTCTGACTCAAAACCCATATACCCAATGCTACAATCCCACCGCAAAAGAAAAATAAACAAAGATATCTCGTAAACAAAGACCACGTGCAAAGTTAAAATGCCCTACCCGCTGACAGCCAAACGCAATACATCCATTCCTCCGTTTGTTTACATAAAACGATAGACCGCATGTGATTCATACTAGTCTTGTTTTCGAATAGAAGGTCCCAACTACGTGTACTCCAAATTTCATAGACATGCGGTGCCATCTTGTGCCCCAAAAATTAACTAATAAAACGTTCCGAACTACTGACACATATAGGTGACGATCGGCCAGAAACGCGGATAGCTGCTGTCACGTATAGGTGACGATCGGCCAGAAACGCCGATAGCTGCTGTCACGTATACGTGACGTTCGCCGCGAAAGGGTTAACTAGGATTCCTCCTTTTTCTATCAATTTTTCCTACTGATTACATGAATATTAGATCTGTATTATAATATATATTATACTACATTGAAGAGTAATAAAAATAAAAAGGTAGTTTATATTCTTCCTTACATTTATAACGTAAAACATTTCGTACAAAAATTGAGTTCTAAATTATTTTTCATTCACTGAAGCGATTGCGTTTTGAAATCTATGCGAGACGTTCTCTAGAAACCTACGTTCATGAATATGTATAAGGATTAGGCTTGACAACAGCAGTATAGCGTCGCCTCATTTATAATGCAAATAAATATTGCATACTTTATATCGAACTTACTTTTTCCTTTATGTTTCTAATACGAAAATGCAAACAATAAATTGCAAGGGACTGGGTATCGTAATGTATTCATGAAAACCTGAAGTGTTTCAGGTATCGATTTCATAAACATGGAAATGAAAGACATGTTGCAATATTGAGGTTTCAGAAAAAAAATAGTTACAGGAAATGTCTAACCTTCACACCAATATTTTAGCATATATTAATATGTTATGTATCCCTAAATTTTTGTGTTTACTGAGTTTTCTTACATGTAAAATAGTCCAGTAATATATATATTATAAATATATAAACTATACATTTTTTATTAATACTATAAATATGAAGAAAATAAAAAGGGATATATTACCTTAAGAAAATAACTATTTCATATTTAAATATTATTACAGTGTTTATTTTGAATGGTTTCTATGTTTATAAATTCGTTGTAGCTGTACTTATTATATCTACATGCAGAAATCTGTATATTTATGAATAAAAAAATCATTGACTTATGTCTACAGGTGTTATCACGGCATCTGATGTTATTAATTGTTATTTTGGTCTTTTTCTACAATTAGCATCATTATTATCTCGTAATATAAGCCGTAATATATCCAGTTCTTTCTATTTTCTTTTCTTTCGTTACTACAATGCTTATCGAGTAACATATTGGTACTGAGAAGTCCTATTCAGCACTCTTAAAACATCTTGTTCCAGACAGAAAAAATACAGGTAGCACCTCTTTCAGCACAAATGTGCTGTATAGTATCAGTTATCACATGTAAGGTATCCACCTGTCTGCACTGGTATTCTGGGCAAATGAGACCATTAGGATGAATTGAACTTATCAATATAATATTCGGAGGATTCTGTTTTGGTGTAGGGTAAAGATAACAGTGAATACAAAAGTTACATTTTTTAAGAGCAGAGATAATTTAGCTGAAATGTAATACCTGGAGTAAACTTCGTTCGTAGGTTGACGGGTGGAGTCGGTGAGATAATTAAGTTTTCTGGACTACTCTGCTCATCTGAACATTCGGGCAGGATTATAAAATGTGTAAAACGATAATTGCATCTCCAGATTGGCATTCTTATGGGCCAAAGCAGAGTGTGTACAGGAGAGGCACATTGACAATGTACTGACAATTGTAAGGACTAATAATGAATCTGGAAGCAAGAATTATATTTAATGATGTCTGCAAAAATAGGGGAAGTATATCGTCATTGAATACACTCAAATGGCTGTAAAAGCGGTAATAAAGTCTAGAAAAGCTGAGGGTCAAGCTATTTGGAGCAATACTATACGCTCAAATTCAAGTAAACTTCTATTTCATATTGAAATTGATCCATTTAAATGGAATTCACAGAATTTATGTGCTGCATATAGAAGTACTATATTTATTTACGAAGGTTGTTCATGTAATAAGAGATGACCAAAAAAAGTTAAATCTATGTACATGCTATGAAAAATTTTGAAGAATAATTTCTAACTATAGTGTGTATGTGTACACTCAACTTTGAATGATCGTCGCCTTTAAAAGCTGAAAGGGCAATTTTTTCAACTAGATAATATTAACTAATATATGAATATGATAACGCACAAACTGCATTAAAATGAGAATATATATTAACTATATAAGCTAAGATCTTATTTAATAACTATGAACCCGTTTTCCTTTTTTGTCTTACTATAAGAATACCTATTTTTAGCACCAAATTATACAGACTGAACTTACAGGAAAACAAAGGAGAGTTTTTAAACTTGGTAACAAAGCGTAAACTCAGGGATTTACCGCACTGACAGTTGATAAATTCTGATGGAAAAACGGGGTACAAATGAGTTATAATAGTCGATTTTAAGGTTAAAGTAGGTTTACTTTTCGAGTAGAAAATCCTTGAAAGATAAACACCTTAATCGTTATCTATAGAATAAAGAATTTAGAGAGCTTTAGAGTTGTATATGTGTTGCTAGGAAATCGATTTTTCCCACTCTGAAAATACCTCTTAGAATTAAGGATTTTATGATATTTAAAGCACACAATTTTAAATTTATGTTTGTGAATTGTGTTCTCATTCTGAAGTTTTAGTAACGGATGATGTACAAAGTGCAATCAAATTTACTTGTCTTTAATAAAATCCGGCGCTTTTTGTTGTGAGTTAAACTGCGGATTTAATGATCAATTTAATATTTACATTTTAATATAACATTTAAGAAATAATATAAAATTGATAATATTTTTCTGTCTCTTATTTCATGCAATACCATGAATGTTGCAAATAGTAATTTTAAAGAAGAGTTAATTAATGTTTGCTGAAGCATGTTTGCTGAAGCAGGATCAATTGGATTCTTAAAATCCATAGTAAATAAAGGGATGGTAGCTAGTTTTAAGTAAATGAATACAATTCTTCCTGTAGACTAGGGAGCATGAGGTGTGATTGTTTCTAGGTTCAATTCGCAAATACGAAAATCATCAATCTTTTTGATACAAGTAAGGAAAATTTCTAGAGTTTTCCGAAAGATCTACTCGGTATGCGGAAACAAAAAGAGTGGTTCCTCTGTCAGCGAGACAGGAGAGTTAATTTATGTGCTGAAATTCCCGTGATGGAACTGACTTGATGAACGGAACAAACAAAGTAAAATAGAAACGAAATTACGAAATCGTGAAGTAGAATTAAGAATTAAAAAAAGGATTAGAAGTTAGAAAAGTATCATTTTTGTGTATTTTTATAGATAAAAAAGACAATTCCTTAACTAAAACTGACAATTTAATACAGATATTAAAGCATCCTAGAAAATCTGATTCAGATTCAGAGCTTAAGGGAAATAATTTCAAAAGAATAAAACAATTGAAATATTAGTTTAAATTTTCCAGAAGTGTATAGTAATCATTGAATTAAATATTTCTTGATTATTAATGGACCTTGAATCGTAAAAATTATTTAAAGCTTTAGCTACAGTTTGGTTTTTATGACCGATTATTTTATGTTAATATAGTACTGTATCTTGATTCTCGACTTTTCTCATTTATAAAAAGGTACTTATGCTTAGATGTGGTGGTAAAGAGAATACGTATTTATGTATGCATATTCTCCACTTACTAGGCTAAAATTGGTTTGAATGATTTATTTTTTGGTTTTTGAAACGTTACAGTCATCTTTTGTCACGTATGAAATAAACTTAACTTGACCCACAGATTAAAGCCGAATAACTACAGCTCTAAACACCCATTTCTACCATAGGACTCGAAAACCTTAAGAACCTAGTCACTGTAGATGATCTTCGGTCACAAAAATATCAGCTTGCTGTCAGTGGTGAGATAAATTTACTATGGCTGATGGTATTGTTATGGAGATTGTTATATCTTAATAGAGTGTAAAATCTGGTTACTCTAGTAATAACTAATTAAATGTAAGACACATATACAATTTTCTATTTTCACGAGCACAGTTGCTGAGTTCATTTATCTTTCCTAAAATCATTTATTTACATTCAAAACCCCTTCAGAATATTAAATTAAACCGGTGGCGTTTACCCGAATTAGAGGGCTTGGTAAACATATAAAGTTTCCAACTATAAAGTGCATTCCATTAATAACATTAATAGTACTTCTATTTATAAAGTTTATGGACTAGGCAAAGTTTTCTACATTTGCATTCATAGATATTAAACCGTTAATATTTAAACATAAATATATACCATATATAAAATTATATATTATTTTTTAACTTGTTACTACATGTGATTTGAAATATAGAAGTCAGTAATCGATAGATAATGCAACGGAGAAATTACAACCTTAACCCTAGAAGATAACAATTAATATACATTCCGTTTTGCTTTAAAAGGCAATGAGAATAAAGGCATTCATAAGTTGCTTTAACATTAACTAATTGCCTCCCAATAATATAGAACATCAAATCTCGCATTCAGTCTGTCGCAAGGACACATTTAATATTTCTTAAATGAAACTTTAGAATAATTTTTCCGAACATTTAATTCGTTCATGGTTATTGATACTTAAATATATAGTTAAAGTATGCTTTAGAGATATTTGTTTTAATATGTAGCATTTCTCCGATGTTAAAAGGGAAGGCTTTACAGTTTAATTCATAAAAACATTGTGAATAAGTGAAAGATCTTTACGACTCTCGCAATCGTAAAAAAAATGAAGAACATTCTTTTCGATCTATTTAAATTTGATATACAAATTAAGCAGTTAAATAAATAAAGATCTTTACTTGTTATTTATTTAAGTAGTTCCTTTTCAGTTTTATATAAAGAGAGATTTTGACATGCAATTAACTGTTTACATTAAAGGAAAATTAAACTTGCAGACATCTTAAATATAATTTGCTTTTATAAAAATTCAGTTTCGATACTGCAGTTATTATTCTGTCAAATGTTTCTATGTTATCTTAGAGAGGCTTAACTGGACACTTCAAAAGTATGCCCATATTCTTATAGGATGTATTTCCTTTACTTGAAGTTCACTCACGGTCTGTTATTTAACCTAACTGAAATGTTAGTCTCTGCGTTAGTGACAAGGTAAGTTACTGGAATAGTTATGGAATTGGTCATAGAATTGGAATTATATAAAATATGTTTTTCATAAGAATCTCAAACAGTTTTGATTCGATGATATTGTAAAACTGATTTTTAAAAAAAAAATCATATTTTTCTTTTCATCTATTATTTTAAGACCATTTGTCATGTAATAAACATTCAAAATCATGAAACGTGTTTGCAAACATTTTAAATTTGCATACAGGTAAATGCATGCAATTACGTATATGCAGTTGCAAACTTTTCATAATTCCTTGCTGAAAAGTATTTTGTGTTCTGGTACCATAAATAAGATATACAGAAACAAAATTACACGATGTTTGCTTAAAAATACAGTAACGATGAGTATATTCAATCTCTCAGAAAATGTGTATTACAGGAAATATAATTTAATCGATTACTGTTCCATTCCTGAAAACATTAGGGTGTTGTACTTTCCTTTTATAATAAGTGACGTATAACACATTAATGTCTTTACTTGAAACTTTTATGTAAATTAAACTTAACCAGTGAGAGTACATAACAAATTTTTTTCTAATGAAATTGTATCAGAATTTGAAACATTATTAATGTAATAATGATGTTAAATAATCTTTTGAGATAAGTAATGTGTAAAAATAATGTATAAATAGTGTGTCCGTAAAATTGTAGCGAAGTTTCAAAAGATTATAGTTATGCAACAAATCATGTTGCAGACATAAGCCATACGTTAAATGAAAGAGAAACACCTGAAGTTTATGAGTGCGAAAGCTTATGTGCAAACTTCAATATACTCCGGGACTAGCGCCGGAAAATTCAGAATTCCATTTTCCAGTTAGACGGAGCTCCTCAACATTATACCACAATCATGCAGGGATTTCTTAACGAAACCTTTCCTCGGTGATAGATCGTACGAGAAGTGTCGATTGCCTGGCCCCCACGGTCTCCAGATCTTACCTCTATTTTACGGGTTATGTAAAAACAAAATGTATTCCTTTCAAGTTCGGAATCTGGACCTTTTAAAAGAAATGATCATAAGCTGTTTAGTCTATCACGTCGGATGTTCTCTGCCATGTATGGGGAGAAGCTGAATATTGTCTTGACGTCTTCATGGCAACAAAAGGATCACACATGGAAGTCTGCTGAACACGTAAGGAACTTGGAGATTTTCTCTCCAATTTGACGTATACTTCATCTCTCTACAATGCTTTGTTCCGAAGCTATAACCATTCAAAATCCCCCTATTATTTTTCAGACACACTCTATACTAAAATTTAAACTTCGTGAAGAATACGTTATTTATATTTGCCGTTTTTAAAACCTAAATAAATACAATATATAAAATTATAGATTATTTTTTAACTTGTTAGCACATGTGATTTGAAATTTAAACTTCGTGAAAAATAAATTATTTATATTTGCCCTTTTTAAAACATAAATAAATACAATATATAATATTATAGATTATGTTTTAACTTGTTAGCACATGTGATTTAAAATATAGAAGTCGGCAATCGATAGATAATGTAACGGAGAAAGGACTTACTACCTTAACCTTAGAAGATAACAATTAACGTGCATTCCTGTCACATTGTGAATTAAGGTCACATCTTAAAATAATTTTGCTATAGTGCAGTTTTTAATCTATTTGTGAAGATCTTATGATACCCACAAGTTATTATTTACAAGAAAAGATAAACAACATATGATGGATAAAATCTGACGTTATGTACAAAGTTAAAAAGTCAAAACTGTGAGGATAAGTTGTGAGCCAAAATATATTACTGTCACTTCAATGTCCATCAAAGTATCGCTGATAAAAAATTTCAAAATCTATTCTTTACGATCAATATTTGAAATATTTCCCAATTTCAGCAGGCTTTTCCTACAGAATCACAAAAAAGTATATTGACTTCTTACCAGCCATTCTTAAAATATTTTCAGCATTTAAAAGAAAATTATAATGTTTTAAACAGAGCCCTAAGACCAGCCTTATTTTTTCAGCTTTTGTTGTTTGTAGTTCAGTTAACAAAACACGTAAAAAAGCAATGTTTTAAAATGATAAACGCATAGTAAATGACATATAAAAACAGATAAAAATATTAGTTTCTTTGAAAAACATTGTTCAGTTCTGCAGTGAATTAATAATTTAGAAAAGTATATCAATAAATAAAATTGTAGAATATTTTCCCTTAAATGTATTTGCTCAAAACATGCGGTGACTAAAAATATACCCTTTCGTAAAATGAAACCGTTCCATTTACATTAAAAATTTCAAAATCTATTTGTTGTCATTAATATTTGAAATATTTCACAATTACAGCAGGTTTTTCTTACAGAATCACAACAAGGTACATCGACTTCTTACCAGCCATTCTTAAAACCTTTGCAGGATTTAAAAAAATTATGTTGTTTTTAACAGAGCCCTAAGACCAGCTTTATTTTTATCAGTTTTTGTTTTCTGTAGTTCAGTTAAGAAAACACGTAAAAAAGCAATCTTTTAAAATGATAAACGCATAGTAAATGACATGTAAAAACAGATAAAAATATTAGTTTCTTTGAAAAACATTGTTCAGTTCTGCAGTGCATTAATAATTTAGAAAAGTATATCAATAAATAAATTTGTAGAATAATTTCCCTTAAATATATTTTCTCAAAACATGCGGCGACTAAAAATATACCCTTTCGTAAAACAAAACCGTTCCAACCCATTTACATAAGAGAATAATGACTTTTTTTTGTTTTGTTTGTAACTGCTTCTTTCATACAGCTTAAATCTCCATATCACATTTTTTGTTTGCATCGTCGTTCACCTAGGGCTACGCCGAAGAGTAACATTCTTTTCTTCGTTTTTTTGTTCGAACTAACATCCCTTACAATCACCAAGAATACCATATCTAGTCTACATTGCAGTTTTCATGATTTACTGCCTTCTTTAATATTCTCTGCATGCATTATATCTAGTATAAGGAATAGCGTATAACGTCTAGGCTTTTCCCTTAGAGATCACAACATAACTCTTTTATGGGTGCGTAACATTATTGTTTAGCGTTCGAAAATATTTTTGGCTCTAATGGACGACTAAATATTTACGAGGTTTTGCGTCAAAATTTTTGAAAGTGATGTATAGCATTTTGCATGATGAAATGAAGCAGGAATTTAAACGCAGTAAAGAAATTCAACATTTTCTTCTTAAGTATTCCATAAACTATTCATTATTTACTCGATACATTTTAAAGCAAGCATCCGAGATGTCTGTCTTTATGCCCGTAAGAAATGTTTTACTGTATGAAAATTAAAATATTATATTTGCTTTACTTGTGTAGTAACTTAAAAGTGGATAAAACTGTACTTTAAAACAATACTCATATAAAATGCTTCTATGGCAGAATATGTTTGCAATCAGCGTCAACCTCTTTAAATCGCGCATGTAAGTTGTCATGGTAATAATGTAAAATAAATAAATAAAAATTATATATATATATATATATATGTGTGTGTGTGAAACAAATTTTAATCCTTTTAAATATTCCTAACATGCTTTTTCCAAATTCGCTTATCTTGCTGCAACAGAATACCGTCCCCTTAACCTTGGATTGCGACCTATATTCAACCAATATAAATCTATTTTTTCCCTAATGCCATGTGTAGCGGAGAGCCTTTTATAAGCATTATATAACGGGCATCGCGCGATCATCACCTCATATGATGCGACTTAATCACGTGTCCAGTGGTGGTGTCAACTAATAAAGCATCCTAATTTTTGAGCAGATCGCCTCTTCCTTCCTTGCTGGCGTAGAACTTAACTTATTCTCTCCGGCGTGCCTGCTTCCACGACCACGTCCATTTGCCTAAAACTTTGTCCGACTACAAACTCCGAAGTATATCTGAGGACATGAAGTGCATCGCCACCATGATCATTACATATATATATACATATACATATACATATATATATATATATATATATATATATATATATATATATATATATATATATATATATATATATATATATATATATACATACATAAATATATATATATATATATATATATATATATATATATATATATACATAAATATATATATATATATATATATATATATATATATATATATATATATATATATATATATATATATATATATATATATATATATATATATATATATATATATATATATATATATATATATATATATATAAAAGACGTGCTTCGGGTTCTATACAAATGATACCGTTCCTGATCGATATAAAATCTTGCGATGGGTTTCAAATGCTGCAAATGGCCAAGTGGGTCTTAATTACCAAGGAAACCATGTTGTCAAGGAAACCATGTGGAGTCACTTAATCGACTGAAGGAGTAATTTAAACCAGTTCTTTTGGAGGCAATATTAAGTGTAAATAAATAAACGAAGTCTTGTGCACATTAAATTTAATACAAGTTGTTCAAAAGCCGATTATGTCGGTTTTGAACAATTATGTCGGTTTTGAACAATTATGTCGGTTTTAAACAAATATGTCGATTATGTCGGTTTTATGTCCAAGTTGTCATAAACGGAACATTAGACCTCTTGAAAATGTGCAACGAGTCCGTAAGTCCGCTATTCGTAATGAAGTTGTCGCTATTCTCCCAGAGTTGAAAACAGAGGGATGGAAAACTTTACAGAACGGCTTCTGTAGTGCATCGCATATAAAGGACGCCACCTGAGTGATGTTATTTTCAAAACCTAGTGGAAAAAAACTGGATTGTTACTACTTCTCGAAATATACAGTTTTTTCTGTAAATTCGTGAAGTTTCTTTCTTCTTTTACAAGATTACCCTTTGAACTATGGGAATCCATTAAATCGCAGGCTGTATTGCTGGGATAAAAAATTATGTATATATTTAAGCAAATGGTAAGTTTTCTTTCTTGACTCAACAAGTATATGAATTGCTCTTTGTCCAACATTTATTGACGAACAATGGAAATTTATACCTTTAATCATTTTTCGAAAATTAATATACCAACGAAGTAATAAAATAGAAACAAAATTACAACTTATTTCAAGAATTCTCTAAACATGTCTAAGTTGAAACTTTATTTGCACTAATTGTATAATACGATTATTCAAGATCTCATTTTTTAAAAATATGCTATCTGTTTAAAGAAAATTCTATGAGAACGCTGTGTTAACAATATTAAAAAATAGAAATTATTACCTTAAAATTTCGTAATAATGCTAAGTTTTTTTTATGATGTTTTAACTTAAGTTTTTCATGAAAAGTTCTAGTTATGCACCCATATTTTTAGATTTTAACCAAAAGTAACGAAAATTTTTATTGAGTTGAAACTTAATAGTATATATCTAACTATATAAAAAATAGAGAAAATATACCATTTAGATATGAAAAAAATACGAGACTAGTATTTTATCATAACTTAATAAATTTGCTGTACATCGGAAGCATACATTAATTAAAGAACCTGAATGACGCGGTTAAACTAGAAATTTTTGTCATACCTTCAATATAATAAATGTTATCATATTCTCAATATCATAATATTATCAAATGCTAAAAAGATTCAACGTTTAGTCTGTTATTGAAAGCCCTTTTAGTAGAGGAACGTGTTTCTTTCTGCTCTCAAAACAAGCTGAGAAAAACAAGTTCTGTCTGTTGATAAAACATTGCTTTTTAAGTGGCAATAAAGCGGTAAAATCTAAAATTTTCGACGTGTCTGCACCTTTCCTTAGAATAATTTACACGAAGTTTACTGATTTTCGATGCTTCCGAATGAGTACGTGTGCCCTCTTTTCGCCCTGCTCAGGTCACCACGCCAGAAAATATTTTTTTTTTTTAAATCCATGATATGGTGATGATAGGCAGAAGATTAAAAGAGCGTGCGATCTTTGAGGCTGTTGACATCTCATCACGGAGTGCTTTTATAATATTTTGCATGAATGTTTGGATATGAGAAAGATGTCAGTAAGATGGGCGTCACGTTTGCTGACAATCTATCAAACCGTAAACAAGTGAACACTTCGAAGCATAATTTGGAGATTTTAGAAAGTAATCCAGATTATTCTTTCCGCTGTTTCGCAACAGTTAATGAAGCATGTATACATCTCTACTAAACAAAAATGAAAGATAAAACAGTTTATTTAACTCTCCAATACTCGCGTGTCATCTGTAACACGAAAGGTCGCGTGGGGTACAAGTGTCAGCCACTTTTATGTCGGTGTTATTTCCGTATTTATTTAACTTTTTTGTAACCAAATTATTTCTGTAGTTTTTTAGGAGTATATAATACAAATAAAACACAATTAAATTTTAAAAAGATAAATATTGTTTATGACAAATCAACCATCCTTTTAAAATAAAAAAAATTAAAACATTCTGCACATACATTTTTCAAATGGTCATTACATATCCACTTTCCTCATTTCTGGCACCACTTTCCCATTTTTCTGGCTCTCTGTGGTCCACAAGCGTAACAGCGTTAGTGGCGCACCCAGGGGGTGGGCGAAGGGGCCCTGCCCCACCCCCAAAGAAATAGAAATTGCATTATGACTATTGAATTTGCATTATAAATAATTTTTATCCGTTCAACTCGCCCCCCCCCCCCCCCCCCCCAAGATTAAATCCTGGGTGTGCCCCTGAACAGCGTCTTCTGGAACCTTCTTTTCCTCTTGAGGTACACTATTTCAAAATAATTCCTTATGGGAGCAAATTTATCAAATTCTTGTCAAGTTGCCCTATCCCGAATGTAATCAAAACGAAGGTACCTGAGAAGATACGCAAACCTGTTTTTGCTCATTGTTAGGTAGCATGATTCCAACCCATTACCTTTCGAGTTATCCCATAACTTATCGATATTTGTCCTGGAACTTTTATAAGTGCCTATCAAAAGAAGAAGACCAAATACGGCCTTGACCTCTACCTCGTTGGTATTTCTGGCATCGCGATCCCTTTCAAATTTACATTTGATAGAATCAATGTAAATATTTGTGCAGTCTGCTATTATTTTATAGACTTGTTCGTCAATAAACAAATCTAATATTTTTCTGGAGAAAAAATGTTTTGCTACTATGCCATTTGGCCCTAGAGAAGGTATTATAATGATTTCCTGCCTGGTTGATAGTTCTGACAAACTTTTTTTTTTTCACATTCAAAAATGTGACTAAAAAAAGTTTCATGTAAAGAAGCTATTTGGCATTGACTCTCTCTTATTAGTTTTTTAATTATAAATAAATAAAAGAATCTAAAATGTATATATTACGGAGAATAAAATAAAATTCACTCACCTTCAAAAGTTACGTAGATGGTCGAGTGGGGGACAGGTGTCAACCAGTGAACTTTGACGCAATACAATCGAAAAATAGTTAGAGACTAACTAAAGTGAAAATAGAGGGGACAAGAAGGCTCATTTGAAGGTAGAAGAAAAAGGGGAGGCTTCCAACATTTCGATGACCGCCATTAGGTAAGATGAATGTAGGTGGGTGACATGTCCCCCACGCGAGTATTGAAGTGTTAAAGGAGATGAACCTGCGCCGAAGGCAGCAAAACCTTTGTATCAGCAACGCATGTAATGTCCGTGTTACCTTGGACGCGCATAATATAATCTCTATTAATTCCTTACAAAATAGCAAACAATCACCAGAGGGTATTATGGGTCTTTACGGGATCATTTAAATTGTAAAAATAAAACATAAAGGCCAGATTTCTCAAAAAAAAAATTCTTTTCAATCATGACAATGCTTCGGGTCAATCACCAGTGATTGCGGCTGCAAATCTGTTTGAATTACGAAACGAAATTGTTCTCCACCTCAATGCTCTCCATATTTGGCTCCGTCGGACTACTTATTACTTGTTCCCAAATATGAAAAAAAAGAAACAAATTCTTGCAGGGCAGAAATTTGCATCGAATTCCGAAGTGATTAGTGAAACAAACGCTTGTTTCGCATTGTTGCAGAGAATGAAAGATATAATAAAGTTGGAAAATTATTGAGCCAAATGTATTGAATTTGAGAGTGATTATTTAATTAAATGAAGAGAAACAAACAAAAAACTTATTATCCACTATTTTTGCACAGAGTTATCAAATGCTCCTATAATTACATAATTCACGTGCACTATATTTATAATTTTTCACTTACTTCTGGAATGCTCGGCATTTTGTTTGTTCTTAAAAATGTTCTTAATTCCATATAGTTATACGTGAATTAACTAGAATGATTTTTAAAGCATAACATCCACTCCTTAATTACGTACGTATCATTAGTGGAGAAAAATTCGTTTACAGCCTGAAATTAATTTTAGAGCCAACGAGCCCTTAATTAACTGGTAATCAAATAAAAGGGTTTATTTTTATGTTATATTTTGCTAATGAAAAATTTAGTCTGGTTTTGTTAACAAAATGAAACTAATTAAAATATGTGGTAAATTTAAATTTAATACATTAAATTTAGTACACAAATTGCGAAATGTTATTCAGTTTCAGAGTAAATTCGAAATGGTCAAATTACTTGATAATCATACAGCAACGTCTAATTTCTTTAATAAAAACTCTACAGTAAGAAAAACATCTTAATTTCCAATGAAAAAAAACATATTATTGAAAACCTTTGTTTTGAAATATTTGAGTTTGATGATATTTAAAATTTAAAGTTAAACGCTGTAACTTTGAAAACAATAAATTTTATCCTTCATATAATGAAGTTACGTTTAACTTCATTATATACCCGAACTTTGTTTTTCAGACTACATTAAACAAAATAATTAGCATTGAATCTCTCTTATGAAAAATGTACCATTACATTTGAGAAAGTGTTCAACATGCGATAATTTCTATGTCATAATTATAAAAACATACTTTCATATTTCATATATATATGCATACATACACATACAGATGTAGGTTTAATGTTTAAAGAATCCTTATCACATATCCCAAATTTTCATATAATCTTCAGCTCTTCAAAAACATCCAAACAATAATCAATTCTGCACTAGTTTGATCCTGTAGATAGTCCATCAAATTCAGACGTAATAATTAATCTCATCATGTATATCATGTTGACGGCTAAACTTTATCTACGATCTTTGTTTTACACCGCTCTAAGCTTAAATCATGTTTCTGCATAAAGTGGATGAATGAAATATCCACAGAGTTTTGTCTTTATTTCTCTCATTCTTAAAATATAGCGCTCTGTGTCCAGATTTTTCCTACTTGTATTCGACGCATATGTACAGAAAACGTGTTCATTGACAGGGGTTCATGAAGTGTAAACTAATACGGTATGAATGGATCACTGATGGTTGAATGAACAACGAAAAATTTTTTAAATGAAAGTTCCACAGCAATTAAAATTTGCTTGGATAGTCTTTATTCCTTGTTTAAAAGGAAACTAATTGTTTTGAGTCTGTATTTCTCCTAATATTTTAAGGAGATATAAATAATACGTTAGGTTCTTTCAGTATGGAGAATTAGAGCTTAACATTACAGTAACAGGTTCGCAGAAGGAAATAAGTTTTGGAAAAATAATGTCATGTATATATATATATATATATATATATATATATATATATATATATATATATATATATATATATATATATATATATATATACATGTCAATATACACACACACTCACATATATATATATATATATATATATATATATATATATATGACACGGTTGTTACTTGCCCTTCCCATTTCGTCGTCTTAAATCCAAACTTACTCCTTCTTGATCTAACTTTACCTAATTATTAAAGTTATAGCAGTCAATGAATTAAAAGGCCGGTGGCAAAGAACTATAATTAATATATCGAACATCGTTTATTTCCAAAATCTTAAGCTACCTGATTCAATCTGATAAATTAAATCCAAGAGTCATCAAGCTCCCCGCGCGACGCGTGACTGTCTCAATCAAGAATTTCCCGCCGTCTGATTAAACGCTATTATTTTTTGCCATCCAAAGTCATCGCGCATACCCACAAGATCTCTGTGACGCATACACCGGAGATGAACCATGGGCGTGACCACGGATGTCAATCAAAACCAAAGGGAATTCCCCCGATTTCTCTCGATGCATTTCGAACCAAGATATGAGAATAGTTGCGAATTACGCCACGACAATAAATTAATTACTAAGTCCCCTATAAATTTAGAACAATCATTCTTTTCCCACTAAATTTTTGACAACTTTCCTCCCTCCCCGTCCCCCTGAAAGCACGCACACAAATGGAGTAGCTAATTCCATCTGGCAAGTCTTCAGAAGAGAAAACACTAAGATTAAATTTCAAAATACCAAATAACTATCAACCGAAAAAGATTGCTGAATAGGGACGTCTCCCCAGTCAACAGAAATTAAATTAAACCTAACCTAAAATTTTATCTATTCACGCCTAGCCAGATCGAATCAAGGTACTGATACATTTTGCACAAGTCTCCATTTGAGACACAATTGCCATTGGCGAGCTATTAATCATCACAATATAAATTTCCAAAATTACAAAAATCACTAAAAACCACAATTATCATCAAATCTTTTTACAGAAAACACGATAATACCTCAATCACAAGTAAATATAGTAAACACTCAGTTCTTGAACAAATCCAGAAGTCCAAATCTGTACAACCAAAAATAAAATATCAACTCTGCAAATCGGACGCTGTACATCACTCTTCATCTGTACACAAAACCCCAAAAACATATATTTCGAAATTACACCATAATATTACACTTGTTTTATGAGATACAAATTGATAAAGAAACACAAAGTAGCTTAAAAAAAGAGTTTAAACACGTTTTCCTTTTTTTTTATAAACAACACACAAAGTTTAACCACATAAGTGGAGTCAAGAGGGTGTTAGGCACCCAACATATAAAATCAACGAAGAAATGGATCTCTGAACTTCACATTATTATATTTTTTATCAAAAAAAAGACAAATCATAAAATTTTATCAACCTAATCAATGAAATCAAGAACACACAATTTGAATTTTAAAAATATATGAGAAACAGTAAACTGGAATCTAAATGTATGGAATCAACCTTCAAAAATATATACACTACTCTAAACTGTTTCCTTTCTCAATGCTTATTACGCACTTTTCATGATCACTCAATCACTTACTTAAAACTAATCCTAATGACATGAGGAGGCATGTGAAACAGCTCATGCCCGGTCAAAACATTAATCCTTTTATTATTTATTGACAAAACATGTTAAAAATTCACATTTTTCAATATGCTATCCAAATCTTACCAATTTCAAGGCCAAAATATTTCATAAACTTTCACATCTTACATTACTGCAAATTCCACACCTCATTTTTTTTATTAATTCGATATAGTAAAATACACTTAACAATCAGAGGCCCTCGGCATTAAGTTTGCCGGTCGACCAAAAATATACACTATAAAAACATTTAACAAGATATTTATCAAAATGTAACTTAAAATACTACTTCATGACACTCAAATAAACACAAAAATATATACAAGGAATAAAAATGACCATCGTCGCACCAGGAACCCAGAATCTGCAAAAAATTTAAAAGTTGCTCCTAATTTAGTACATTACTTTTCTCTCTCCCCCCCCAAGAACAAGTTGGATACACAATTAAATTTCATAATATTTAAAGCTTTTCGAATTGTTAAATATATCAATTAATTTTTCTTGAAAATATGAAATAAGTCTGTCAAACTCAAAATCCTTATCGAATCAACAAAACCATCACAAAACCAACAAATTTTTCAGCAGTCATTTAATCCCGTGAGAAAAATATGAAAATATTACATATCTTATCACAAAGCCAATTACAAATGTGTCAGTTAATATTCATTATGTAACCCAATCCTCAAATTGTGACTAAAGTTTAACATACTCTTCAGTGAAACTGGGTGGGGACAACTCTATGCTTATAAAATTGTATGGATTTCAAAAATACAAAAATACTGATCAACTCCAATAAATTCAAAAACTTCAGATACTTCAAGAAACTTCAAACACTTCAAATATCTCATTAAATTCAAAAACTAATCTCATCAGAATATAATATTTCTTCAAAAAACCATATAGTATTTAACATTCTGACACAGTATTATAATCATTACACACATTATCGTTTAATCAAACAGTTCTATCGAAAACCAAGCTTAACTCATTTCACATAAAAAAGTTTAATAAGACGGAGCTTACCGGACTTTAATTATCCCGTCAAACTAAAAAATTTTACTTTTTCTGCACGCTGAATTTTTTTTTTTAATTTACACAAAATCATCTTCTGTTCTCCGGTTGATGTTTGATAACAGTAGTTTCCATTTGTGATGGTTCATATTCCTTTTTGTTTACACTGTAGAACTCCAAAATTCCGTGAAGTGCACGAATACAGCACCACCGATGAAACACATTATTTTCGTTGCCTGTTGTATCGTGGAATAAAAAACACACTCCACGATGACCTTCTCTGGGAGAAAAACACATTGAAGAACAAAATGCAGACATCTAGTTGATTCCCTGGGAATTGTACCCAGCCCGAATAAATTAAATTCGTTGTTGAATATTTTTCGATGTTTCACGGCACCGGAAAAAAACCCTTTGATGAAACACACAATGTCCGCGATGTTTTGATGACTGAAGAAAATCAACACTGTAGCACAATTTTGACACTCTGAAGACACACTGCAGCAAACAGCAGGCAAAGCGTTGTTAACCCACACTTTGAAGTCGAATAACATCATCTGGGTCGAATGGTATCCCGACTGGAACTCTGTGACGGCCATCGCTGAGCAACTCGAACTCGGCACGAAGCATCAGAACGAAAATTTGCAGAATTTTCTTCTCATCCAACGCAGTCAACGCAGTCACGAGGGAGCATGACGAGAACTTGGATAAAATTTAAATTTTTAACTTACATTTTTAAAGGCTGTGGGGTTCCATTTATTTTCCCTCGCGCGATCCCAAAATCCTCGCGGCTATTGACACGGTCGTTACTTGCCCTTCCCATTACGTCGTCTTAAATCCAAACTTACTTCTTCTTGGTCTAACTTTACCTAATTATTAAAGTTATAGCAGTCAATGAATTAAAAGGCCGGTGGCAAAGAACTATAATTAATATATCTAACATCGTTTATTTCCAAAATCTTAAGCTACCTGATTCAATCTGATAAATTAAATCCAAGAGTCATCAAGCTCCTCGCGCGACGCGTGACTGTCTCAATCAAGAATTTTCCACCGTCTGATTAAACGCTATTATTTTTTGTCATCCAAAGTCATCGCGCATACCCACAAGATCTCTGTGACGCATACACCGGAGATGAACCATGGGCGTGACCACGGATGTCAATCAAAACCAAAGGGAATTCCTCCGATTTCTCTCGATACATTTCGAACCAAGATATGAGAATAGTGGCGAATTACGCCACGACAATAAATTAATGACTAAGCCCCCTTTAAATTTAGAAAAATCAGTCTTTCCCCACTAAATCCTTTTCATATATATATATATATAATATATATATATATATATATATATATATATATATATATATATATATATATTATAGCTGAACTGATCACTCTGATACTCGTAAAGATTATGTTTGACATTATTAATTTTGGATATCTCCTCTACAGTAACGATTAATTCATGCAACACTTATCTAGATACTTCACTTTGCATTCTTCGACGGGAACTCTTGTCGATTTTATCACAAAATACTTCTGGAAGAGATGAAGGTTATTTTGGACATATTTGTAGTGCCATTGTGTTGAAAATTTCGTTTACGCAAGAAAAGTAAGCATTAACATGTTTTGCATTGAAGTACTTGCATCACACAATTTTGCTTTTCTTTTCTCGAGTTTTCGCCCTTCTGTTTCTAAGGTGAAGATGCCCTCGGCACAGTTCAAAGATCTTTTAAAATTCTACTTATAGAAGTTGTGACAGTACTTGTGCGAGCTTTCAACTTGACATGAAAATATAAAAAAAAATGTTTACCTTTTGACTTTTTCACCATTTATTATTTGATAAGTCCGGGCAAAAATAATTAAAACAATCTAAACTTTTTATAAAAACTTTTATTTATTTTTCAACATTACAGCACATAAAAATTCGTTATTATCTCTTTTCTGTGGTGTAAAATATTGATAAATATTAATATGAATTAATTTTTACAGTTATTTTAAAGTATTTTACTATTCATCAATTCTAGGAACCTTTGGAATATTTCTCGAAAGCAAATTTACCAGTCGCATGTCTCCTGATTTAATTGTCCTAATATATATATATATATATATATATATATATATATATATATATATATATATATATACATATATATACATACAAAGACTTTCCGTAAAATTTTCGAAACCTACAATCTTGAGTTCTC
This sequence comes from Dolomedes plantarius, assembly GCA_907164885.2. NCBI lineage: Eukaryota > Metazoa > Arthropoda > Arachnida > Araneae > Dolomedidae > Dolomedes > Dolomedes plantarius. Next base: position 131,877,459 of record OU015491.1, on the reverse strand, counting down.
AAAACTCATTAAAAGGAGTTGACTTAAACAGTGGACCAAAACATGCAAGTATGCAAGTGATGCAATGACCCTTCAATAAAGTAGATCTATTGTGAGGAGGCGAGAATTTACCCCTTAGGATTTTTAAATTAATTCCTAAACGAAAAAAGAAATAAAGAGTGCATTTCGAAGAAATTGAACAGAATTTAATCTGCATTCGCAGAAAATTTAGAAGCAAAAACTGATTATGTTTCTGAGAAATTTGACTAAGAATTAATTGCTTAGTGTGTATTCATAGGCTTTCGTCTGAGCATACAATCGTCGCCTAAGAGAATATTTAAATTATTCTTTAAAAGAAAATTTTCAAACATACAAAGATTACTAAATTTATATGCTTTTTTAAGGAACATCCAAATGGGAATTTAACATATATATATTTAATGATTTTACTCATATTTTTTAATTACTCTCATACAATCATCTAAAAAATAATTCCACAAAAATATCAAAGACCAAATAAAACAAAAATACAATTACTATTTATATTAGTAATTTATTTTAACTGCCATCAAAAGTTCATAAATATATGACATGTTTGATAATTGATAGATATTTTGTGTTTGAGTGCGTTATTGCATATCTTCCTTTTGTCATGACATTAGGCAAAAGTAATTAGTATTTCCTCTTGACGTACGCCGGCCTATGTACGAACTGCTAGGGTGCTGACATTCGGTACTAGAGTCTATAAGTTCGAGTCCCACTATTGACAGGGATGTTTGTAGACGTTCGGAATCAGCTGTAAGTGGTAGGTCCGAGTCTAATTATCCCTTGTGTAGCAAAAAACGATGGTAATTCTCTCAATCAATCCTCTTGGAGTACTATTAAAATTCAGAGTTTTGGCTACAAGGTTGTCAAAAAAAGTTTACATTTTTTTCGAACGAAACTTATATTCTTTAAGATCTCTACAGCTATCTCAAAACATTAGTTGCAAATCAAGTTCTTGTGAGAGCAGTAATTAAAGCATTAACTTGTATTCTGACTCTACCCTTTTCAAAATATAATCACGATTACCAATCATCTTGATAAGGTTAGTCCAAAAGAGATTTTTGTTGTTGCTGTTGTTGCTAGTACCTCTCGACTGGAAGTCCCAGACCACGTCCATGCAGGCTTTGCTGGCTTAGTATTATGGTTCCGGTTTACAATAGCACCACACGTGTTGAAGTCAGACTTGGCTAGGTGCCACCAAAATTTTAACCGATCACTTACTTCCCGAGTCCTAAAAACGTATAGAATGGAAAGATATGTTCCTCTAAGCTTTTACCATAAGGATTTTCAACTTTTGTAGACCCTGTAAACCCAGAGTAAACCATCATGATGGCAATATATGGTCAGAGGTACAGTAAATATATTTAGAAGCATGTCTGGAACCATTTAATAATAACGTTGGTTGTTTAGTTTACAGTTTGGTTGGTTTGTATAGCGTGCAGTCAGCATTTGCGACAGAATGAATAAGCAAACCTGCCACACAAGGAATTAAGACGTGAAACTAATAACAGAACAATTATTTACGTGACAGGTGAAATTATGTTAAATAAAAGAAGTAACCTAGAGTTTGGAGAGACCACTTTAAGAAAAGATAAAAAAAAATGTAGATTTAAAATTTTCAGCGAATTGTTGAGATCCTGTCGTTTGGTATGAGAGGACTTTCAGATAAATTTAAAAACTTAAATAAGTTGAAATTTGAAAAAGAGTCTGAATAAGATATAAGTCGAATATTAAAATAAATGAAGAAAAGAGAATATACAAGAAAATTGCAAAAACAAGCTTACAGTTTCACTGAATCACGCTGCAAGAAAAGATGGGGTTAAAAAAATATTGGGCTTTGACTTTGTACGAATTGGCAGTCAAAGAGAAAGGAAATACTTGAAAACAACTGTTGCAAGGAAAATAAAATAACAAAAGATAATTAAACAGGGTAATGAACATTTAGTTTTATACTTAAGAAATACATTAATTGTGAAGACAATTCTTTATGCTGAAAACTGATAAAAACTAATAATCTCTATTAATTTAAAATGACTTTAACCATAATAAAAAAAGAGAAAGAGTGCATCAATTAAAAAAAAACTGCGTTTTCTTGAAAAAAGTTAGGTTATTCATCCATTTTCAAAAAATAATTTTAATTAGGATATGGAAACAAAGCAGTTGTATTGCTTTCCTTGCATTATTTGCTATTTCAAAAAAATTATACTAACATAGCATACGCTATAAAATTTCTTGTAAACTTTCTTGTCTAGGATAGAGAAATATGATGTTGTTCATTCATCTGTCACAGAGAGAAAGTATGCAATTCGTATACGGCTCACTAGAGACATTAAGAAGTGGTATTATTATGACATAGAGTTTCAATATTAAATTTCCCAGAACAGATGCTCTAATAAATCCTTTCTCGTCATTCATCACAGTTTCAACAAAAAACAAAACGCTCATTTATTGTTCAAGCCTCAAGAGTCGTGATTAATGGTTCTTTCTATGGCAACCAAAAGTAAATTTTTCGAAAGATGTAGCATGTCATTTGGGTTGCTATTTCGATCTCGCATAGTTTAAGAATTTAGAAGAAGTGCATTAAATGCATCCTTTTCCCTTAGAAATGTCCTAGAGTAAAAACAAAAGTAAAAACAAATACAAAATGATCCATTTTTGGCTTTTCTAAGAAAAGTGAAATTGTTTTAACTTTCTCAAGAATTGTCACTAATGGAAATGGAGTATTTATAATTTATTCCTACTGGAAAGAATATTATTAATATTCTTACTTATATATGCACATTAATCATACCAAATGATATATCGTAATGATGACTTCATTGAGAATTTTAATTTTGAGTATTAAAAGTTTATTCAGGGAGATATATATAATTATCCTCTGGCTCGTGTCATATTATTAAATTGATCACCCAAAAGAGCCTAATTTCAGAAATGAATATAAATGATTAATCAAAAAATAAATGTACCGATTTTTTTATATTAATATTTAACGTTAATTTTGAAGACTTGAAAATTCGTTCTTTCAGTAAATGCTTTTAAATAGGAAGATATGAAAAAAGGCAAATTATAAATAAAAATTAAGATCAAATGTTTTATTTTTAACTGCATAGATATTTCTGAACAATAGCACAAATATGCTGAACCGCTTTCAAAGTTAATTTAAGAAAGGTAGTTGATCGAAGACATTATAATGTTCCATATAAGGCGAGGATATGTTGCTTCCATCGTGTCAGGAACTCTGTATATTAAGACATTAGCCCTTCCCGAAAGTGAATTTACTGGCTTTTTCATCATAGGAGCCCCCTATGGTTAAACCAACATAGCTCCCTAATCTCAGCCTTGTCCTCGGATAAGCCTGAATCGAACCCAAAAGCTATCGGTGCACGGTGTAGCCATTCATAAAATGTCCGTGGGCCAAACCACTGTGCCACTCGGTCGGCTCGGCGAGAATACACTCTTCATTATTTGAAAAAAAAAAAACTTGATTTCATCACCATTTAGTCATCAATGAACAGTCGTACTGTTGTTCTAAATCTATTCACCGACTAGTCGCTAGAAGCTAATAGCTAGTTGTCATTCATATTATTGATTCTGTATAGTTGATGAAATTTCGGAAATATTGGTGTTGAAAAATAAGAACTGTACAAACCATGCATATATTTTTACGGATAAACCATACCAGGTCGTCAAATCGGCACACCTGCATAAAATATATCTAAATACATGCTAATTTGCTATATGTTGGTATGAAATAGCTCAAAATTTAAAATTATTAACCATTAAAAAACATTAAATATTTTGAATTATTGAATTTATTTTTAACCGTCAAAATTATGGTGTTCAGTCGTTTTAGTAATAAGAAAATTTCCGTCTTTCTAGTGTTAAAATTATATTTGTGTTCATAAAATATAAAATGAGACCTGTTTTGAAAAAAAGGAGAACAATTTATGGGACGTTTATCTAGTTATTACGACCACTATAATAATGACGAATAAGTAATTTAAAAAATAACAGTAATTTATAAATAATAATATTAATAGCAATAGTGGGCAATATTAGTCTAAGAGAAGTGCCATTTAACGCAACACTTTACATAGATTCCTCGTGAATTGATACAGGATTACACATAGCCGAGTTTATCATAATCTGAATCATAGAAAAATCTACTTAGTTTGAAGTATATTTCGTTTTATAGGGAGACTAACTGAAAACCCGCACTTCACTATGGAGTACATTCAAATTAAATACAACGGTCAATGTCTGCAATCAATGCCAAACAAATATATATATATATATATATATATATATATATATATATATATATATATATATATATATATATTTATATATATACATTTATAATAAATACGACGATCAATGTATACAATTGATGTAATATATATATATATATATATATACACGTATATATTTAAAAAAAATCGTAAGGGATATTTTTATAGACAAAATAATGTAGAAGAAAATATTCAAATTAAATGTAATAGGACATACTAAAGAATATAGTGCAGTTAATATAGTACAGTTTGGAACATAATATCTTTTACTGTATTTTAATATTTTTTTGGATAATGTCCAATCGTCTGCCGCATTAGCGAGAAAAAAATATGTTTTTTGTCTATTTAGTTGTTATGCACGTGACGATAAATTTATTTAAAGCACCAGTAAAAAAACGCGTGATAAGCATTTAATAAATTAAATTTAAAAAAACTAATCTTTACAGATTCACCAAAAATCATAAAATGTAAGTAAAGATTTGAAAAAGGTCTCATTTTAAAGGAATTTTTATGATCTTTCTCGTGATATAAATTTTATAACCCTCAAATTATTATTTTAAATGTAAACTTAAAAAAAGTTACAAAAACAGCTTAAAATTTTAATTTAAAAAAATCTAAGAAGAAATTTTCAAAACTCTTTCTTAGTGCACCCCTACACTATAAGTAGAATCGTCATACAAAATTTCAGCCCTTTCGGTCCAGCGGTTTGGTCTGTGCGTTTTATGTCAGTCAGTCAATCAGTCAGTCAGTGAGTCAGTCAGTTACGGAACTGTTTTATATATATAGATTTAAAAGTCACGAAATCTGTCATCTGAAACTGCATGAGCTTGCAAAATTAATGGTAATTATACGGATTATTTGTAAATATTTCCAATAGTGGTAAGATACTTCAGTCCTAAAAAGAGTAGTATGAAATAAAAAAACGTGTAACGGTATCGTGTCAATTTATGCAGAAACAGATTTAATCTGTTTTTCATGTCGAAGTCAGCAATCACAGATCACGTGATATGAGATTTATCTGCCTCCACCAGTCCCATCACAGCAAATATGAGTTCCCTCTTAACACGTTTTCATTGTTGTAGGTTATTACAGCTGGGAAGGAGAGGCACTAGTCGTCCTCAAAATGCCGCGATTAATTTAGATTTTAATTTCTGGAATCTAAATTTGCAGAGTTAGACGCTTTCTGACCTTGACATTTTGGGAACTGTAGGTACTACATATTTTCAAAAGTAATTCATATTAAGTAAAGTCCTAAAGACACTCAGATTAATTAAAGACCTAAGATTCTACAATTCTTTAAATATAAAACGGAAAAGAAATAAAGTGTTTCTTTATCTTACATTAATTTCGTACGCAATTGCAATTTAAACATGTATTCACTAAAAATGTTCTAGTCTACATTGAATATGAATAGCATTTTACACGTAAATGTCAAAACAGATTTGTTACAAATGGGACGTATTTGATAAAAAATTTAAAATTTTCATATTAAGCGTTTACTTATTTCCTTAAGTTATTTTTAAAACATGGTTGATAATGTACAGCCTAGGTAAAGAAAATTCCTATTTTAAATTTTTTTGGTAATTAAACTGGATATGATATGCCTCATCTTGTTTAATTAATAGCAGTTTTTCCTATTAAGAAATGTTTTATTAGTTATTTTTGAATTTTCAGTTGACATAAAATGTCTTTAGGGATATTTTGAATACCTACAGGCTACTGCTATTGAACCAAAGCAGCACATACTAAGCTACCGGTTTCGAATAGTTGGTTTGATAGAATTTGAAAGAGTTGTGATCGTCAATGATTTGTGTAAATCGTATTTGATTGCATTTTATTAAGATATTTACACTGACTCATTTCATGATAAATATCATAGATTACCATCAACGCCTACCGACAACAAACATATTATCACTCCTCCACTCTCTTGTAGTTCCATTTTCATATTCTGTTTCTTCACAGAATTATTCAACAATCCGATCCAGAGATGTTAAACTTTCTTTCGACGTGTTATTCAAGCATCTTGAATTTTTATTTTCCAAAACTTTTGGGAACAAAAGACTAAAATTTCAGTTCTTTTTTCAACTCACTTTTTTTTACTTGGCAACGGGTTACAATATCTGATCATTTTTCTAACATAATCTAGAGTTACACATACTTCGTATAACTCATGTATTTTTCCTGCAAGTTTGGAAGCCGTCATACTTGTTTTTTTTTCCATATGTATCTAAAAAATGTATCTTTTAGCGTGCACAAGTTTTCTTAATCCCAAAAATCTCTCGTTTGTTTTGACCGGTGGATTCACAGAGAAAAAAAAGTCGTTCGGTGAACCCACTTCTCCGAGTTCAAATCCACTGCACAGGGGAACTCGCTTTTGGTGAGTCGTACAACCCATGTGGGAAAGTGGGTTCTTGAACCCAGATCGCAAGTGGGTTGATTTACTCGCCACCAACTCATTAAAATGGGTTATACGACTCACTTTAAAGTGTGTCGAAAAACACACCAACATGAGCAGGGGAACCCGTATTTGGTGAGTCGTACAACCCATGTGGAAAAATGGGTTCTAGAACCCAGATCCTAAGCGTGTTGATTTACTCGCCACCAACACATTAAAATGGTTATACAACTCACTTTAAAGTGTGTCGAAAATCACACCAACATGAGCAGACAAACTCTTCTTTAGAGTTCAATATTTTACTTTATTTCGGGTTATAAAACCCATGTGTAGTGAGTTCTTTTAAGTAAATGAGTTTACGCTAAAGTACTCGAAAGGTTGACTATTTTCTCCCGCAATTCATTATTCATTGTTATATGTATTTGTTATCTCAATTCGCTCATATTCTTTCTCGTGAAAAGAAAAAGAAACCCTGAGCTATACTCTCATATGTGGAATATAATTGGCATTAAAATTTAAGGATATTTTTTCAAAATCTCATAAAAACAAAGTTAAATATCTGTTGTAAAATCCTGCAAACTTATATCATAAGTGATGAAAGGATGTCTAAAACTTGTGAAGATATCAGAAATTTAAAATGTTAATCAAGCATCCATTATTTTTTTGAATCAGTTTCCCTCATAGGAGTAACAGAGAGGAACAACCCTCCAAATTAAAAAAAACAACTTTTAACTGAATTTTATGCGTTGAGATTTAGTGGTGGGGCTTCTAGATACCAGTGAAATAAAATTTACAGGAAACTTATGAATATTATGTATAAAACCTTAAAATTTCGTAGGTCAAAAAGTTTTCCTTTACAACTTTCAGTTTGATTAAACTGCGATACAAATATTTGATCACGAAAGTTTCAGATCTTAGCTTTAACATAGCAGAGATATTAACAATTTTTTTTAATGAAATAAAAAATTAATTACATTGATTTCAGAAATAAATATTTCTAATTGGTAGAGATACCATATCCCAACACAACTAGTTCAGAAACAAGTACAATATTTCAAATTGCAACAACAAAGATTTAAGAAAATATAGATAATTATTTTCTAAGACACAATTTTTTCACACGTATAAACTAGGTCTATTCGATAAATCACCCATTTATACTTACATGGTTTGTAAACTTCATAATGTGTTAATATACTTACCTAGTTGCTCTAAATAAAATAGCTTTGAGCACATAATCTGAAAATTTTATATTGTGCTAATATATATTTACTATATACTTTTCTACATAGAAATAAAATAACTCGTGTAAAATGCATTGACTCTTCTTGATAAATCTTATGGTTTCAAATGCACACTTTAATAAGAATGAATATAAACTCACATTTCAAACAAAAAATAAATCCCATCAAGCAAAATTACAAATACAGAGAAACTTTATTAACATGTAATATACATATCTTTGTTTTTAAACAACTAGGTACAATTTTATAAAAAAAATTTTTTTTGAAATTAAAATCTTCAAAACCCTTCAGATAGTCAAGCTTTCTTTTCGAATGTGGAGGATTATTCACCTGAAATATAAAATAAACTTCATAAATGTTATGCATTTCAGCATCAAAGTTGATTTTAATGTTCATGTAATTAAACTTTTAAAGTGCCCACTGACAGCTTCTACATCAATGGACATTGTTTTGCCCGATTTTTACTGCAATGTTTGAAAAATTATTTCATTAGGATTTTCAATTTTGAAATAAAAGCTAGCAAGAAATGACACACAGGAGCAAACATTTTTTTTCCATACTAAGCTAAAAAGGTTCGTGAGAGTGAGTGGATATATCTGTCATTACCAGTCCATAACAAAATTTTAACTGCAGATGCAGCATAGAGAACTGATTATCCATGTTTCAAGAAAGTAACTGCTACATTAATAGACTAGTCTCTCCAAAGTATAAATCTTAATGTGTGCATTATTACTATTATTATTATTATTATTTTAAGGATGAATCTCATACAAGCACTACTAATACATTAATTTAAAAATGTGCATAACAAAAACTTTATAATTCATGATATTGAAGATAAATTTATTTTAATGCATGAATTAGAATTAGCAAATGATGCAAAATGCATATACTGTAACATATGTTTCAAATACAGCAAAAGACAATTTTGAAATAAAAGATCCTTATTGTTACCATTTTGAGTCCCTCTTGAGTCAATGCTTTTTGAATCTGGTGAAATGTGAAAAGCCATGTAGGTCTAATGGAGCTTCTAATATCTGAAAATGGAGAAAAAGACTTAAAAAAGTGCAAATGTCATGAAGAAATTGTTCCCCTACACTAACTGAATCTAGACTAAGTAGCTAAATCAACAGAAAAAAATATTAATTTATCCTAAAAACTAGTAACTATTTAGCAACATTTTATACATGTTCACATCTATTCAGCACTTATGATAAAGTATTTTTTAAATTGTTTATAAAAGGATGTTAAAGTGCATAATACATTAACGTATACAAACTTGCTTGGGAAAAGATAAAAGTAATTTTGCCTCAAGATTTTAACAAATCTTCAACTATGTCTGCAGTAAAAATGATATAGATATGCTATTCTTAACCTGTATTGATATTTGTTTTCAAAAAAGAAAAAAAAAGTACTTTGTCTTAACACATTATTTCCAATGGTCAAAAATCCTAATAAACTTATGGCAAGATTTATATATTTTTATTACTTTGAGAATGCAGATCCATATTTTCTCAGAACATTAATAAACTCAACTATATTTCTCCATACTATATTTAAAATAAAGCCAAACTTTAAAAAATACAAAGGGTATGTTATTTATTCCAAAATTAAAATTCATAAATTTTTTAACTTTTTTAACAAACATTTCTTTGAAAATCAGAATACATATTTCGCATAAAATTAAGAAGAAATACATATAAACTAAAATATTATTTTGCCTTTTAAATAATTTTAGTTATTTTGTTTTGTACTACAATAAACTTTTTTGAATGAAAGTTTAAAAAAAGACCTTAAGAAATCAGTCTAATAAATAAATCCTCAACAAGCTCATCAACCTAAATAGCAAACTTTTCAATAACAGGAGCAAAAACAATATATTTTATTTTTAGTAATAAAAAAATAACTTTTCAAATTTTATTAATTACAATAACTTTACCATCCATACAGACAAACCTAGATGGGTTTATTAGGGGTTAAACTACTCACAGAGTAGTGACTTTTGAACAGTTAAATTATGCATGAGTGGGAAACGAAATATGCTGTATATATAGTATTCAAATATGAAGGTAGAATACTAACTATCATTATACCAGTAAGATATGACATGCATAGTAGACACTAGGCAGTGTTTGTGCAAAGACAAAACTGAAGTATACTTTCAGTTTTTAACACAGAAAAAAATATAAAGAACTTAAAATTGTTAAAATACTACAGGAAATATGTGAACAACAAAAATTAACAAATGTAAACAAAACATGACGTTTTAACTCATGAAATTCAGTTTTGTTTTTGATAAAAAGCTATGTGTGTAACCAATTACAGTACTTGAAATTTAAAAAAAGAATCAAACACACACACATATATGTATATGTGTGTGTGTGTACCTCCAGTTAATATTTCAGCTAAAACAAAAGGAACTGAAGAGACAGAACCTCTCATTTTGTATTTAAAAATTAATACTTTATGCATGCCTGAAACACAATATCCTGTATTGTTTTATTTTCAGCATTCTCAGATGAATAATAAAATTACTGATAAATCCTTTTGAAATTGTTACTTCAGAAAAAAATGTTAACTATAATATTTACATAGGTATAAAATAAAATTTAGAGCAGAATATAAATGTTTCATCAGCTGAATACAAAAACAGCATATTAATTCATTATTATATATTGCTAAATTCCCCTTTCCAATACATATTATATATATATATATATATATATATATATATATATATATATATATATATGTGCGTGTGTGTGTGTAGATATGGATATAAATAGATATAGATGTACTATACACAGATGTAGATATAGATATAGATAATGATAAGTAGAAAGATAGAAATTGCTTAAAATTGCACTTTTAAACTCATTTGAATATAAATATGTTCACATACAAAATTTATTACACTGTCCCTTTCTTTTATAGTTTAAGTTAAATAATAAAGTGCCAAAGCTCTTATTTCGTAGCATGCCTAGTAAATTTAATTAAGAGACAGAAAAATTATCTGAGTACTATATGCAAGATGAAAATGTTAAAACAAGATTATTATTTACATATTCTGTTATCTTGTTATATGGAAACAGAATATGTAAAATCAGACACCACAAATATATATCTGAGCCCAATAAAATAAAGCAAATCTATATCAGAGATAGCATCGACTTATTAAATTTATAGGTCTCAGGAGCATCGGTCTTTAATACTTATACCCTTATGATCATCTACAATAATTTTTTTTTAAATAGACGAAAACACACAAATTTTATATATTTGCAAATATAGTATGTGTGAAAATCAATAGCTTTTCCATACAATTTCTACTATTACATATTACTGATAAATTTTAAAAAGTAAAATAGATAAGGATTACGTTCATTGACATAGAAATAGTCTCAATAATAAAAGAATTAAATAACGAAATTGAACTCACCTTGGCTAACTCAGGAAAGGGATGATTTTAAAGCCGCAATCTATACTGGCAGCGCAGCCATTGTAAACTTGCAACAGCGTGGTAGTCAAGTCCGAGTCCGAGCTGGCAGTGCCCTGAACATTTATTCCTCTTTCCACGTGTAAACACACATATGTGTGTCAGACACATCTTAGCAATCATGCACCCATTTAGCACTTGTTAGGTGGCACACCTGTGTTTACGACATCTTAGTTCAGTTTAATTTAAGACTCATTTGCTTCAAATCATAAAGAGGTTCCCGCCATTACTGGTACGTAACACATGGCGGACACTAGAGACCCTAATTGGAAAAACTTTCGGCGGGAGAAAAAATACCTATTTCCTGTCCTCTGGCGAGCACATGTAAAGAGAGTTTCCACGGATAACTCGGACAATGGAATTCTAAAAACGGAGATGACCTCTATTTGCTAATGACAATTCTTAATAGCTGTTAAACTAATCATTTTCAGCATTATAAATTTCATATTTAAAAAGTTATGAAACCGAGATATACATTTTAAACTATTATTAACGATAAACGTCAAGGTTCTGTGAATATAAGAGGCTAGTAGTAGCTAGATTTTGGCCGGAAAATTATAATAAAAAAGGGTGTGAAAAAAACATATTAGAGAAAAATATAATATACAGTTAAAATCGTAAACATTTTAAAATAAGAAGCTTCAGTGTCGCAAAGTCTGTAAAATGAAAATAATTATAGTCTTTGTTTGGGTTTATATAAATATAAATATATATATATATATATATATATATATATATATATATATATATAATGTATCCGATATATGTGTGTAAGGGTGGGTAAACATAACTTTTTGATAGCTGTGCAATGGAGGTATATTCTATAGCGATAAATTTTTCGTGATTTTTAATAAGCGATGTCCCATAACAACGACTTCTTTTTTAAAATATTTTCACAAGTATTCCTTATGACGCGTGCGAATCGTAAGTAACCTATTAAGCTAACTTTAGGAGCAAATTATGAAAATGCAAACCTGCGAATCCCAGCCTTTTATTTTCGACCTCTAAGCGTCTGCCTTACAGATCAAGACGTAAAATATTAACAACCTACGCATAAGAACTTCAGCTTCTTTTCGTAAAAGAATGTTAATTTTGTTGTAAAATTTGTCTGAAACTGATAGTTGCTTTGTACATTTATTACGTCATAAAAAAATCTGCAAAATTTTTCAATAACTTGGATTTAAAAGATACTCTTTTAAATTAAAACATTTCTACATAAAGGATATAATTTCTACGTTGAGAACAATAGTCATTAGGCAAAAATTAAATATAAACACAAAATTGATTTAGAATATCAGAAAAGAATTTTTGTTAATCTCGTCTAAAAAAATAGACATCGTATTCCAAAAATTAAATTCCTTATAAAAAATAATAAATAAAAATTTAAGTACATTCAAAAATTTTGAACCCGAATACTTCATTTCAGCCTTTCAAGTTGCATGACATTTACGGTCTAATACTTAAAGTTGGTTTTTCAGAGCAGTAAACTCAGATAACATAAGTTATTTAACACACTTGTTTCGATAACACAGTTGCGATGACTCAGTAGTATTTGAACTCACTTACATCCGCGTTCAAAATCACGGATAGTGGTTTGTTTAACTCACCACCCACAATAACCCACGCGAAGTGGGTTGCAGAACCCACTTATTGTGGCGACTGACCGACTTTTTTTTCTCTGTGTTGAAATGTATAACATTTTAATAAAAAAGAAACATTTGAATGTCTTTTATTAACGATTTTAGGAATATTCCTTATAGATTTCCCCTTTATTAACACAAAAACTAACCTTCAAATGTCTATTATCGTTTCTTTTCTTTAATCAGACATGAATACGAAACGGTAAAATATAAAAATGCTATGAAAACTTTACTAAATAATGAATTAGACAATTTTTTAAGCTTTACCCACTCATTCAGACCTAATATAATAACACAAATTTACAATTTACATTTATTGCAGAAATATCGAAGTGTAGTCTCCTCTGCATCCTATGACTTTTGTCAGAATGTTTTCCCTGTTTTAATATAATAAATTAATTTTTAAATCAAATATTTTATTTTGGGGAAAAGTTGAAACATTAAGGTGATTAAGAAAACACTCAATTCCACGAAAATCCTTTCTTACTTTTTTTTTATATTCTATACAAATTTTCAGAAAATGTCCGATAACTTTTGTGATGAGACAAAAGAGATCAACGTATATATGCAATTTCTTATATTTTATACAAATTTTCAGATAATGTCCATTAACTTTTTTGATTGGACAAAAGATAGCAATGTATATAGATTTTTTTGTTATTGTTGCAGTTTGAAATTGGTGATCGCATTACTTGTATGCACCTGTAATAGAATGTTTCGAACATTGCGTAAATTATGTATGAAAAATTGCTGGTAACTGTTGAATTTTCATTGTAAATTCCATTTCATGAGTTTAAAATCATCAAGAATTATAATTTAAATTTCACTGGTACACGTTTGAAGACCAAAGCTTGGCAAAATCCAGCCTTTCGTTTTACTTTTAAAATATATAAGCGCGGTGAAATATCTGTAACTTATAGTCTGTTACTGGACCCGGATTAGCTTAATTGGAGCACTTTGCGCTTGGGACTGGACGTGTTCAATTTGAATCTCGTCAAACACCATTAAATACCTTCGTCTTTGTTTGTTGTCGTGTCGACGAATAGTGCAAGGAACTATCCAGTGAAGATGGGGTCCATTGACTCAAGAGAGCATGGACTTCTATCAGTTTTTCTGCGCAATTTTGAACGAGTTCAGTAACGAGACTGGACCACTTGACCCTGCATCTCCAGAGGTATTGTTTGGGAACTTGGAGGACACTGCAACTACGACATATATTTTCCATGCACCAGCAGCCATTAGTGTACACGTTGGCGGTTTTATACAGCATAGATACCTTCGTGTCTATGCCAGACGTGGGTACATTGCATATGTAAACTGAAAAGTCCTTCTGTGATGTCAGAAATGGTAGGTAAAGGTACAAGCAACCCTAGATGTCCTCACTGTGGGTGCCCATTATAAATTGATGTGGCACCTGGGGGTGGTACTAGTTCTCCTTTACCGTACCACCATTGAAAGCTCCATTGAAAGCAACCAACTTTTCTTGTGGTTAAAGTGAGAATGTTTTCATTGATAAGCGCCATCGGTATGCAACACCTGGAACGAGCACCTGGGGAGGGGATTGCTCGTTCAAAATTAAGGTGGAACTTGGGTGTGGCATTAGTTCTCCTTTACAGTACCCCCACTGAAATCTCCATTGAAAGCAGTCAACTATTCTCGGGGTTAAAGTGAGAACGTTTTCATTTGATAAGCACCCCACATTAGCGAATACCATCAAAGAACAACATAATTTGCAACTAAGATCATGTAAGTATTCATAAATTACAGCGACCCAAGCTAGTGCTTATACGCCTTGATCAAACTGTCGACCGGTCGCTACGTAGCAATACCTGTATACGTAGTAGGGTGGTTCGAAAAAAACTTTTTTTTTAAATTTCAGATCGCTAGAGTGCACAAAAGTTGCCATTGGTATAGACGTTAAAAAAGCACTAATTATTATTTTTTTTATTAATTTGTCTTCCGGTCGCGCAATGCCATCGAAGTTAGCAAAAAATTGTGAAAAACTTCTTTTCACATATTTCATAATTTTTTTAGGTACGCCAGATGGTTTTAATTCCGTTCCCATACCATGAATTAACTACTAAAAGTGTGTAAAATCAATATATATGCACTTATTATACATTTGTTTCATATCTTCCGGTCGCGCAACATAGTACAAAATGAGGAAAATTAGTAGTTTTTGCAAAATTTCAAAGTTTGGCTGTTTAGTACATTTTAATAATACGACTTTTAGAGATGCTATAGTTTAATTCTATTAGAATATTATATTAAAAATCCAAGCATATAAGATAAACTTTGATATTCAAGTGGAATTCGGTCGCGCATTTTCGTCATAAACAGCAGAGTAGCCTACCTGGACAGAGAGGCGAGACGTACGTGACGAATGCCAGCGATGGGCTCGCAGCCGGTAGCAGCCATTATCGTTGTCTGACAATTTTGTCGTTTGACAATGTTTCCTTTCAGATAATTTAGAAATTTTCTAATAGTAAATATTTGGTAATTTTTTTGTTTCAATATTCAATTGTTGGTGCAGCTCTTCGCTCATTTTGTTTACAAAACGACCCAGAACTCACCATGGGGAGGTGGCTGCAAATCCGAGTTCCACCCACACCCTACCCAACGAACCATCCAATGTAGGGTGTGTTATTTACAATATGTACAAATTTGTTTCGCTTTCTCTCTCTTTATGTTTCCTTTCCAGTATTTATCTATCGATAAACATCGAAATTCGGATTTGTGTGAAAAAGTTGGCATCGCTGAGCGTGACAGTAATGTGGTTCTAATATAGCCGTCTCTGGAACTGTGTCCACACACTTTACTTGAAGCTTCGGTCACTAGCTTAACGTATCTTTCAACTGCCTGTGTATGGCATGGAAAAGCATCTATAATTATAACAGGCTTGAAGTCATTGCTCACATACTGTTTTATCTCTTCATTAGTCAATGTTCTTAACAGTGGAGGAAGAGTCAGTGTACCGGTGTTCCATTTGATAATTTCGGTATAGTCTTTAGCTTCAAAGTTTAGGTTTGGTGGTTTAAAGATTCTAATAAAGTCACTTTCAGATATTGCTTGCTTTGCCTTCATGATACGCCTAAAGCCCAGCTCTCGGATATGGTTTCTTTCATCAGTTACCATAGCCAAAAGTAAATTATCGGGATGGTCAAAGTAAGCATTCCGTTGTAAAACGGGATCAACAACCTGAAGCAGCTCTTCTGGTAAGTACCTTGTAAATTCAATAGTTTTGTAAACATGTCTAGGCCCATCTGTGAATTTGCGATTTATTTTTATGGCAAACCACATAGGCATATAACATTTGGGAATGAATGTGACAATTTCTCTCAGATTTTCAGGGCTTGACACACTGATGTAGAGGCGCAAAACTCGGTTTGCAGTAGTAAGCCTTCTTGAATGTGACTTTGGGTCAGGATCACGTACTACAAAGTCTTCTGAACAATGTCCTGACTTGATGACTTCTGATATCTCAAGCAAATACAATTGGTCCTTGCTAAGAATATGCTTGTCAACTTTGGAATCTCACAATCAATAGGATTAAAATAAACAACTGGTAGTCTTTCACAATCAGGTAGGGCCTTTCCAATCGGTCCGGAATATCCTATTGGGCCTGTTGTATTTCCATCTAAGTGTTGGAAAAGGTGGCGGAATGGCAGTTCGTTGTAATGGAGAAGGCAAATACTCCATTGTAGAGGTCTTCCCACATGTATCTCTATTTGTCGAATTACACCATTTCTTAAGCCCATATTAATAACAGTACCGTCACATCCAACAACTTCCAATTTGTCATGTAAAAAGCCATTTTCTGATAAATAAGACATGATGCTTTTGGCTATGTCGGTTGCTGAGCTTGAAGAAGGACAAGTGTCCTATGTAAGTCTAGCCTGGATCCTGAATTAAAGAGTAATGCTCCTCCTTATAGGTTCTTCGAAAGTGTTTTCTCCCAGTTTTTTCAATTGACAATGTATTGTCTTTTCGTCCATCAAAGTAAAGACCATAAATTTCTAAACTTATATCACTTTGCAAACTAGCTCTCACACAAGTTTTTTCTCTTCGGACTTTACTCTTGTCTACAACATAAGAAGTATCTAATTCATTGATCAACGCAACATCTTGCAGTACACTTGAAGCAATAGCAGCCGTAGCGCGATCCGATACGCCATATCGGTCACTCGTCACGGCGCAGCATTCGCCACGTACGCCTCGCCTCTCGGTAGTAGGCTACTCTGCTGTTTTTGACGAAGCTGAGCGACCAAATTCCACTTGAATATCAAAGTTTATCTGATATGCTTGGATTTTAAATATATTATTGTAATAGAATTAAACTATAGCATCTCTAAAAGTCGTATGATTAAAATGTACTAAACAGTCAAATTTTGAAATTTTGCAAAAACTACTAATTTTACTCATTTTGTACTCTGTTGCGCGACCGGAAGATATGAAACAAATGTATAATAAGTGCATATATATTGGTTTTACATACTTTTAGTAGTTAATTAATGGTATACAAACGCAATTAAAACCATCTGGAGTGCTTAAAAAAATTATGAAAAATTAAGGTTTTTCACAGTTTTTTGCTAACTTTGATGGCATTGCGCGACCGGAAGACAAATTAATAAAAAAATAATAGTTAGTGCTTTTTCCACGTCTATACCAATGGCAACTTTTGTGCACTCTAGCGATCTGAAATTTAAAAAAAAGTTTTTTTGAACCACCCTAATACGTAGCCGAGGGTTAATTTACCAAGTTCGGTGACATTTTTCATTATTGTAGGGCCCGAGGACAGTACAGATCTGCCATCCACACAAGGCACCCCAAGCCCCCTAAGATCATGTAGGATTTAAGTTGAAAATGAAAACACTGACCAGAACCTACTTTTTTTATTATTAATTTTATGAAAGTAAATTTAGACAGTTTTAGTTGCAGTTTTTTTTCCATAGAAACGCACATAAAAATATTCGAAATAACACTGCGATGTGCATTAAATTTTAATAACATTATTCTTGAACTGAGTATCCCTCTAAATATTTCATTTATTTGCTAAAAACATTTTCATGCCTTAATTTTCCCTATTCACTTTAAAGGCTCTGCTAAATTAAAATTCCATTAATTAAATTTCAATTGCAATCACTCATTTGGGAATAATTTTAATTAGAGTGCTTGAAATAACAATATTATAGCAAAAATTTCTAATCATTACAAAATAAAATAAAATACGTATTTATCTACAATACAAATATTTCATACATCTCTTTCATTGAATTAAAAATCCCGAAAGTAATATTTAATTGAAAAATAGAGAATAGTTATTGGAATTTTATGATACATTAATTTGCCGCCATATTAAAATTTTTAGTTTGTAGCAATTGTGTTTATTTTACTCGCTTCTAAATAAATAGAAGCTATAAAATATTTTAAGATAATCTTAACATAGTTATATATTTTTATCGGTGTTAATAAAAGGGGAGAGAATGAAAAAAACACATTTTTTAAAATAAAATATTTACATAAAGGCTTTTTCGCAGCTTTCAAATGTATCCGACTTCTTTCATACCGGTTTAATTTTAAACGCAGCTCTTTTTTGCTTTGTTCCAGTTCATTCAATCAAAATGAAATTTACTAAAGTATAATATTTGTGATATTTCAACACTTTTCAAAGGAGTGAATTAAAAGAAAATCTCTCATTGAATCCAATTTGTTAAATTGCAGCGAAAAGTTCAAAGGAAATGAACTGTCTTATAAAACATTGCAGTGAATCTTGAATTCCAATTAGACTTTTATATAGGTATAAAATACAAACAAAGAATTTCCTTTCAATTGTTCTCCCTTTAACGTATATAACAATTTATAACAGTATCATATCAAAAGAATTTATAACACATTAAAAGGAAATAGCTACAAATTCCTTTTTGTTCGAATTTTCATTTTAAAGGTTATTAAAATTAGATTTGTTCAATATTTTATTATATTCTGTATTGAATTTTAAATATTCTATTTAAGTTTCATTAATTTAGATTTAAATAAATTTAATTTTTTTTAATATTTTATTATTAGTATTATTTGGGATTTATTATATGAAATATGGTATTCAACCCCATATTCCAAATGACAATAGTGAAGGGCAAAGCTTTAAAGTTACTTTCAGGTTATTTCTTGTTTACAGTTACATGAACATGACAAATTTAATCATTTTTACAGTCGTTGCGATTATACAATTCATACATTAAATGTGTTAAAATAACTTTAAAATATTAAAGTATTAAAAAATTGTTCAATTAATTACATTTTTACTTTTTACACATGTTATTGATAAGACAATTTTTGAACAAACATTTTTAATTCTTGTCTTTGGAAAAACTGTAGTGGAGAAAAAAAACTTTCCTAAAACATTGCTGATCTTTAGAACAGATTTCATGTTTGGGTAAGCTATGACATTTTAAACATTCCGTTCAATTATCTTTTAACATTTAGTCTATATTGTACGATGTGAATGGTAGTTCATTATTCCCTTTTGCCTGTATAAAAATCAGTGTTCAGAGATATACACAAAGCAGTATTTAAATCCTCCCGATAATTATATTGCGGTCGAATAAAGATCGGAAGTTTTTGGGTTTTAAGTTTCTACGTAGTATGAGACGGCTCAGAAGAAAACTGTTTTGACATGCTGCATAATGACATAAAATAGGTTTGACAGCAAAAATATTAGACATCTGAGATGTGCTCGAAAAATGCTCTGAAGATATTTCGACGATTATACGACACATGTCATGTTTATGTACAGTATCAACGCTATTTAAACTTGTCTAGCTTTCTCCTAACATAAATTGAAATATTTGGTAACAATTGTCTGTATATATATATATATATATATATATATATATATATATATATATATATATATATAAACACACTTATAATATCCAATAGTTAATGACCTATTAGATAACTACATCTGTTGCAAAGGGAAAGTATGTTCTTCCAAGAAATAAAATTTTCAAATGTTGTTTACCATAGTTTCCTAAATTTGTTGTTTACCATATTTTAAGAAAACTATTCAAAAATTCTACGATATTCTAAGATTTGATTTTTATTTACTTCTTCCAAAACATTTTGAAGAAATAAATGCATGCAAGTAAATATTTATATGTGAATAAATAAATCACGTCGGTGCGCGCAGAAATCTTTTGTTCAGAGCTCCAACCTTAAAATATATTTTTTTTTATCATTTATTCTTACTTTATTAATGTGGTTGTTTCTTTCTTAGCTATTCCGTTTCTGTAAGTTAGTTGTGTTTGATTCACGACCTTGACGTCCTTTCAGTTTATCTGGATATCCATTATTTTAAACTTACAAAGAATAACGGGAAAAATAGACTCGGGGGAATCGAAGTCTTGAACTCGAAATAAATAGGATGGAAGAGGAGTTACTGATATAAAAGATTCGTCGTTTTGCCTTTTTTATTTACATTTTTATTGTCCGTTAAACTGCTCGTAATCTTTGAAGGTTCCAAATGAATGAACAGCAAAACGAGATGATTACTCGAGAAAGGCTTCATTTCAGATAATATTAACACGTTTTCAGTTGAAATAATTAGTTACTGGGGGTTTTGCCTGTTAACAGTACATGCAGTATCAAACATTTCGAAATGAACGGCGCCATTATCTACATTTAAATTTTAGGGCAACAACGTTGCAGTTAATGTTTAGTACCCTATAACTCTTTATCCCTAGAAATAGCTCAAATTACTTCTAGGAATATATATTCATCTCTATTCACTGAATTTATGTATTTGAAATTATGCGTACTTAGAAACAATTGTCGGTAGAAACTTCTTGATATCTTTGCAAATGATATAGAGCAGGGGTTCTCAACCTTTCAGGCTCTGCGCCCCCCTTTGAACAGTGATGTGAGGTCACGCCTCCCCCTCCCCCACCACCACCACTACCACCATATATGGTCAATGCATGTAGTACAATCGGAATTTGAAACTGAAGCCGGTTATTAAATGAAAATATAGAATAGATAATTTCATACAAAAAATTTAATATTACTACACATATCTTAATTTGGACCATATCATTATTAGAACATATGAAATCAAAGAATTAAATACAGATCAAATATATTTGAGGTAATCAAGGATCTAGATGAGGTTGGCATATAATAAAAGTCACTTTCACAACATTAATGAGAGGGCTCGCAGTAATTGTCCTTGACAAGTTTTTGAATATTAGGTTGTAACTGTTACAAAGCACACCTCAGGTCACTTTCAACGTCCAGACGTGCGACAATTATAGTGTTTTTACAATTACGACAATTATCGTATTCGTGTTTGTATGTCGAAAATATGTTATGATTAAATTGTGACGGCAAAATTGAGTACAGTAAATTACAGTTAGTTTTACTTTTTATTTTACTTTTTTAATCACGCCTCCCTTGAAATTCTTCTACGCTCCCCAGGTTGAGAACCGCTGATATAGAGGATATATGTCTACGTTGGAAAGGTGAGACAAGAAGTTGTCACGCATGGCGATGACGAATCGTACAGCAAAATCTACAATTTTAGCACACTAATGGAGAATGGTGACGCATCAGGTGATTTTTTTTCAGCACTGTTCATCAACGATTGCTGCCGCGAGAGCTCATATCACGGCATATGTTACTGTGACTTCCTTTAACTCCATACCACAGATGTCAAGAGTCTGCAGTGACGACAAGAATTAAGATACTGAAATGCTGAATGGGAGCGAAAAATGTTTTCTGATGACTTTAGATACTATGCCGAGAGCTATTACTGACGGATCCTTCTCCGGAGGTAAACTGAGGAACGGCTTCTGGAAGGGTGTAGTGTAGAGGGTCATATTCATCTGACCGTAAGTGTATAAGGTGCTATTTCATGTCCTACGCAATTTCGAATCGTACGAAATGTAGGTATTAGGAAATGTCATTGATACATCACATAAGTTTTGGAACCAGAAGTCTTACCCTTCTTGAAGACCCTATATGTAGCTAGGTTATAATAGGACAAAGCTCTGTCATCCGATCGGTGCCATGTACGATCGATTTCAAGTCACTATCATTCAACGTTTCTCCTCTGACCAAAAAGTACCACTTCTTCCTTACGCTGTTCAGTCACTCGATGTGTCTCCCATAGACGATGTATGGGATATGATAACTCTAATGCTCAAATGATAGGGCAAATGCATCATGACTCGCTGTCAAAAATGAAGAATCGTAAATGCATGTTGAATATTCGCGGATCGACATTTTTCAGAAGGCAATTTAGAATATTTATCGCTCAGTGCCATGCAGTGTGCAGACAGTTATAACTGCTAAAGGTGGACTCACAAATTGCTGGTTTTAGCACATTCCTTTTAGTTTCCCTATCTGCATTTTCAATCATTTATTGATGATAATACGCATCATCGATCGAACAAATTTCATCGCTGCAACATAATATTGTAGGTGTCACACTTTGATATATATATATATATATATATATATATATGGGCACCACTGGCGTAGGTCCCCAATGGACTGTCGCGCCATTGGTTATATACTGGGTGGTCATAAAAATCTTTGCCTATAGAGGGGGTTCTAGCGGCTGCTCCGTTCAACCGATAGAGATGAGATTTGAGATATAGTTATTCAGAGGTTTGAGCTCGGGATTCTATGAACGACAACAAAGTGGCGCTCACGGTTACGGTTATATATACAGAAACTTGAAATTTTTGAATGGTAATGTTCACCTTTTTCCGTCTCAAAATGCTCAGCGAATGCGAATACCCTAAAGAGCGTTGGAACGGTACGTGTATCACAAAAAAGGACGCGTTATGCACGCACAAAATACAGCTCTGCGAACGGCCAACAAAAACACGATCGGGGCGCATATGACAGATTTGCGTATGACAGAGGAAAGACACCAATTACTGATGACAAAACAGGTCGGACAAAAGAAAATTTTTATTCGCATTAAACATTTACCACCTGGGTGCCATCACAGCCAGTTCTCAGAGCTGATTTTTGTGCGTGCAGAACGCATTCGTTTTTTTTTGTGATACACGTACCGTTCCAATGTTCTTTATGGTTTCGCATGCCCTGAGCGAAAACAGTGAGCCTTTTGCGAGGGGAAAAAGTAGGCGTTGCCATTCGAAAATTCCGAGTTTCTGTATAACCGTAACCGTGAGGGTCGCTTTGTTGCCAGTCACAGAATTCCGAGCGCATACCTCTGAATAACTATATCTGAAATCTCATCTCGATCGGTTGAACAGAACAGCCGCTAGGGGTCCGTATATCGGTAAAGTTTTTTTTGACCGCCCTGTATATATATATATATATATATATATATATATAATTAAAAGAGGTTATAAATTAATCTTTTTTAGTGTAAAATATCTTCCATTTGCTTATATTTTATTTTTAGAGGTTATAATATCCCTTTTTATACCATATGCACAATTCTATTATGAAGCAGCCTCTTTAAAGCTACAGATTTTTTTTTTCTAAGAGAAATTTCAATCGATAATTTCTTCTGGGATTGTCATATCTCTGACCTCGCCTTGCATCAAACTTGTCTAGATTCCTATTCAAGCACATTTATGAAAGAGAGGAAGAAGAAACGTAAGAATGAGAACGAAAAACTGAAACGGATGCAGAAAATAACACGGATTTTGAAAATAAATGCGATGGAAGAGATATTCGCTGAATGTAGGAAATGTGTGTTTCCTCCGTGCTGCCGAGTGAATGTAGATGAATATGATAAAAGCGGCACCGAGTAAAAAAAGACTAGGAAAATTTTTTATTAAAAAAATAATATGTTATGCAACGAATATTGCTCACAGTGTTTGATATAACACTGGCATGTAATTTAATGTAATGGCATGTAATTTAAATGCATATATTCGCATTATATTTATGTCTGTGAGAGAGAGAGGATGTGTATACAAAAGCATATCCACACATCTTGAGCATTGTACTCTAACAAGCACAAGATCCGTGTTCGTCTTTTTCATATACAAAAGTTAATTTACTACATAAATGCAATGTAATAAAGTACTCGTTTTTCGCATGGAGTTGGACTTCTTTTTATCTAATTACATGACTTTATTGCACATTTTCTGATAAAAGTCATAATTTTAACATGTCATTTTATGTTTCTCATATACTGCCACTGTAAGTTTCCAGTCCAACCCTGAGTTTCAGACGTTAATTGAATTACTGTCAAATAAGAATGTTAGTGGAAATAACAAAGAAATCTTCATAATCGGAGAAGATATTAACGGCAATATATGGTAATTTTCCGGTGGAGAGACATTGTTTTTAAAAAGATTCGTTTATTTCTATCATATTATGAATGAAATATTTTATGATCAACGAATGGTTCTAAATAACAAAACCCGTTTTTGTTACCATATCTGCATGCTAAGAATTATCTAAAAAACTATATCGCTCAACATATATGAAAAAACTTATGCTACAAATCTGAATGTTAGGTATTCCATCATGGTATATGTAACATAAATAACATTTATATTGACAAAATTATTTAATTTTTGTAAATGTTTGAAGAATTAGTTATCAAAAGTTGGATGACAAAGAAAACAATTACTAGTAACTATAGATTTCACTTGCAGAAAACTATGTATTAAATATATTTTATGAGTGAAAATATTGTGATGTTAAATCATATTTATAATTTATCAAGTTTTTATTTTAAATTTAAAATTAAGTTACAAAATATCTTAATTTAAATTACGTGTTCACCCATTGCGTGTTCACCCAATGAATTGAACTTTGAATATGTTGTTTTTTCCAAAATTAGACGAGAAGAAATGATATACTAAAAGTACTCTGGCGATTAGAAATGGTCCAGAACACAAGGTCTAGACATGCAAAAATTGACCACAAAAAGGCCTCAAGACGATCCACACGAGCGCAAACATTGCAGAGTATTAGTCTTACAGAAGCAAAAATATATTCAGGAAAAAATGAAATTTTAAATGGGTTTAAGTCTAAGAACCTTAGGCTAAACCTTAGGGTAAAAACAATTTCTTTGAGCAGTCATGTTTGTTGAATGTATAAAATACATTACGTTCTGTATGGGTGTTTTGAATTTGGTATCATTCTCTCTTTTACAGTTATCTTAATATAATGCTTCCTTCCCTCCAATCCTGTGGACATTGGACTATACGTTCTGAAGTACCATAAGACTATCTAAAGGGGGAACAATGTTTGTTTCTCGGAAGCAATAAAATATCCACGCACAGATACTTTGCGTGTTACTTTCACCCCACGTACAGATGCTGGGGGTGGATTGATAAAGGTTAAAAATAACGAGTGGGTGATAAACACTCAGCGTGGGTGACATCAATCTCATATAACTCAATAATGTCAAAATATAGAAGGTTTTATAGTTAACCTTTTCCTTACGGGGACGTAAAACATGTTTCCCAAGAATGAATACACACATCCACACGCACACACACACACACACACACACACATATATATATATATATATATATATATATATATATATATATATATATATATATATATATATATATATATATATGTATGTATATGTATATATATACGTATATATATATATATAAATATATATACATATATATATATATATATATTTATTTATTTATTTATATAACTTCCTTAATGGCCGTTTTTAGATAGGGGGCATGAAATTTCTCGTTCTAAAGAGGGAATCGGAAAAATGGGCCTCGTAAGCTAAAGGTTAATGGTTCAAGCGATAGAAACTAAAGCATTATTAGATTTCTAAGAAAAGATTATAATCGTTTGTTGCACACAAGTATATTCAGAAGATACAATTGAGTACTTAAAAGCATACATAGCTCTAGCCTCGTCAGAGCATACTAAAAAAAAGTCAGTAAACAGCTTACGTAGTATTGCTTAAGGCAAATTACGCAAGAGAACAATAACTAAAAAAATAATATACGAAAAAAATACTTAAGTGTACACTAAAATTTTTAACTATATTTAAAAAAAATTAAAATTTGAAGTAAATTAGAAATATTTTACTACAATGAAAAATTCATAAATAACATCATTATACATAAATCAATGTGATATACTAAAATTTTAAAACATTTTGAATCGCTCAATTTCAGGGGGGGGGGTAGTTGCGAACCAAATCTAACAGTCAAATACAACAATCCATACCGTTTTTTCATCACATTTTAGTGATATTTTCAATCAAATTTCACAGACGAGTTTTAGAAATTTAAAACTGTATGATGTAGGAACAAGAGAACGTTTAATATAATGCACGCTAGTAAAAATGCGAGGCTATTTCTAAGTAAGAAGAATGCTATGGTAAATTTATTCAAGTTTTAAATGCTAGATTTTTTCTCTTTAGAAATCAGAAAGAAAAGGGTTGTTATGCCTGATACATTATATTTATAAATTGAGAAAATGGAATAGGCAGACTTAAAAAACAATTAATTTTTATCCTATTATGTTTAAGTCATGCAATCTAGATTCGAGCAGACTTAAAAATTGTCCTAATCTTAAACATAGGAAAGTTTCATGATGACAGTTAAGTAAATTCGGAAAAGTATGTTACACTTTTAAAAACCCTAATAAACATAAGGTTTCTTAATAAATACAACATTGGGTAATTTTGTCGATGTCTTAAAATTTCTTTTTCGCCTACTTTGTGTTTCTATAAAAATCAAATTTTTGAGAACAGACAACTTGATGTTCGTACCATATAAATTTCATGGGCACTAACTACAATCACTCTTACGGCTTTATTACCCTCAAAATTTCCCAATAAATTTTAACTTTCTTGCGTTGTTGCAATGTAGCATACACCTAAGGTGTTCGGGTCAAAAATGACCCAAGGCGTAATTTTCAATGTTGTTGTATTATAGTCATATTTTATTTACATTAGTAATTTAATTATTTATTTAGTTATCATTTTATCTACACTTTTAAGTATTAGTATATTATTTAAAATTGTTTTACAGGTAAGTTTTCATAACTATAAGGAAGCTTGAAATTAATGAACCATTTTGTATTTATAAAATAAAAATGGTGTAATTCGATCCCTCGCCCTTCAAAATCACTGTAAACTTTCAAATGCAAAATAATGTAGCAGGGGTTTTTTCTGTATTTATTACATATATTTTTTTTTGCATTCGTTTGATAAAATAAGAAAGTTCGCATCTGAGTATATTATTTGTTTATTTTCAGAAGTAAAAGTACACATTACCGAAATATTTATGAAATATTTAGCTTACATTCAACAGTACAATTTTGGACACTTGAACAATCAGTGAAGGAAAGTCATAGAAATATTGTAAATTCGTTAGCCTCTAAGTTGTTCCGTTTATATACAATTGTTACACACTTGAATGTAATGTTTCTTACAAGTAAACTGTCTACCTTTGAAACACCTCACAGGACTTTTGTTTTCAGTCTGTGTGCAATAGCGACATCTTCGGCTTTTGCCAGTAGTTGCTACATTTCCGGATTCTTCAGATTGGGGTTCAGGTTGTCCTGAGTTTGGAATACTCATCGCCAATACTCGGGCAGCCCCTGATCTTGGCAGACGTTTTCTTCCTTCAATGTGGTGGGTAACCAAAGTCATGCCAAGCTTCTCAATGAAGATTCTCCTTTTGTGAAATGAGTTCATCTTCCATTCCGGGTTGATCTTGATGAATAATAAGAATGCTTTATACTTGGAAATGTCTAAGATGTTGGAGAAAACTACGATGGACCATATATTGTTCTTTCTCCGACAGGAATAGTGGGAGGCTAGTTTATCTTAAGTCTTCTCCTCCTTTGTCGGTGATATAATCTAGAATGATTTGATGTTTCTTTGTGTATGTAACTGCTATCTTTCTGTAATGGTGAAGAGTACTCTGGAGGACTACGCACTTGCCTCTTTACTGGCTATACGACTGTATGTTCCAGACATAATTGGTAGCGTTGTCACAAAGTACCCAAAATTTTATGCCGTACTTGGCTGGTTTACTGGGCATGTACTGGTGGAAGGGGCACTTTACTCGGAAAGCTACCAGTTGTTCATCCACAGTAACATACATTTCAGGGTTGTACAACATAGGCAAAATTTTCCACCCACTCGTCCAAAAGTTCTCTTATGGCTGCAAATTTGTCGGTTACCTGTCATCTAGGTCGGGTCGGCTTGTCATCAAATCGAAGAATCTTTGATATCATTTTTAATTTTTCTAAGGACATAGTTGCCCTGGATATCCCGTCCCGTTGTGGTATCCCACAGACTCTCTGTAGACTCATTACGAGATTTATATACCCCAGACAGCAGCAACAAGCCAATAATTGCTTCCAAGTCAACGTTATTCAAATTCTTCTAACTGTCACAGAACGCCTTTTTTCCTTCGGCATTAAAATTTTTAGTATGATATTCATAATTGCTGGAGAAAAAAACATAAATGCAGAGAATTCGTCTTCAATTCTAGACGTGGCGTATCTCGTGGGCCCTGGAGTTATGCTCACAACATTTTCTGCCTCACATCTACCACATGAAGCTTGCGGTTCAGATTTCTATTTGATTTTACCATCTTGGCTAAATAGAGTCACCGCCTGACTCGTCGACTGGTCAGATTCGTCGCTTTACAACGCCCCTTTACACACTCTACGAGAGTGGAAAGGAAAGCGCAGGAAGCAAATACCGTTTACAGAAACTAGGAACTGCTAAGGACAGTGCAGTACTATTAGTGTCATCTATTGAGCCAAAAGGAAACTGAAAAATATATAACGGAGAAGAATTAAAGCATTAATGCATTGCCACGGCAATAATTGGATAATACGAGTATATTAGAAATTGCGGTGCTCATGCTGCTATGCTCTGAAAATTCCACATGGGTCAAAATTGACCCGAACGACTTATGTGTTACAATTTTTATTGTTAAAAAACTATCATTTGAAAGAAAATAATTTCACATAGCTGAATATTTACTATGACTATACAAACAAAGTCACAATATAATTTTGAAAATTTCCCCAAATTGTAATAAATCTACGCGAAATAAATTTGTTATGGGTCAAAAAAGACCCTAACACCCTAAGAAGGTTAAAGGAAAGACATATTGTGATTTTGTGAGCTTAAAAGAATGGAGTGGTTAAAAAATATTAATTCTTTTTTTATGGAAATGCATTATATTAGTAAATTATCAGTAGTATAAATAAACTAATGCTTACATATTTGAACAAAATTTGAAAATAATTAAATGACAGAAGTATTAGAAGAAAATGAAAAAATAAAACACATTCATTCTCAAAACTTTAATTATGATTTCATCAGAATAACATAAAAAAATAATGCAAAGAACACATCCCAAATAATTATTAAGGATTTCAGGGAAACCTGCAAAATTCCTAAAGCATATCACATTTTTATTTTCTTGACTAAAAACATATTATAATTTTTTTTAAGCAGAAATAAAATTAATCCTTGTGTTTGAGCAAAGATTTCATTGCAATATGTTGCATTTTTAACTAGTTCTGTCTATAACCTGTGCATCTCATAAGCATACCTATACTTAGAGCCTTTTGTTTTCGGGAAAAGGAATTTTTCAAGATTTGCCATCTTTAAATAGACCCAGCTAGAATTTCTCGCAAGGTATCTCTTGTATAGTATTACTTAGTTCTATTTTCATTAAACTGTCATCGGAATATTTTACTTTAGAGAAAAAAAATGCTGATTTTTTTCGCTAAATCGAAGGTTAGTCGTAACAAAATAATTGACATTTTATGGTCGTTAGAAGTAATAAAAATTTTATAAATGAGATTTTTATTGATTTTCAGGAAAATGATTTTGAAACATCGCTTATGTTTAAAACTAAGAAATATTAGAGAATAAAACTGGTGTAGCAGGTAAATAAAAGTTATGAATATAATTTTAAAAAGGCAAAACTTGAAATCTTTCTAGTATTATGGAAATGTATAAGGATTTTTCTAAAGAGAAATTTGTGAAAAAAAAATATCTCAAACTGCAAAATTTTTTAAAAATGTATTTTTTACTCTACAAAATAAATTTATTGTTGACAAAATTTCTTTTACCGTTCATAGCCTATTGTAAATGCTACAATATTTCTCACAAAACCTTTTTTTGTCATTTGAATCAAACTACTGCTGACTTAGGAATCAAATACATTTATTGTCTTTTCTCCGGCCGGTTTCCTAAAGATTGACCTACAGTTTCACGTACATTTACTTCCTCTGATGCAGACACAGAGGTGCTTAATACTACGACTGGAAACCTCTGAATGTTGAGGACCTATTATGAGCATGTTTCTCACACATCACTCATTTATACGTTTCTCTCGTAAAAGGAATTCACTATACTCTAGGCAGGAAGAGAACCTACTATCATTGGCATTCAGAAATTCTACTCTAGCCACGGATCCACAGGCCCATGCCGCTTACCAAACTTATACAATTCCGAAGAAAATGGAATCCGATGAAACAAAATGTATACCACATGTGCTTGCTAATTTTTTAACGTAGGACTAAGTTCCTCCATAACGGTCCTCAGGAAAGCAAAATTTCAGATCTCCTGTGTCGCGAGTTATAATTTTGGCAGCGCGCCAAACCCAGTCTGTATCGCTTGGGTAAGCAGTAAACAGTTAAGCAGAAAAGTACCAAAATTCGTCAAAATGTGGACACACGCACACACGCACACAAACACGCACACACACACACACACACACACACATATATATATATATATATATATATATATTTAAAAAGCTTGTACATGTGATTGTTTCAAAAATTAATTTTTTCCACAAAAAAAGGGTGTAAGTTTCAACGGTAATGCAATGAAATAAGGCTGAATGTTCTCTAAAGATTGCGAAGATTGTTATAGCAGCAGCTAGGCTGTTCTTGCTGTATCTCCCGGCATCGTTCGTGCAAGATTTAAATCGATTTTCCTCGGAATATTATTCAATGCATTGTTTATAATCTGTCGTTACATGCTTTGTGTGATAAATTGAATACTTGCATGTGAGATTATCAATGTATATTTATGTAAAAACACAGAAAAGACAAAAGTAATTAAAGATAATAAAGAATTATTCTAAATTTCTTTTTATAAATTAGGTGTCCTCTTAAATGAATATATAAAAGATTTTTCGGTGCAAATACTTTTTTTTTGTAATATTTCCTCCTTCTGAAATATAAATTTGACAATGATTTCAATTATGAAAGTAACTTAAGGAAAGAATGAAATCAAAAATCCTTATTTAGTCCATTCTTGCTTCCCATCAGCTTTGTCACATCCATTTAAAAATTTTATAATTTACTAACACTATTTTCCCAAAATTTGGTTTAATTCACTCACATTATTGTCATTTTATCAATAAAGTCAGACTTAGCTAGAAATTCGGACATGCAATAAATAGGTGTTTTGAAAGCCTGCTGTTCTCCGAAGTTTACATAATTTTACAACAATGTTGATGGCATCTCTTTAATCACCGATCAGTTACCGCGTGCATATTACTGCTGAGTGCAATGACCCATTGTTCAGACCTGATTTAAGACAGAAAATAACAAACATGAGACATATAATAATAATTTAAAATAGAAATTTAATAAAATAGAAAATTGAGCTTGTGATAGATTTAAAGGCTTTCTTTAGAAAACTTTTATTTCATTCTAAAGTTTATAAAATTACAATTCAGTGACAGACTTTCACATACTAAAATTTTTCACTTGAAAGACTTTGCGAGTCCCAGAATCTAGTCAACGGCCTTTTCCTTTCCGCTAAGGTACTCTGTTATGTGTCTTTCAACCGGTACAGAAATATATGCAAGCAATCAAAGTAGTTACTAGTCTGTTCTACATCCTAGAATTAATTCCCAATAAAAACTCGTCTTTCAAATATTCGCCAACAGTTTACAGGGAAAAAATGATTTATTAATACGTTTCTCGTTGTTCTTAATCACCCAGTTAATTTAAAATTCAAAATAACCAAGTTATTAGCAACGTACAAGATGTTGTATCGACATTGTTAGGTCCGTTTAA
Source organism: Dolomedes plantarius (assembly GCA_907164885.2). Classification (NCBI taxonomy): domain Eukaryota; kingdom Metazoa; phylum Arthropoda; class Arachnida; order Araneae; family Dolomedidae; genus Dolomedes; species Dolomedes plantarius. The sequence continues at coordinate 131,845,307 of OU015491.1, read as the reverse complement.
CAAACTTGCAGATAATGCAGTTTACCCTCATTGTATATTATACCTCATAACGAATGAAATAGACTCGTTTGACACATATGCGTAGCGTATTCAACGTTATGCATTATTAGACATTTTGCATCTGATAATCACCGCTCTATATTACGAATTTATATAGTTTAGAAAGGTAATTATGAATTCTGTTTACGCAAGGTAGTTAATATGAAATCAAGTGTTGTAGATCCAAGCCTTATAAAGTATTTGTAGTGATGAATCGTAGCTTAATATTTAACACTTTAGTTACATGAACATGTAACAGTTTACATCCTTGCGCATATATATCAGTAATGAATACGTATTTAAATTAACTTATCTGTTGCGATAAATATATAACTTATAAAGCAGGAGGACGGCTAAAAATATAAAAGTGTAATAAGGTTAGCATTTCTAGCGACGATTATTAAAAATGTTGTTAGATGATTATGAATTATTCTTTTAGAATGTAAAAGAAATGTTATTTTAAAAGAACTTTAATAATGCTCTATATTTAGAAGTTAAACTTAAAAAAAAGAAACATTTATGCTTAAATAAGTCAGTAACTCCAATCTTTCAGTAAGAAGATAAAAACTAATGCTAAATTAAACACATAAATTACTTACTACGATTAGTTAACTTTACAAATAAAAATTATATCTTTAAAATTAACTTCATAAATACAATTGTATTTTAAGAGGTTATGTATCTGGAAAACATATAACCATAAACTCAAAATGAACTTGACTCTCAACTTGAATAATGTCTTGATTAAAGAGGTTGGTAAACTTCCTTTATATCATAGTCTCTGCTTACTTAAGAGGCAGTTTTAAATTCTTTTTCATTCGCTACAGGTCTCGATTGATCCTAGGCAATCTTTAGGCGATTTTTCTAGTATTGAAAAAGGCGTCACTGGCCGTTTGCAGTTTGATTTTTTGTGTAACAGAATATAAATAAGCATATAATTTAATACAAAAGATATTATTGGGCTTCCTTTACACATACCGAAGATTTCTTGTATGGGCACTGTCTTAAATTATCATCTAATTTAGAGGGCTTTTTTTACTTTTGTCCCTTAATGTACCCGGAATAAAGTCGCCTGAGACGTTATTAACAGTTTTGTAGGAATTTAAGTAAGAACATGAAGTAAATTTAACTGGGTCAGAACCTAAACCTTAAAATAGTAGATACAGCCCCTTAAACAAAGTAAGATTTTGCATTTGCTGGACGATGGGTGTTGTGATAACAAAATTGAATGGTATTTATTCCAATGATCTGAAATTTGAACACAAGTTTAATGCTGGTCTATCCTTTAGCTATGTCTATGGATTATCAGTGATTAAAGGGATCTTAAAAAGTTCACATCCATTAAATTTATCTCGTAAACGATGGTTTGATGTGATGAATGCTACAAGAATTCATTATAGAAGAGAATATTCCACTTAAGCACTAACACCGATCACTGGCCATTTGTCAGTTGGTAAATGTATACTGGATAGAGGACTTAATAAGAGCTTATGCGTTGCTATCATGTTATATAGAGGGAAACTACTCGAGTCACTAGAGATATTATTTGAAGCAACAGAAATGCAAAATAGGTGCATATTCCATCGGTAAATGTTTGGGCTTAATGATATTAATCAGGTGACGTAGAGTTTGGAAAATCGTATTAAAGCATGCCGTTTCGTTATGGGACTTCCCAATTGCTTTTACGGATTGTTTGTATATTTAAGTTTAGATTAACCAGAGTGCTGTGATCTATAAATTACATAAAACTCTAAAACCAATGGTCAGAACTAGTATTACACAAATTGGTAAAAGTTAAGGTTCAAGAAACAATATATTTGGAAATTTATGTTCCTCCTTTGTTTCCTGTTGGGAAACAGCTAGATATATAATATATCATGGAACGCAAGTATTCGAGTGCGTTTCAAAAAATAAAATTAAAAAAATCTCTTATTTTGCCTGTCGTAAATAAGGAATTATTTTTTTAAAACATCAGATATAGAAAGTTTTGACCCATATTTTTGTCTACTGCATTGTGTAAATTTATATACATGTTGGTGATAGACTGGTTAGCATAGTTCTTCGGAAAACGACAGTCTATAGGCTTAAGCTGGATTACGAATTCACCAATCCTGTAGTGGTCAAGTTGCGTTGTTGTCAAGAGCAATGGCTGGTGTCCTGATTAAGAATGAGATCCTCCTGAAAGTGTTTATTGATTTTTAAGTACATCTGGGATACACTAAGGGGATTCAAGCTTTAGTGAAGCTTTTTTTATACAATGGAAAAGTGGAAAAGACGATGGAAAAGTTCTTCTGGACTTCTGGAACGTGGAACGATGTAAATTCGAATTTTGATTCAATGGAAAGTGGAACGATGAAAAAGTCGAATTCAATAGAAAAGTCGAACTTCAACTCCAGGTGTAAACACTGGAGTTGAAGTTCGACACAGAAAAGATTTTGTAAGGTAAGGGGGATAATACCTCAGTTTTCTCACTAATACATTGTAGGTAACAGTAAGGAGGAATAACAATATTTCGCATTTTTTTAAAAAAAAACATAAAAGTTTTGGAAGAATTAGTTGGCATTTGAGCCTATGTATATTCTGATAATTTAAAATTATTTGAACACTAATTCTTTAAAAATAACATTTTAGGATGCCGGAAAAATCTTCTACTTGGTGGGAAAAATTAATAAAAATTTTAATAATGATAAAAATGTTTACCAAAATTTCATTCTTAATCCTTCCTTAATTTAAGGAAAATTAGCACTGAATATGCAATATCAGGATAATATTTAAAGGAAGTCCTAAGATACAAAATAATTGGTGAAACATTTGATTAAAAATTTGCCTTGAAAGCAGAAAATACGAAAAGCGGTTGAAAAAGGGAAAGAAAGATCAAAAGTTTTGAAAAGAAAGGCAGTAGTAAGAAAGGGTTCCAGCAACGTTGCTCTAAATTTAACACTAATAAGATGTAAAGACAATTTTAACTTATTGCTCTGAAGCATTAAAAACTTGCACTGGTGATATCTAAAAAACCATGGAAATAGATCAAAATTAGATAAAGAATAATTACTGGAGAAATTAAAACAGCTCTTAATTTGGCCGAGTTGCTACATACAGAGAACAGACCTATAGGGGGAATAATTTAGCAAAAAAATATCTCCCTTAGAATAACAAACTCTTAAATTTTATAGCGTTGACCAGCATTAGAGACTGAGGAATGAGATGGATGTGTGATCGAAAGCTATTAATGCGAAACAAATATTAGGATACAACCTTTCTTGACGAAAAAACCTTTTGAAACAATGCCTAATTTTATGGATTATTTGATTGCTAGCTAAACGAAGGCTAGTTCTGATTTTATAACCAATAACAGCTAAAGAATATATCGAATAACAACACCTTTTATAAAATAGTTGTAGATATGCATTACAGTTATTTTGAAAACGCAAAATCAACAAGTAAAACATACTACTAACAAACAGAATCTCAGAAAAAAAACCCTGTAAAAAAATTTACAACTAACGGGAAACACTGCAGGCATGAAAAATATTCATAAAATATTTCGTTCTTTTTTTTTAAATATTAATTTATTATTGGTTTTCTGAAATATCCAGAGCAGATTAATGATATGACACTTTTATAAAATTTTCCTCAATTCCATGCTAAAGTGGAATTTTAGATACACAGTTGGTTGTCCATAGTTTAATAGTTTTATCAAATTTCACTTGAGGCATAGTCGTTTAAAATTCCTGTATAGTTTACAAATACGTCTTTGAACAAATACGTTAAAAGAGTAATCGGAGAGTTTTAGCAAAAAGTTTTTATTTATGCATTGAATACCGTAGCCAAGAAGAAAAACATATTGAAATAAATTTCCTTAAGCTTCTATAATAACCACAAATAAGCTTCAATGAAACTTGTTTCGGAATCTAATGAGCGATAATTTTGTTACTAGATGTTTAGCATCGTTTTTTAGAGCATTGTCTAATTTTCAAAATAAAAGTTTTCTCAGAGGTTTGTATATAGGTAACATTTGACAAAATATCAATATTTCTTAAACATATCATACATGTTTCAGGAAATATATGTCTTTTGGTTAAAAGTTTTTCTTTTTTTATAACAAGACAATATAGCAGAGGTGGGGAACCTTTTTACCATTAGAGGCCACATGTAAATTAGGTAGCAATAAAGGAGGCCGCACAGGTTGATGAAACTATAAATGCGACTTTTATGAAATTATTATAGTTAGATATAGTTTTAACAATTTGGTGCATTGTGTAGAAAAATAAAAAAAATATTAAGTCCTTTTTTCTTTATTATTTGACATAAAAAGTTACAATATAAAATATTTCTGTATTCACATAAGGATAAAAACTCGTTATAATAATAAAAATTAATTATTATTTTTTTTGCAGAAAAAATAATACGTTTTAACGTACATGGAGTCAGTCACAACAATAATAGTAAGAAAATAGTTTTGTGTAGACATCATATAACAAGTCTGGCAGTATTTCTAAGAAACTCTGATCATTAAATTGCATATAAAGTGTACTTAAAGTATCATACAATCAAAGTAAATGAAGCTCATTTGGATAAATATACAATTGTAGCGACTGTAGACAACAATTTCAAAATGTCAACTTTATTTTGGCCGACAGTGTACATACATTCATGCCGTTCTTTATTTGATTCTATTGATTTGGAAATTGTTGTACAGAGGCTGTTCACACATTTTTTAGACGATGTATATTGTATTCACAAAACTAAATTACATAAAATTCTTGTGTTTTAAATGTTCTATTTGACATCCCTTATTCTGAACTATCTTTTGACACCGCAATTTCCAGGATAATAATGCCTTTTGAAGTGTCAGAAGAGGTATTCTATCCCATTCCTCCTGAACAGCTTTCCAGAGTCCTGTAAGGGTTTTGGGACGACGTTTGGATAGTGCAGATTTTAAAAGTCCGAAAGCACAAAAATCCATAGGTGATACATCGAGAGATTTAGTAAAGATATCAGTGAAGGGTATGGCCTTGATACCAGTTTTTTGTTCCATTTCTTTAGGAAATTTACAGTGGATTTTGATGTGTGACTGCTAGCTTTGTCCTGATGGAGTCTCACAGATTGATGGCACTGTGGGTAAAGCGATGGTATTTCATTCAGAAAAATTGGCGATAAAATATGTTCCTGATAGTATTTGGAGTTAATCTTGACATTTTTTCCACTCTCTTTATTTTTAACTTGCCATTATAAGAAAAACCAGCAACAATCATGAATCCCTTAGAAAAACTTTCTTTCGATTCTTTGAACCATGTACTTAAATTTTTTTCTCCCCTTTTATGATAATAAATGGCTCTTTTTTTGTTGGAATCATTTAAATACACCCATGATTCATCTATTGTGACAATTATTTTCCATTTTTCTTTGGATATGTGTTTCTCATATAGAATTCTGCACCGTGTCCCCTGCGTTCAGCGATATGATTTGGAAGAAGACGATGCACATTGCGTTTTTTCGCTTTCTTAAGATTTAAATCAACATTTATCATTTTGTTTACAGTGGACACCGAGCATTTTAATGATTTTGCAACTGTCCTTTGACTAGGATTTTCTTTTAACATTAAACAACGTACCTTTGCAATAGTTGAAGATGTCCGTTTTTTCCTTGGATACTTGTTTGGAATTTTTGTCCCACTTGAGGCTCCAATTTGACGCTTTTTCCTTTCTTGTTGACGATATTACATATCGAAAATTTAGATATCACAAAACCATGACTCTCACATCATTTTTGGATAACGGAGTATGCATATTTCTCTTCGGAAAGAGCATAAATGTAGCCTTCGAATCACTGCTTTGTTAAGAACGCCATTTTGAATAAAAACAAAACTTTCAAGCCGCAGACGATAATTTTGACTTTTACAAACATAGTACAATTGCAATTGTTTCTTTTGCAGCAAACGATTTTTTATTACCGCTTACCAAAATCGTCTAAAAAATGTGCGAACAGCCTCTGTAATCTATATAATTAAATATTAATTAATACAAGTGCTAGCTTTTATGAAGGCCGCAAAAGAAGATCACGGAGGCCGGGCGTCCCCCACCTCTGCAGTAGAGTAATCGTAGGCCACAAAATATTCTGTAAGTCTTAAATTAATGTTTTATGTTAATATTGTCACAATTTATGGCGTTTTTCCATTTAGTGATTTTGTGTTTACGACCGTTGACATTTTTTATACTCTGAGGATTAACTCAACTTTTTTATGAAACTCCTCGACTTTATTACAGAATCTCTTCTTCTCGGAATTTTATTTTTCAGATTGGGAGATTTGTTTGTCTGGAGTTAGGGAAAGAGAGAAAGTGGTTTAAGATTGTAGGGCAGGAGAGCTCCAGACGATCTAGGTTGTTTGCACATTACCAACTGGTAGAAATTGTAATTATTGAAGTTTTATAAAGCATTATATTTAGAGTTTGCCTAATATTTCAATCTTTTTATGGCACTACCAAAATAGAATGATATCAGTTTAAAATTCTCCCCCATACACTAACCAGTCCCAGTAACTCAAAATAAATTGATAAAACAGTGATATACTATATTAGATTCGAGATGAGAATTTTTTGAAATTTCGAGAAAAAATCATTAAAAAATTCAGTATATCTAAAATCAAAGAGGGCTCAATTATTTTCCTACTTTAAAAAAAGGTAAATTTTCTTATCTTATATATTTTTAACTCTTTACATTCCCAATAAAGAAAATACAAAGAAAATGCTACGCTTGGTGCTACAGCTGCTGCAAAACACCATTTGTACTATCTTCTTCTAAGAACTCTAGATGTTACTTCAGAAGTAAGAATTAATCTCTTCCCCCCGAAGATAATATTTATAAGCATTGCCTTGGAGAAGGCTCTGAAACCCCAAAAATTTTATTTATCCTTTCGTTAACCAATCACTGAGAGAAGTTCTGTTAACGTTTATGTAGCTGTGATAACTCACACAATTATTTACTTACCTCTAGGTAAAAAAGATGCCCAGGAATAATAAAGAAAGAACAAATACTATACTCTTCTTCTTGTTAATAGTTTTTTTTTTTCATAGGTTCATAGAAAGATTGGTTGGAATAGCTTTTATTTTTTCCTCAAGTAAAGTTGAAATTCGATACATCCTTTTGCAACATATGTGGCACGTGGTACATACTCGTAGGTTGTAAGATAATGCATGGTTAAAAGTGTATAAAGTTTAAAATATGTATTTTTATAAAGAGAGGAATCAAAAGGTCGTTTGAAAACCTGAAATACCGCACCCTAGTTGCTTTGTTTTCAATTGTATTAGAATATAACTAAAAACCCTATTATTTTCTCATAGGAATACCTTCCAACACAAAACAGACTTATTGTTCAACAGTAGAATAAATGGTAGCACATAGTACATACCTGTAGAATTGAATTAGCTATATATATTAATATCGATTTTACAGCTCAATTATGCCTTTATTTAGACTCTATTACATTTGTTGATTAAGGTATTTTAATGTTTGCGAAATACACATTTATAGGTAAATAGCTGATGATATTAATTACCTTTTGGAATTCCGTGATTGTTTTAGATATTTTAATATTTATAACATCCTCTGTAATCTTAATTTCGTTTTACTTTAGTTCGTGGATAATTTAACAAACTAAATTCATTGTTTAAGTTAAATTAAAATTTTTTTATTAAAATGTACTAAGAATAGAAATCTGCAAATAAATTCTATAAAATAAATTAAAATATCTATAATAAAATGCTAAATTGTAGAAAACAAGGATAATGTTAAAAAAATCAAAGAAAATTGTAAGAGATGAGTTTCATTACTTCAAAGACTCCTATGCATATTACAAACGCTGTATAAATTTTACTTTCTTATGAAATTTTTTTGCTATTAATCTTTATTTCTCAGATGGGAATTGCGGTCGAGGAATATAGTTTTAGAATAAAATATTTAAAAATGCATTCTAGAAAATGCAATTTAGGATATTCTTACGATAAATAAGGGTACTTTCAGGAAAATATTATCTTAAACTGTAAAAGAATATTTTATCTAACATTTTATGAGCCAAAAAATTGTGATTTTTAAAAATACACAGTATACTGGTGGGAGATCTGATAACTAGTAATAGATTTTTGACAGGGATATAGTAATCAAGTATCGTTTAGGATTTAGGGCCCAAGTGATAAGAGAACAAAATCGGATAGTTTAATGAAAAAGATTTAGCATTTAACTTGGAGACACTTTTCGCTAAGAAATAAGCAGAATCCACTGTAAGAACAAACATGCAGTATTTCTACTGAGATCAAAGAGTTACTTAAGGACTTACTTAAGGACTTACTTAAAGACTCACTGAGGAAGCGCTCAAATGATCTTCTGTCTATGAAAAGAAGAAAAATGTCTAGACGTGATCAAAAACGTAGTAATTTTGAATATTGCCACTATATAATGAATTTAAGGAACGTATTTTCTGTGCTTTCATAGTAACATTTCAGATATTTTATTTCTCTCAGTACAGTCACATGCACTGTTATTTCAGCAAGGATGTTATTTAATGCATTAATTTTAAAATACTTGGATCTTACAAACCAAATGCAATAATAAAATCCCATCTTCATTCCAATAGATAAATAAATATTCAAATGTTTGATGACAGTGAAATAAAAATTTACTTCAAAGGATTAACTTTTCTTTAACAGAATTTGAAACAGACGTAAAGAAAATTATAGTCATTGAAAATATGCAGATAAAGTTATACTTTAAAATGTTTAAATGGCAGCAATAAATCGTAAAGCTGAAAAATAACGCTTTATATCAGTATCAACCAAAGGTAAATAGAGATAGTCTGAAGTAATATTAAAAAGTTCTATTACTTCTGTAATAGTAAATAATTAAGAAAAGAAGTGCATTTTTAATAGGTTTCCATTTAACTACTAAGCAAAAATCGTATCACACTTTTTAAAATTCATACACAAGAACTTGAAAAGGAATATATATATATATATATATACATATATATATATATATATATATATATATATATATATATATATATATATATATATATATATATATATATATATATATATATATATATATATATATATATATATATATATACATATATATATATATATATATATATATATATATATATATATATATATATATATATATATATATATATATATATATATATATATATTTTTTTTTTTTTTTTTTTTTTTTTTATTTATTTATTTTTTTTTTGATGGCTCCAAGGCGAAGACGCGTCACTGCTTTGACATTTCCCCTCCTCATGGCCCAGGAAATTTAATAACCTCGGCTTGAAACAGAGAAAGCCCATCGGTGAACTGTAAAGATGCAATAGTCTTCCCCGGCCGAGGGGTGGCTTACAAAAAGGTCAGCTTTTCGACTCGCAGGTGAGGAGCGACTTACAATAGCGAGGCGCCCCGATGTCTATAGCGAAGACACTATAACACAAAAGACTAACAAAGGCAGACCATCCCCATGATGACAGGCCGTAATGATCCACCGTGCGAAAATGATATGAAGAACAGGTATCGTTTTGCACACAGGCCAGGGCCAAGGGCCTATGTGAGGCCAATATCAAAGAGAGGGGTTGTTGCAGATCCCGCCAGGGAAAAAAGTTTTAAAAGCGGATGCAGGAGATTTTTACGGGGACGAGACGAGGAGAGGAGAGGAGAGACTGTTTTTGTTGTCGGATCAGATCCAGATCCTAAGCCGATCCCGATCCTGTTTCCTAAGAGTGAAGACCTATTTCTGGCTGAAAAGGGTCGTTGAGAGATCAAAGCTTGATCTTCTCTTTTTCAAAGCAGCTAGATTCTTTGGTGAGAGTGTGGGACGAGCACTCCACTACTCTATGATAATTAGATCAAATTGCCTTTGGATTCCAGCCGGTTCCGACGAGTGGAATCCGTTCCTAGCAACTGAGTCTAGAACGATTAGAGCTTTATTTCCTGAAGGACCGATCGACGATCCGTAGCGACAGAGCATCCAGCCAGCCGAACGGACAATCTTTAACGTGCGTCGCAGACTTCAACGGACATTACTAGAGTAAATTGATGTTCCAGAACACGACCTAATCGTGAAATATTTTAATCCAGAATCCCTAATAAATTGATATTAGTGTAACAAGTTCTTATTTGTAAGCTGTTTTATCACTATACATAACCGGTGTGACGCTGCCTAGCTTTTCAGCTTTGACACCAAGCACGGAATTTTACACTGTTGTGCTCCGGGCGATCACCTGCCTAAGGCGCTGTCAAACCGGTCATGCCGAGCGTGACCTAGCATGAAATTGTCTTTTCATCCCCACAAATCGTTTGGGGACAAAACCCTTTCTTGACCAAAGTTTCACTCCTGGCACATTGTCGAAAACGCTAGTCCCACGCTATCCCAATATATTTATATATATATATATATATATATATATATATATATATATATATATATATATATATATATATATATATATATATATATATATATATATACACTCTGTCCCAAAACAATATATGCACCCAGCAAAAATGGAGCTACTAGCACGAAACTTGGCAGGAATGTAGTCTAGTGAGAGGTGTGCAAATGATTAAAATTTCGACGCCCACAAGATAGGAGTAAGCGCGCTATGCGCATATGAGACGCTCAGCTGGGAGAGTTTAAAAGCATGATTTCTCATGCCATAGGGTTATTCAAACACATCTGTCGACTTGGATGGACAGTATTGTGACTAGAGATGTCTGTGAGTCGTAAGCGGTGACAGTAGGCACAATTGTCGGACTTTGAGAGGGGACGTATAGTAGGCCTCAGAGAAACAGCTTGGTCAAACAGGTGTACCTTCCGCCACCTCTGTCGGAGCGATATGGTAGTTGCTCGGTGTTGGCAACAATGGATCATGGAAGGGACAGTCTATCGTCGCAGAGAGTCAGGGTGTCCCAGAAACACAAATGTGCGGGAGGATCAAACAATCATAAGAACTGCTACGTACGCATCAACAACGTCGCTAGAATCGTCTCGACTCCCTTTACCACCTTCCAGACATCCGGTGATATCAAGGTAAAACCTTCGAAGACGACTGGCCGACGCAGGTATAAGGAGCCGATGTCCATTAAGACGCATAATACTGATCGCACATCATAGGCAGTGTCGATTGGATTTTTGTCGACCTCGGACAAGCTGGAGTGTCACCGCCTGAGGCGTGTGATCTTCAGCGATGAATCCCGATACAGGCTCAATGCTGATGATCAGTGCATACGCGTGTGGAGGCGGTCAGGCCACCGGCCCAATCCGGCATTTGTTGTCGAGAGGCATACGGCAATTACACAAGGTGTGGCAGTGTGGGGAGCGATTTGTTGGGACACACGATCACTTCTAGTCGTCCTTCAACGCACTTTGACGGCACGCAGTTACGTGGACGAGATTTTAACGCCAGTTGTACTGCCTATGCTATCAATTCCTCCAGCTGCCATTTATCAGTAAGATAACGCTCATCCACATACTGCGCGACTCTCTCAACAATGTCTTCAAGTATATGACGTAGTCCTATGGCCTGCCAGGTCATCGGATCTCTCGTCAATAGAGCACGTCTAGGATGTGCTTGGAAGGAAACTGCAGCCGTCCCGGAATACTGGTGAATTAACTGCCCAGTTGCAAAAATTATGGCGGTTCGATACCACGCCATGTTTCGGCTTGTATAGTTTCCAGAGGTGGATTTACTACTTACTGATTTGTAACCTTTACCATGCTATATCTTCTTATTAAAACGGTCTGTTATTCTGAATTTGTAATCATTTGCTTATCTCTTCATACACTAAATACATGTTAAGTTTCTTGATAGCAGATCGTTTCCTTCTGGGTGCATATATTTTTTTGTGACAGACTGTATACACTCAAGAGCCAAAACATTATGACCACCTGTCAATAACGAGTTGGCCCACCTTTGGCGCGCAACACAGCTTCAACCCGCCTTGGCATGGATGCCACAAGTCCTTGGTAGATGGCCGGAGACAGATTGTACCAGATGTTTAAGCAACGGTCACGCAAATCCCAGATATTACGAATTGGTGGTCTTTGAACTCTGAGCTGCCGTCCCATGACATCCCAAATGTGTTCTATCGGATTGAGATCCGGTGAGTTAGGCGGCCAGGACATTAACTGGAATTCAGCATCATGTTCCTGGAACCACTCCAACACAATTTTAGCCTTGTGACACGGGGCGTTGTCCTGTTGGACCATTCCATTTCCATCTGGAGAACAGAGGCTACGTAAGGGTGCAACTGGTCCGCAATGATGTTCAGATACTCTGTAGCATTCATGGTCTGCTCTACCACAACCACGGGTCCCAGAGACGCCCAAGAGAACGTCCCTCAAAGCATAATACCGCCATCGCCGGCCTGTGTATGACCTACTGTACGGCGTATTCTGACACGGCCATCGGCGTGATGAATGACAAACCGTGATTCATCTGACCAGGCAACTCTCTCCCACTGATCCATGGACCAGTCGCGATGTTCCCGGGCCCAACGCAGACGCAGTTGGCGATGACGCTTGGTCAGTAAAGGCACACGAGTGGAACGTTTGCTGCGTAGCCCCATACCCAACAGTGTCTGCTGAACAGTGTGCTGCGATACTATTCTACTTGGCCCTGCATTGTATTGGGCTGTCAGCTGAGCCACTGTCTGGCTCCAGTTTTGCTTCACCATGCGAGACAGTCTCCGACGACCTTTTTCTTTGATAGCGTGTGGACGTCCAACACCATGTCGTCTACTGCTGGTTTCACCGTCATTCATCCACTTTGCATAAGTACTAACAACTGTAGGTCGCGAACAACCCACGAGTCGTGCAGTTTTGGAAATACTTGTTCCGAGCCTTCGAGCCATTACAATCTGCCATCTATCAAAGTCGCTGAGATCCGCAGCCTTTCCCATCACACACAGAAATAAGTGAAAGAATGATTCTTCAGACTCTCCAGCAGCAGTTAAATACCACTTCCACCTGATCACGTGCCTTCCCCGTCATCCAGGCCAATTCATTGCAAAATGTAGGGGTGGTCATAATGTTTTGGCTCTTGAGTGTATATATATGTCAAACTTTTCATGCATTTTGGTACTTTTCTGTTTAACTGTTTACTGGTTTCCTAACTGATACAGACTGGGTTTGGCGCACTGCTAAAATAATAACTCGTGACGACGGACGGTTTTAGAGTTTGAAATTTTGCTCTCCGGAGGACCGTTATGGAGGAACGTAATCCTACATTAAAAATCCTCAAAAAATACATTATTATAATGCATCTGTAAAAGACATCAGATAATGGAATATAACAGACAGCGCGTAAGGAAAGTTACACACGAGGATTATCAGGTAATGGATATATTCAGCAGCTGAATCTTCATTGTCATAACTGAAAAAATTGTATTTTAACTTAAAATTGTAGTTGAATCAATCAGTAGTTCCAGAATGGAAGCGTGAATGGAGTGAGACTATGAAATACGAGTCAAGGTTCTTTTCAAAACTCTGTTAGGCAGGAGACTAAGTATAGATTTAAACTACTGATATCAAAACATGGAATATTTCCAAAGGTGTTTAGAAAGTATACAGATATCTAGCGCCTCGAGCTGAAACTGTGGAAAGCAGAAAATATATGTGCACTACAATCAGAAGAGCTCTTTAACAATCCAGTATCTATTATCAGGAAAAAACTTCAAAAAGAAATTAAGAACCAGCTGAAAATATATTAGTAGCATGGAGAAAATCCCTGGTGACTAACAAAGGGATAAAGACAAAATTGATGGCCCTTAATTTCCTTAAAATAATGTAGACTCTGCAATTGGCAATTCGTAAACAAAGAATTTCAAGTATTGAAAAAAACGTTATAAAATGAGGTATATATTATGAGGTATATTATGAGGTTTATATATATTATAATATAAACGTTATATTATGAGGTATAAAATCGTAAATCAAGAAAAGGCCATTGAATCAACCTGCTCAGACTATTTTGTTTTTACATCTTGCGCCAAAACCATAAAAACTTATAATAATGGTTATAAAGTGTATAGATGTTTGTGTGTGTTTATTCATACAGAACATAAAACACATTTCTCTGCTCTGATTTTTTCTATTTAGAAATGCGTATAATATTCTTATATTTATTTCAGGGTATATTACTCTGTTTAACTCAATTAAATATCCTGAGCTCTTCTAACTTAAATGCTTCAAACAACAGTTTGCAAAAATTGCAGGTAAAATTTATTTCTCTAGCTTGAAACAGACATATCCTTGATCATCTTGGAATTTCAATGATGCCTAAAAAAAGATAGGGGAAAAATCAATGACATTAACGTCGTCAAAGAGATTTTAAAACGATTTATTAGTCACTTTTATTCAGAAATAAACCATAGAAGATAATTTTAATTTTTACTGAGAAATTTACTGAGTGTGAACTGTTTAAAGGCCTTTTAAAAATCGAGCTCTCTCCATACAGTGTTAGCAAAATTTTATAGCTTCTCTCATCAGTTTGAGTATGGAAGAATTTTATGAGGCTTAAATATTTTGGAAAAATCTTTTCTATCCCTCGGGCGTAACGAATATCAGAAAGTTCTAGTGACGTGTCTAGTGGGAAGGTAGTAATACTAGACGATGCTAAATAATGCGTAAAGGAGTAGGAAGCTGAAGATTTGATAACTGTATTTTTGAGCTCTAAGTTTCAGAAGATACTAACTTTTTATTCGAGAAGCATTAATAATAATATTTATAAAACTTAGACTAATGTATTTAATACATACATACATACATACATACATACATACACACACACACACATATATATATGTGTGTGTGTGTGTGTGTGTGCACTTCCCTATAATAATGGATCAGACAGCAAGATGTGATGGTATAATGGAAAGAATACACACTTTAATAGAGGGATGCCCCCCCCACATGCTGCAATTACTCTAGCAACCCTTTTGGGCATCCTTTCCACAATGTTTTGATACACAGCTCTGGGTATTTGTGTCCATTCCTCCTGCAAGAATGTCACCAACTCAGCTGTAGATTTCGTCGTGGTTCTTTGGTCCGTAAGCGTCGCTCTAACTCGTCCCAACAATTTTTCATGGGTGTTAGTTCGGGACTCTGAGCAGGCCAGGGCAGACGTTTTACAGCCATATCTTGATACCACTGCTTGACAGAGGCTTCAACTAGACATAGAGCGTTGTCGTCATTTGTCCATTCCATAAAATTGCCAGAGTGTAGGAAGAACCTGATTGTCCAAAATGTTCTTGCAGGCGTCGGCGTTCAATTTACCAGGAACAACATCAAAAGGTCACAGGCCATACAACGAAAAGCACCCCAAAACAAGTATACCACCGACAGAGAGTTGAAACGATGCACTCGGACAACAGACGTCCACCTAGCATTCGCCAAACCCAACCACGCCCATCCGACTGAAAGAGTCAGTTGCGACATTGCAAACACCAAGCGAGTCTGCCGGCTTTGTTGGATAGTGTGATGTTTGGTTTGTGTGCAGTAACACATCCGTGGATATTGAGTGCATGCAGTTCTTTTCAGAAAGTTTTGGGGTGCACCGTAATCCTTGGTGCCTGTTAAGACTCACTGTTGACGATTTGGAGTGGTTTCCTGCTGTTCTTACGAACCTCACGTTTCAGGACACGTCGATCCCGTTCAGTTGGTTTACGTGGACAAACAACGTGTACAGTTCGTGTTCCAACTCCCGTAGTCTTCCACTTGTTCACGATATTGCCAACGGTTGAACGTGAGTGGGATAATTCTACCGCAATTGCGCGAATATACATGCCACTTATGTGACAACCAACTATAACACCTCTTTCAAAGTCACTAAGTCCGTTTCATTTCGACATATTGACAGAATTTTACATATAACTAACTATGTTGCCACACCGCGTATCGTATTTAACCGTAACAGGTTATATACATATACATATATATATATATATATATATATATATATATATATATATATATATATATATATATATATATATATATATATATATATATATATATATATATA
Organism: Dolomedes plantarius; assembly: GCA_907164885.2. NCBI lineage: Eukaryota > Metazoa > Arthropoda > Arachnida > Araneae > Dolomedidae > Dolomedes > Dolomedes plantarius. The sequence goes on along the minus strand of OU015491.1, from coordinate 131,829,193 downwards.
TATATATATATATATATATGTATATATATACATACATACATACATATATATATATATATATATATATATATATATATATATATACATACATACATACATATATATATATATATATATATATATATATATATATATATATATATATATATACACTGAAGTGCCACTAAATTAGTGATACCTACCTAGTAACGAGTTGGGCCTCCTCTGGCCTTGATGCCTCCTCTGGCGTCGGCTGCCACACGACGAGGCATAGATTCAACAAGTTTCTGGAAACGTTCCACGGGAATGGCTTGCCAAATATTGGCTAAAGCTGTCCATAATTCAGTAAGGTTCTTTGGTGCTGTGTGAAGGCCTTTCACGCCTTGTTCGAAAACATCCCAAAGATGCTCAATAGGATTTAAGTCTGGGCTTCTAGGTGGCCAATTCATGACAGAGAATTCAGAGGAATGCTCATCCAACCAGCCAGTAGCCAACCTGGACTTGTGAGAGGTACAGTTGTCTTGCTCGAAAACTCCATTACCGTTCGGATAACAGAACAGCATAAACGGATGGAGGTGATCACCCAGCAACTCTACGTACCGAATTGCATTGAGGGAGGTTGGTACACGCACCAAAGATCCCAAACTGTGCCACGAAAAAACACCCCAGACCATGACTGAGCCACCATGCCCTTATACAGTTCCATCCAGGCATGCAGGATCCATGGCTTCATGAGCCTGACGCCATATTATCAGCCTCCCGTTGGCGTTAAGTAGTCGGAATCGAGACTCATCACTCCATGCTACTCGTTTCAGTCCTCTACACTCCAGTCTCTGTGCTCTCTTGCCCAGACAAGACGTTCAGCCCGATGGCGAGTACGGAGCAATGGTACTCTCGTAGGTCGACGGCTCCCGAAACCGATACGATGAAGCGAGCGTTGCACAGTCCGTTTACTGACTGTACGACTGGCACCGTCATTAAACTGGGTGGTAATTTGAGCTAATGTTTGGCTTCGCTGGCTACGTACAATACGTCTGAGTCGTCTCTCACCACGTACTGTCAAGGCTAATTGTCCTTTGCAGTTTGCCCGATCGATAGTTTTTTTCCACCATCCATGTATTCATGTTGGTAATATAAATTGCATAATATTATGCGTTAAAAGAGGAAAAATTAATAAGTTAAGAAACTGAATAACCTTCAGACGCCTTTTATTGGCACGTGAAAGAAGTAATTATCAAATAAATAACACCTATAAACTTATGCACGTAAAATATCTTGAAATAAATATCTGTATGGTACAAGTGTACTAAACGAGAAAATTTTTTGAACTGACAGAATAATTTAACTTATTTGATTTCATTTACGCTGCACTGTACAAAACGATAATTTCTATTAAAGTGTTTGGGTTCAACGTTAGTATATTTTTGTCTCCACACCATACTTTTTTTATACAAAGATATTTGCCTTGAAGTCGGAACTCGCGTTGCAAAAAAACACCTTTCTTCCAGGTTTTTTTCAAGACAGATATTTTTAAAGCAATATATTGAGATAATACTTTACAGTTTGGGAATCTAAATAGCAGATATAGGCTATGTTTTTTTTTTTTTTTTTATTATTTATTTTTTTTATTTGAGTTGACACTCAGGTACGTTTTCCAGAAGAAAGTCCCTGTGCTCTTTGCTTGAAGCGAAAAAATATATCAATAGTAGAAGATCAAAAATACGCAAATCGTTCGGTTGACATTTACGGGCCAAATCCTTAGAATCTTATGATATATTTAAAAGATCAGTTATAGGAATATCTTACACCACCCTGCTGTTATTTAATTGTTTTAAAATTTAGAGAAAGTATATACTTTGTATACTATAAATTGTAGTCCAGTTTCCTTAGCAAGTACACAGATGGTAAACCTTTAATAGTGCTGCAGCAGATAGTATAACCGGTCAATTTCATTACAGATTCTTTAAAATATACTGTAGTTATCAATTGTGCAAAAAACCATTTATATAATAATTGACGTATTAATTAGAAACAAAATCTACATGCACTTATATATTATTTTATTTTATTGTGTACCATATTTTGGTTTACAACACTGACCTTACACCATGTTATTTTTTTCGTCTCTTTTTTTCATTGCATTTCCGATTTGCGTTACATTCTCCTTGTTCTTGGATGTATCATTAAAAATGTAATGAAAATGGTCTTCGTTTACATAAAAGGATTGTTAAAAACTTATGCATGTTAATGAAATATGTGTAACCTAAAATCTTTTTAAAATAAATAATTATCTATATTTAGTTTATCTATACTAGAAACATAGAATTTTATAGAACTTTTGATTATAACAGTATAGATACATATGATATATATTAAATGATACTGATTTTCTCAACTTTATGAGAATTTTAGTAGATTAAATAATTTTTAATCCACTTTCAGATTGCGTATTTCATTATAGGATTAATTTAACGAAACTTTTAAAAAAAACATATTAACATTTGTCAATCCTTATTCCGTGCCTCAAACATAATGTTCATTTAGATGTTAAGAACCGTAAACAGATGTTTAGATGTTAACAGATTTCACGTTAATTTCGATATTAACAGCTGTATTATATTTTCCAAACATATTTCTATCGATATTATTAATAGTTTTAAAACCCTGCATTTTTGACTGTTTAGAGTTTAGTGAACATTTTGATTATAATAATTTGATGTATTATCCCCAATAATTAATATTTTTATACATTTTTATCCACAATAATTGATATTTTTCTTAATTTATAGGAACATTTATCTGCCTACTCTATACGTTCATTACGTTCTGAAGTGAAATTTAAATCCAACGTTAATAATTCATGTTCAGAATATTGGAAAAAACTTTATTACTTCGCATGATTTGAGCGTAGCTTGATAAGAATATTGATCCCACATTTGGGTGTGTGTATGCCATTTATTTTTGAATAGTTGGCAAGATAAAGTTAAGTGGAGAATTAGGAAAGTAATACGAAACAAATTTTGCTAATCGTATAATTACAGCCAGACTAGGCCTAAAATTTGGTGCATTACCGTAATGCTCCTCATTACACCGAAACGTGTTAATTTAAAGCTTACAATTTTTTAATGCTCTTAATATTGGTTAAAAGATACATTAAAAGAATTTAGTTTAAAGTACCACATTAATTTATCATTTGGTACTGACTTCATTTAATATGATTTACTTTATTACGAATAAGGAAATAGTATTCTATGCAAGTCGTATAATACTTCAGCAGTCTATCTATTGAAAAATACAAATATGTAGTACTCAGGACTTAATAAAAGATATTTTTTAAGTTTTGAAAATTTCTTAAAGATTCGTCTTTCCAACAATTACTTATAATTCATTGAAGAAAACTAAATCTTAAAAGTATTTGTTAGGAAGGTAAATCAGAATTAAATAAATATTTTCATAAGAGAAACTTTAAATTGTAATATTCAGAACTTGATATTTTTAACTGATGCGCCGAATCCTGAAAAGAAGGAGAAAGTTTAAATATTAAAAAGACAACACACTTTTAGAGCAGTAATATAAATATTTTTAAATTTTTCGATGTGACAGCGTAATATTTTTATAAAATATGCACATTTTTAACAAAGCACACTTGAGATTTCTGTACAGAGTCTAACAATTCACCCTTTGTGCTATTAATACTTCAGTAATATTATCTTAACTCATTTTCTCCCTTATTATTCCGAAGAATATGAAACTTATTTAAACATATCATTCTCGAGGGATTGTGGAATGTTTGTGACGCCAACACTATCTTAAAATATGAGTGCTAACGGTATTATTGAACTGTTTTAAGTGGCTTATCTTAAACAACTGCTGGAAAATTACGCTAATAAAACATTGTGTCTAGTCTGGAGTTATAAAAGCCAATGTATTTTCCTTATATTCTATTTCCCTGTAAATTAACAGTGTTTGAGAATTCTTTTGAAAATTTTAACTAAGGTATAGAATCAACAGGTCGATGCTAAATTTTGAATCAAAAACTATCGAGACATTTTGTGACCCATTTACATCATTGGAATTAGTTTGTAAAGTACAAACAATTATAAAGTTAAACGTTTCTATTATTATATTTCCTTTTATATTTTTGTGTACAAACATTTATGATGTTCTTTTGAAAATTACGGCCGCCAAGTTAGAAAAATTAGGCAGCAAGATATCATGAGAGTTGAATTGTAAATCATACCAGTCCAGAAAGTGAAAGCTAATCTGATTTCAGTCCATGAACTGTTAAATTTTATTTTTGTGTAAAGGAAAAATGTTTCGAAAAGTAGCTGAATCATTAGTCGCTAAGTAGTGGTCAATCAAAATAATTTTCTTCGACCAGGGTCAGAAGTTCACTCAACTCTGTTAGTCGAGGGAATATGTGAAGCTCGGTCAAGAGGGTCATAGCATAATTCAATGAAGCAACAGGGAAGCACGTCTGAGCTAAACACACATGGTCTTTGCTTAGGGAATTAACATTTTAGGTCGTTTTGAATGAGTCCGGGGACCAAAGGTCTCATAAAAAGGGAATATTTTTGTTTTCTGGACGTAAAAGTACTATAATGTTATTATATGAAAAAACACAAATTCTCAGACCATTTCTACGATAATTGGAAAATCCTAATTCGGTATTTTTATGCTGTAATGCAGGGGTGTCCAACGTTTTAACTTCCTTGGGCCACACTGAAAAAAGACAAAATTGTTTTGGGCCACACAAAAATATACCTAACATTAAAATTAGTTGATGAGTAAAAAAAGTATAATATATATAGTTATCATATTTATTTCAATATAAATTTTCTTAAAGATAACTATAGGAGCTATAAATTCAATGTGATATTTGACATTGAATTTGGGAAACTAATGCATCAATATCTGGATCAATTGAAGTGGTCGCAATTCTCAGGGAAATCTTAAGATGTGCATCCGCTATTTTGGTTCTAATTTGACTCTTAGTGTGCTTCACTCTTAAGCATAATAATTTTAATATCATTACAAATATGAAGTATTAAATGTGTAAAAAATTCACATTTCATTTTTGTAATGAAATTAATGTACAGAAATTACATACCGAATTTTGTATATAATTAAAGATATTTGTAATGATGTATTGTCTATCTGTTGAATGAACAAAGCGGGATCTGTAATGGCCGCCTGCCATCATCGCTGAGGCGGGCTATTGATATTTTTTTTCGCTTTGAGCTCTCTTCCTAGAACGCAATAATACTTGCTTTCGGCCGCATGCGGCCCGCGGGCTGAGGATTGGACACCCCTTCTGTAATGTCTGCCTGCTGTATATCTACCAGTAAACTGTACCTATATATCTAAAAACGGAATTTTTCAGAGTTTTGATATATTTAAGAGGATATCTAAAATTTGTCTCAAGGAATGTTGCTGAACTTTATTACAGTATTTCTCTTTTCAATTTTCACTAAACAGTTTCCAGGATTTTTAATTTTGAGTAAGGATATTTTCCTGAATATATTTTCTGAAAAAATTACCCTGAGATTAATTGATTTTTTGTTATTTTTTAAAGTGATAAATTATTTTTTATGGAAAATAGTTATGAAAACATGGAAGAAGATAAATTTCTGAACCATTCCTATTTCCGCAAGAGATAAGTTTATCTAAACTGAGCTATTGGTTGTCAGATATATCAAAAATTTACCAGGCATTGGCTTTATATTTTTTAACTACTTTATTAAATCCCTCAAGTATAACTCATAAGCATACAGATTTTTTGAAATTTTAGTAAGTTTCATTTTGCCAGATCTATGAAGAACCTCAAAGAAAATATTTAACATTGGAAATAAATATGTCTGTTGATTTTAATGCATTTCTCGATTTTTTCTTGATTTATCGAACATACATCCTACTTTCAAAGATTTAAATAAAAAAAATTAAAGCAACATAAGATGATTTATAAGATTGTTTTAAAGTTCCTGGTGGTATTTTGTAGTATCCTTTCTCCATCACATAAAAAAGTCTATCCATTTCTTTAGAAATTTGTAATAAAGCACGTATTTTACGAAAGTTGCGAAACTCTTTAGATAACATATCTAGTGTCGGTGATATAATATTACGTAAAGATATAAGCTTAAATATACCCCCTTTTATCATTTTTCAGGCCATATTTATCACCAACGGACCTAAATAAGATTCTTATAGACATGGACTTTTATAATGTTTTGACTTTAAAAGAGTGATGCTTTTCCATCGTACGCAGAAGATGAATAAAACATGCATTCATTTAACGACTTATTCTACTTGCCATAGTTGTGCATCTCATTATTAATGATACCCTCAATAATAATGCATTTCCTAAAAATGTTTAGTGATAAAGTTATCTACTTTTACCATCCTTTTATTTAGTTTTTAGTCAGTTTACATTACAGTGGTTTAAATAAATACATGGCTTTGCAAGAAAAAAATCCTATTGGTTGATTTTCATAAAGATTTATTTGTACACTGTTTTCTCCGAACGTTATTTTGTTCGATTTTTTCCTGTTAAAACACTTTATTTCTTATATTCTTTCCAGCCGATAAAGATTTCAAAGAATTGCGATTGCGCTTAGACATGGTTAATTTTCTCTCAAAATTAAAGACCAAACTAAAAACAGTGTTTGAATTTGCCTTTTTTGGTTGCTCTATTTCAAATTAATATTCAAATTTACCAGGAAAATCACTGCTCATTTTGCATCATGATGCTCCACAATACTTTACAATATTTTTTATTGTACTAATACGACGTACTAATATTTACGAGGTACTAATACGAGGTACTAATATTAATTATTAATTTAGTAATTAGTAATCTGGACTTGTTATGATCCTTCAGTTTGTAAGGGGGCAAGGGACCTTCAACCTCGTTTTCTTAAATTTTCCATATTTTAATTTACATACAACATGAGTGCATTTAATATTTTTTTTACTACACTGAAGTCACTTAGAATTCCCAAATAATTATTTTGTTGAAGAATAAGACTTGTTTATAAAAAATTCTTCAAAAATGCTAGAATTTCCAAAATTCTCCATTCACATTCATTTTTTTCTGATTTCTTCCAAATTTCTAAGGACAGTTAATAGAAGTGTTTGTTATAAAACTATGTATAGTTCTTTGTAACCACAAGTATTTTTCAAATTTATAGACCTTGAAATATAGTAAAAACATGAAAAATATTAGTAAATTAATATTCAAATTTACCAGGAAAATTACTGCTCATTTTGCATCATGATGCTTCATAATACTTTACAATAGTTTTTATTGTCAGTCGAGGTACTAATATTTATTTTAAATTTAGTAATTAGTAATCTGGACTTGTTATGAACTTCCAGTTTTAAGGGGGCAAGGGACCTTCAACCTCGTTTTCTTAAATTTTCAATATTTTACTTTACATACCACATGAGTGCATTTAATATATTTTTTACTACATTGAAGTCACTTAGAATTCCTAAATAATCACTTTGTTGAAGATTAAGACTTGTTTATCAAAAAATTCTTCAAAATTTCTAGAATTTTCAAAATTCTCCATTCACATTCATTTTTTTCTGATTTCTTCCAAATTTCTAAGGATAGTTAATAGAAGTGTTTGTTATAAAACTATGTATAGTTCTTTGAAACCACAAGTATTTTTCAAATTTATAGATCTTGAAATAAAATAAAAACATGAAAAATAGTAAGTAGAATTTTAAAAAGTTATTTAAGACTATAGATTCATACAGAAAAAAAAATCAATGCACCATTATGTTTACACCTGTACGGTTAACATATTAAAAAAAAAAATAAGGTTTTTATTAATACACATGGGGCATTTTGAAAAATGTTAGCATTTTTTTTAAAAGAAATTTGAAAACTAGGCATTATTCTGCCGAAAAATCCTTATTTTGAATTTGAAGGTTTTCCAATGTAGCAGAAAAGAATATTAATTATTTCCATTCTGTATATAGTGTTGAAAATTGAAAATTAAAAAATTTGAGGATTAAGGTACCTTGTCTCCTTAAGAAGACAATAACATGAGTTCCAATATGTGTATATTGACATTTAATTCAGTAATTTGCATCAATATATGTTTTTTGTAGATTAAATACATTTTATAATTTAAAATGAATACTGTATTAAAAATGTCGAAACAAATACAGGGTAGTTATAATTAAAGTTTCACTTTGAAATGGTCATAAAAGAAAAACTACTGAACCAAATGTTATCAAACTTGGTTTTAGTTTAAAGGGGGTCATGGGAATTTCTTTTCCGCAAAAAAAAAAGGGTTCAAAAACTCACCACCAGGGGGGAAATGGCGCTGTATGCAATATTGTTAAACGAAATAAAGGTCGGTATCTAACTTAATCTTCTGTTACACGGGTTTAATATTTTGTATACCCTTAAGAATCATTGACCTAAGCAAAATTACAATTTAAAGTGTGCGCATTCTGGAAATCGTTTTCTTACAGATTGCTAATTTGTGAATTTTGAATTCTGAATTCGGCCCTAAGACATGTAGATATCGGTTTAAAACGTTTTTAATCGCACTGTTTATGGGGATAATCTAAAGAATTTGGCGGAATTGAAAGATGTTATAAACCGCCATGTCCGTAACCTTCCTCCTGATAAGCTAAGAGCTACTGTCGAGAATGTAGTAATGCGATTTAACTTGCTTTCGGAAAATGGTGGACTCCACATTGGACATGCTTTGTAACACTTTTCAGAAACGATGAAACACATTTTAAACCGATGTCTTCATGACTTATTTCGTTTAGCAATATTGCATACAGCACCATTTCCCCCCTGGTGGTGAGTTTTTGAACTTTTTTTTTTTTTTTTTTTTTGGAAAAGAAATTCCCATGACCTCCTTTAAACTATTACCAAGTTTGCTAACATTTGGTCAGTAGTTTTCTTTTTATGACTATTTCAAAGTGGAACTAACACCCTGTATATAAAATATTTCCTATTTCAAAATTTATATTTATCAGGGACATTCATTAATTTGAATGATTGGTTACTGCATAAAACTAAAGTTAAAAGCTTTGTTTCGTGATTGAATGAAAGAGAGTAATATTTTATTGTTATTTCCTTCCCCTTTGAGACGCATTGATTAAGATTCACTTATCTCTAACAAAATACTAATTTCCTCTATCCGAGATTTTGCTCATAGAAACCTATCTCTTTCGTGTCAGTTTTATACAAGTAGTGTAAAAGATAAGTTCCCTCCGATACACAGTGTCACTCATACAGAACGTTCACTATCTCTCTCTGCCCTTTTTAGTTTCCTCTCACGTACATTTACAGCCCACTGGAGAAAATATTGACAATTGGGACTAAATATATGACACAAATGGAACAAATACATCAAGATATTTTCAAACATGTTGTGCCGGTTGAAAGGTTTATCGTAGAAAAATTATGAGGTTATTTTTGTGGTTGCAACATAAAATGCCTCTAATAGCTAAGTGCAGCGAAGAGAAAACTCTTTCATTTCATTTTTGAACATTTTTTTTTAAAAGGGGACTGCTATCTTACAATTCTTTCATTTTGTAAATAAGTTTCTTTACTTAAAATCTGTTAAAACAGACCATATTTATTCTCTTCCATGAGTACAAATTAATATCATATAGTCATTTTCAATTAAGAATTTAATAGTCAAATTTAATACATAAAATTTCATTTTAAATTTAAATAGATTGTTCATCTAATGGTTTTAATAATCACCTTACCTAAATAAATTAAATAATGTTCTTGATATATTATTCCACACCCGAACTCGCAGATACACACACACACACACACACACACACACACACACATATATATATATATATATATATATATATATATATATATATATATATATATATATATATATATATATATATATATATATATATATATATATATATATATATATATATACTGCTGGCCACCCAAATTGCAACACCAAGAAATACAAGAGATATCCAAACAAAATTTATTTTGTAAATAACATGTTGACCAAGTATCAAATGATTAAATGTATAGACTTCTGTGAAGTGTGGTTCCTGCCAAAATCAGTAGCCAGAGTAGCCGCCATTGTTGGAGAACACCGCTGCCACAAGCCTTGGCATTGATTCAAAGAGACTTTCGATGAGTTCTTGGGTTACAGCAGACCAAGCACCTTCCACACGTTGCCAAAGTTGATCTGCTGTGGCAGCTGGGGATGGAAACTGGGTCAATCGTAGAGCAACCATGGACCACATGTTTTCTATCGGCGAAAGATCCGGAGAGAGAGGCGGTCAGGGAAGCAATTCAATCTGGCGATTGACGAAGAACCGTTGGACAATGCGTGCCACGTGTGGTCGCGCATTATCCTGTTGAAATATGGCTGTGGGCAAGCCCTGAAGGTAAGGAAAGACAACTGGCTCCAACACCTCGGAGATGTAGCGCTGGCTGTTTAAAATACCGGCAATGCGTACTAGAGGTGTGCGAGAGTGATATCCAATATCGCCCCATACCATAATACCCGGTGCAGGACCAGTGAGGCGGTGCATAACGCCGCTGTTCAGCATCCTCTCTTCACGGCGTCTCCAGAATCGAATGCGACCATCGTGGTGTTGTAGACAGAAGCGTGACTCGTCAGTAAAGACAATTTCATTCCATTTTGCCGTCCACATCCTTCTGTCATCGCACTATTGGCGGCGGAGACGTCTGTGGTTCTGCGTCAAGGGTAGAAAAAGCAATGGACGTCTTGCGGACAGACCACTCTGCTGTAAACGGCGTCGAATGGTACGCGCAGACACTGGATGATGCGTTACAGACTGCATGTGCTGTGCTATGGTTCGTGATGTGACTGATCGATCCGTCACTGTCATGCGCACAATTTGCCTGTCATCACGTGAAGTGGTGCGCTGAGGTGGATGCGATCGAACACGCCGGTCCGTCGTACCCTCCTGCATCCAACGATCACATATCCGCATTACAGTTGTTTGGTTTCGTCCAACACGACTACCGATTTCCCTGAAAGATAATCCACAATCTCGGTAGGCCACTATCCTTCCTCTGTCGAACTCGGATACTTGATCAAAAGATGATCGCTGTTTTCGACGAGGCATAATTGATCGTTTTTTTTGAAAAAACCACAAGAAAAACACAACTGCCGAACTTCGTCGAAATCGTCGAAATCTCCAAGCCTTAAATAGCGCTTTGAAGTGGCGCCACAGGCGCGCGTGATGTGCGTCTGCGCTAAAATTCTAATCATTTGTATATCTCACCTCCGCTAATGCATGTTGTAAATTTCATGTTATTTGCATGTTTCCTTCAGTGTGTTGCATTTACATTGGCCAGCAGTGTATATATAAATGTGTATGTGTGACACGAAATGTGCATTACCATTTATCATGCATATGCTTCCTGGTTATATAGTTAAAATGGTAGGAATAAGAAAGAAAATTGGTTTTATTCATACCTGATGTTAGAATTAAGGTGCTTAACTTTAGACTGGAAATAAAATTTCCTGTGATTACCCCATAATATTGGAATGCATTCATTTTATTTGTTTCCAGATAAAAATCATATCTTTTGGAAGTATAATGGCTGTATGTTGAAGCGTGATGAATTATAGATTCTTTTTTTGGATCAAATACATGATATTTCATTTTAAATTTATTGTATTAATGCATGCGTGCTTGCATATAAAATTTTTATTTATTTTAAAATATTATATAGCTAGATCTTTTTGTTTTCGAATTGTATATTATTTTAAATTAGTTAAATATAAGTAAGCGTATTGTTCATAATACTGTTGATAAAAGCTTTAAAATAAATACGGGGAAAAAGTTTTACTTTGATGAACGCATTCTAGAATATAATTTGCTGAATTTTTTCTCTATCTTAATTAAGGTAGAATTTTACGTACGTTAAATGTCAAAATATCTAGTTTTGTTTTAAGAAAATAATCATTTATTATGTATAATTTATGGCAAAGCAATATTTAATGTGTTTAAAAAACGAATATGATTTTATAAATTTTAGATGAAAACATCTGAAACAGATAAATAGCACATTATTTATGCATATTGTTTCCAATCAGTATTTTTATATGTTATGTACATATTCATAAAATATACATACTTTTTTGTAGGTATTTTTTTAGATTTTTCCTTTCTTCTTTACGTTACATCAATTTTTATTTATATGTCGTTTTATATATTTTCGGTATACACTTCAGGATGGATATTGAATTAATCATTCACTTCCTTAACATTTGATAATTTTTTAAAAACATTAATGTGCAATGAAAACTTCAGTAGTAAAAAACAAAAAAAACAACAACAAAAAATAACGCAAAATTCCCTTTATAAAAATACATGAAAAAATGGAGTTCTTAAGAAAATAATTTCATATGTAAACTTTATGACAGAACAGCATTTAATGTGTTTAAAGTACGAATATGATTTTATAAATTTTGAATTAAAACACCTGTAACAGAAAAGTAGTACATTAATTCTGTAACTTATTTCGAATAGTGTTTTTAAATGCTATGCATACATTCTTAAAATGTAGATACTCTTTTGTAATTTTTTTGTTTTTAATTTCCTTCTTCTTTATTTTACAAACATTCTTATTTATATGTCGTCTTAAATATTCTCGTTATACATTTTACAATGGATATTGAATTAATCATTTACTTCTTTAACATTTAAAAAAATCTTTAAAATCATTAACGTGCAATGAAGTTTTCAGCAGCCCAATTTAAAAACACACACACACACACACACATAATAAAAAAGTGGAAAAAACGGAGTGCGCATCTCTAAAAAAAAAGAAAAAAAACCTGAGGGATTTTCATCTTCCTTGTCAGTATCAAGTAAGGAACAACAATAAAATATTTTGGCGACTTTCTGATTGAATTCCTAGCCTCGAATCGTTACTCTCTTTCCCTAAACTTCTCCTGGATTCATGCTGTAGCGTCCTGCAAGAAGATATTAAATTTCACGTTGGTTTAACTTTTGACAAGCAAGAAGACAGATTAAATTCCTGTTCAAAATATCTTTTTAAATTTGTCTTGTCTAAGACACGCTCTGTGTATTATCAAAAAACGGCACTCTGCAAAAGGAAAGAAGAAAAAATATATATATATATAATAATACTGCAGTACGTTTTGAAGCAGAAGCTTTCCTGTTTAATATACCTTTTGAAATTCAGTACCGAAGCTTTAGAGTAAATAAAACGGTAGAATTAATAATTGCTTACAATGATTTGAAAAGGACGCTTTTCTTTTATATATGAGATTATTAATTTCTTGCGGGATAAGAAATGTAAGATGATATGAAGCAAATAACTTTAAGTCATTGATGAATTACAGTGCGTACTCTCATCTGCGTACGTATCTAGAGTAAATTGTAGAATAAATGAAGGGGGATAAATAATGTCAAATTTTAAGTTTATGAAAATAGAACTCTTTTCTTATTTTGATGTTTTTCATTTTTTTCCACAACAAAGGATGTAAAAGAGGACATTTATATTCATGAAGGAATATATTTTTTTTCAATAACCGAATATTTTGAAACGTGCTCAAACAAAGAGTATCTAACAAAATTTACATTAAATAAAGGAAATTTTCAGAAAACTTTTTATCAGCATAAAGCTAAAAATTGCATTTAAAGTTAGAAACGAAATTTCTTTAACATCTTATATGGGGAATCAATCCTGCGTAAATGTCATAGAAGCAGTCAAATATAAGAACTTTTGAAATGAGATATGCCCCTTCTCATAACAATAATTCATATAAAAATTGTCTAATTATATTTACTTGTCATTAGATGATGAGTATTAAATTAGAATTACCTCTTTGAAGCAATAGATAGAATTAAAGACAATGAAATCTCTGTTATTTACAAAATTTATTTGTTCATCCGCGAAAGTAGAATTTAGCTCGGCAAAGCTTTGCATATACCAGTGTAATTGAAACAAAATTTTTTACACGCTTGATCTATTTATCAAAAGTCAGTTACAAGGGATTTTAATAACGAAAAGTATCGTTTTAAATGAGAAAATACATCTGATATTTTTTTAAAATCTTATTTTAATGCTTATAATAATAGAAAATACACGAAAAGTAGTTTCCTAGAGAAATAAAAACCAAAGACAAAATAAAAATCTTCGGATTCAATCTATACAGTTCTTTTGGGCATCAAACAAAGAACAACAAATTTTATCAGCACTCGACGTGTACACATGCTTTAAAAACACATGCGATTAGAGACTTTGCAAGTGGGAAGTTGTATGAATAAAAATCAAATTATACAAAACGACTGAAAGAATTTTAAAGGGAATAGAAGGAGTTACATCCAAAGTGTTTTTAGAAGTTAAATCAAGAAAGCTTTTCATGTGAAATGCATTTGGAACAGGAAAGGAAAAAAAAATATTATCAACGAAAAAAATATGTGACTCGAAGATATTTACTTAATGCATCAGTTTAAGATAAATGAAAAATCTTATAATGCTAAGCAAGTAATTTTTAATGACTAATTTTTCTTTCATATATATATATATATATATATATATATATATATATATATATATATATATATATAAACATACAAAACAAAGAACTTTTTCTAATTTCCAAATGCTTTTCATTTTCCTTTAAAATTGCTTGGCAACCGTAAGTAAAATAATTTAGTTTTCGTTTTTCATTTTATTGTGAGTAACCTAAAAGTAATAGTAAGAAATTAATATATCGTCCCTAATTCCCCAGTCTCGTGGGCGCCAAAGCTTATATAGCAGGCCACGGGGCTCAACCCAGAGAACTGGTCTGGGGGCCTCTGTACAATAAATGCACTGTGCAATGGTCGCGTGACAACGACCTCATGAAGTTTTTTTAGGCCACAGCAAGGTTTTGGCCGGGCCTTTTCTCTCTCTCTTCGTGCTTGTTATGTAGCGTCCGTCCTGTGTATGTTTTGTCGCGCGCCTGCTCTCCAAAATTCAAGATATGTGTCGTCGAATCTTGCGTCATCTTTACATGTATGTCGCCCTCGTGAAGTAGTCGTTCATTCAATAAAGAAATTCAGCTGTTCAATGTTGGGACAATGTTTTCTTAGAGTTTTATTCGTATATTCTCTATTCCGGTTATGTCTACTTTAAAGTGAACTTACCCTGTAGTATTCCCTCTCGTGTGACTGCAGAGTGTCCGGTGTTCCGGAATCGGTGATCTGGGGAATGTTACATATGTATTTACAGTTATATGTTAAACGCAATACAAAAATACATAATTCTAAAATATTTAATTCCTTCAATGCTTACTTAATAGTGCTGTATATTTTCATTCCCGAAAACAATTGAGAAAGTTAAAATTTTTCTTTTTTGCTGATGTGACAACTAAATTCTGTTCACCCTAACATTATTTGAGAGTCCCTAAAAACAAAGGATGTTATGTTCCTATTTTGAAGTAAATAATTTTTTAATTACGTTTTTTTGTTTTATTATTGAACAGGATTTTACACAAATCCTCAGGAAAACAAAATACGAAACAATTTTCTATTAAAATAAAGATATTTCGCCCTTATGTCTTATATTAAAAAGGAAAAGAAATAGCCATCTGTTTTGCTTGTGCGTGATTAAAATATACGTTTCTCTATATTTCCACTGCGTAAAAAACACTTTATTTTGAGAAAGAAGTACAATAACCATCAATGAAAGAAAATGGAATATAATAAACACTAATCTACGAAGCTAAATTAAATGATTCTTAAAAAAGAGGAAATGTTGTTATCTACTTGTTTTTTTGTTTATTTTTGCTTTAAGTATCTATAGATTTTTTTTAATATTTTCTGGGCTTTTTATGAAGAAATTAGTTGAACTATGTGCAAGATTTTATATGAAGTACACAATCGTTAAAACAAAATAAGTATAAATTACTTTCAATCGCAATTTCCTTAACTTTTAGTAGTTTCTTAACTATTTCTTTAAGTTTTATGCCTCATTTATGTTACTCACTATTTTCTTTTATACCAACTATTTCTCGCTTTTTAGGTGCTAACTCAAGAGCCCTTTTATTCTTTTCTTTCTTAAAAATCATTATTTGTTGGTTTTTATATTTTCAAATCTGTTATCTTATTTTGGATGGAACTTTTAAATGGTTTTTTAGTATATGAACCCAAATTTCAGGTAACGTAGTTAGATAATGAATCTTTTCTTAATTGTTGAACTTACCGGAGAGGTGTAACATATTTAACCGGGAATAAGTATGTTACATTAAAACTATGCGTAATACGAGGTAAAGTTATTATTCCAGCTACATAACAAATACACTAAACTTTTATTGTTGATATAATACTTTTAGCTTTTTTTTATAGCTTCATATTGAAACATTTGAGCGTATGTGCATGTGTGGGTAAGTTGTACGTAACTGTAACTTTAAAAAAAAGTAATTTTTTTGGTAAGATAAGTTTATTTAACGATTAATTTGTAGTAACTTAACAACATTACATGATTATGCCGAACAATAAAGCCGTATTACAACATTACATCATTTGTGCTGTTAATTATCTTTGTGTTACAAAGATAATTAACAGCTGATTTAAAACACCCCTGGTAAACAATGTTAAGTGTCCAACTATTTGGAGCATAAATGTTAAGATTTTGCTTAATTCTTACTTGAGAATGATAATAAAAAATATTCCAAAGAGTTTCAGACAGAAAGATAAAAAGAAAAAAATACAAAAAGTAACTAAATTAAACAAAAAAATGACAGAATACAGAAAAAGTGAACACCGGCAACTACTAAAAAACCGCAATCCGTATACTGGGAATTAACCCAGTTAAAAAGGATTAAAATGAAAGGTAAAGAAATGTAATGTAATGTAATGAATAAATGAAATGAAAGGTTTTCAACAATCAATGTTGTCACAAAATTAAAATACCGTATTCTATCATGATCAACAAAGATTTAAATATAATAATAAATAATTCAAAAGAGATAAAGTTTGATGTCATTGTAATGAAGCTCCTTCGATTTTAAAGAAAAATTAAATTTCTTTTAGAGGGATAAAGTGCTCGAAGACTGTTTTCATTACATATTTGTTAGATGGGTAGGAAGCCGCCTTTGATTAGAGGACGGGACAGTCGTCTTGGAGTTGGGGGTCTGCGGTTTCCGATCCTAGACAAGATTATCGGCGTTGGAGCCACAGTTGACGTTAAAGTAAAATACCCCATTGTCAACAAATTTATGTGACAATGGGGTATGGGAGGTAGACCTCAAAACACGTGGACTGGACTTTGGATGGCTGGATGTGACGAAATGAAAGACGTGCATGTGTTGAGGGGTTATCCAATAAAAGAAATGAAAATTGATGGTAAGTGGTGGATTTTTGAAAGCTTTCCTGAATGGTATAGGAGTATCAGAAGGCGTGGACAACGGTGTGGAAAAATAAAATAAATTGAAGACTTTATTGAAGAGTTTTTTAGGGATTTCACTCTGCATGAGGGCCCGGGTTCCCTTTCCCGATGCTTTAGCATCGCAGGTGATGAAGGGTTGTTGTTTTAACTGTCGAGGAACAGTTGAGCTTTCCCGGGAGTTTCCCGAAGAAGATGTCGTTTAGCGGAGCAGAAATCCTGTTGATGTATTCCGGTATGATAGCCTCATGTCCCTGTATAGGAGTTGTGGCAATTTCCCCCCCTCGAGGCGAGTAGGAAGACCATTAAAATCGCCGCTAGCCGTGAACCGATGCTAAAGAATGGCAGAACCCCCCGAGCGAAAGAAGACCACAATGGGCACCTCTTCGGGACGCTTTCCTGGGATGAAAAGAGGAGACAGTCTGGCGCCATATTTTGACAGTGGCCGACAATGACAGTTTACGCCCTGAAACGAGATCGCTAATGAGGAAGCGGGTGATGAAGATGCAATAATCGGCATCGTTTTTTGCGCACGGCTAGACGCTCAGCCTATCCGGAGCGAGCTATAGAGAGGAGGCTAGAAAGAATTCCGCCAGGGATCAAGTTTTTAAAATAAGCCGACGAGGGCTTGAAGACCAGTTTTGTGCGGTGAGTTTTTCCTTAGAGAGTTTAGGAGTGATACCTGATCTCCTAGCTCCACGCACTTTTAAGTGACTCGTTTTTTGTGCGGAGAGTTTTTTCTTAGAGAGTTTAGGAGTGATACCTGATCTCCTAGCTCCACGCACTTTTAAGTGACTTGTTTTTTGTGAGGCTCTGCCCTCTACGTGAGAAGACCCTTTTTCACCGAGAAAGGTCGGGGAAACCGATCGGAACTTGATCTCCCCAATTGTGTTATTTCAGAGAAGCTGCTAGCTTCCAGTGGACGAGTGCGGGCCCTTTTTTCTGTGACCTGACCAGCAGTTCGTCGCCTCGTTTTAGCGACAGTGTGCTCCATCCTTGAGAGACAATCCACGTTTTCTACTCCAACTTCTACGGACTGCTTTGTATATCTATCATTCGAGATCGCGGCCTAACCGCGTATATTAAATAAATCTGAAATTCTCATTATCTTGAAAGTCTCTATTTTAGTAAGCTGTCTACCTTACACGTAACCTGTGACGCTACCTAAGTGTTTGCTTTTGACACAAATAGCAGGAATACGTTACAGCTATACTAATAATAGAAGAATGGTGGCAGCAACGGATGAATCCAGCTTTAGAGAGTGATTTTTACAAGACTGTGAGTGTGTGCGCGTACGATAGTTTTAACTTTCAAGAGTGCATAAAAACTGTGACTAGTGTGGAGCCATTCCTACTGAGCCAAGGAAGCCAACATCCCCGATTAGAGAAGCAAGCTTCAAGGACAGGTACTTGTTTTTTCATTCTCTAGAGGCAAATGTGTATTTGAAGTGTTTTTTTAAATATTAACTCTTAAGTTAATTACCCGTCGAGAAAGTCGACATAATATTTGTGTTTTTTAAATATTAACTCTTAAGTTAATTACCCGTCGAGAAAGTCGACAGAATATTTGTGTTTTTTATAATTAACTCCTTAGTTCAGATAACTCGAGAAATTCGAGAAACGTTTGAGCATCAGCTCGTTAAGCATATTTTTTTTTGAGTCCGAGAAATTCGAGACTTGTGGTTTTGTGATCTGGTTTATGAACAAGTCGCGAAGTGTTACCAATTTAGTAAAAGTGTATCGTAGAAATTTTTTGTTGCAAGCATATGTTATTGAACCTAAATTGCATATTGTGTTATAGTATCAAGTGTATTTGTGCTAGAAATTAAGAAAAGTGCATTTTTATTAATTATTAAGTATTGTAGTAGAGTGTATTATTTTGGAGAATTGGGTTTTGATTAGTGTATTGGGGTTATATTGGGTTAGGCAAAATGGCTTTCTTAATGACATATAAGAAAGAAGACCTCCAGGTTCTTTCAGATGATCTAGGGATTGATTTCGAGGATCACGATAGGAAATGTGACCTATACGACAGAATTTTGGCCAGTGCAAGGTATGATGAAGAGAGTGTTAGGGCTCAAATAAAAATCATTAAAGAAGAGCGCGAAAAAACCGAGCTTAGACACTTAGAATTTGAACGAGAAGTGAGGCAGAGAGATTTCGAACTGCAAAAATTACGGTTGACTCAGGCAGCCGAAACCGCCAGCGTAGCTTCGTCCCAGAATGAGAGCGCTAGGCCCGTACAAAATTTCAAAGCCCTAATGCAAAAGTATGATCCGGAAAAATCGGACATTTCTCTCTTCCTAACCCTGTTTGAACGTCAGGCACGAAAAGCACAGGTTGAAGACGGGGAACGAATGATGCATTTGCTTTCATTATTACCCACGGAGATCGCTGAAATAATTATTCGCGAACCCGTTGAGGTAGCAGATGATTACGATCAGGTAAAGAAATTACTTCTGAGCCGTTTTAAGTTAAGTCCGGAGACTTTTAGAGTTAAACTAAATCAACACCAGAGGCGGCCAGGTGCCCTATGGAAAGATTTAATTTTCGAGCTGAGAAATTATTTAGAGGGATGGCTTGAAGGGGTAAGTGTAAAAGATTTTGAAGCCCTTAAGAATCTCATGGTTGCAGACCAGATTAAAAAACGCGTCCCGGCGGAAATCCGAGAACATTTTTTGGATGAATGGGGAGCTATAGTGGACCCTCACATCTTAGTGAAAAAATTGGACGAATATGAAGCGACAAGGCGCACTATTCGAAAACCCCTTAATTTAAAACCACCAGAGAAAAAGGCGGCAGAGAAACCCAAAATCGCCGAGGAGATAAATGAGGATAAAAAGGGAGACAGGGAAAGGTCTAACTCTTTTAACGGGAGGAGCCAAGGATCAGGTGGGAATAACTGGCGCACACGCGAGTTCGAAAAACGTAAGCCCCCGGCTTGTTATCAGTGTGGGTCGACCGATCATCTGAGACCTCAGTGCCCCGAATTACACAGGCAAACTGCCGAGCGTGTAAACAGTGTAGCTACTGCGGAGATCTTTGAACCAGTGTTCAAGCCATACTTAAGTAAGGCAAAAATAAACGGTATCGAGACCACCATTCTCAGGGACAGTGGTTCGAGTTTTGATCTAGCCCCTATTAAATTAATAAACGCCTCAGATTTTACCGGAGAAAGGGTATGGGTCCGCACAGCCTTAGAAAATGAATTGCGGAGTTTACCGGTCGCTAGAGTGCGAATAGAAAGTGAGAAATATGGGGATCTGCTCACGAAAGCAGCCGTGGTAGGAAAGTCAGTGGGAATGAACCATTACTTAATGGGAAATTATACCCAGGAACTCATAGAGAGGCTCAAAAGCGAACCCCAGTCCGTGAACGGCATCGTTACGCGAAACCGGTCGCTAGCCATAGTAAGTCGTGGAGAAAAACTAAAAAATTCAATTCCCGCCGTAGGAGTTGAAACCGAAACTGGTCAGAGTGAAGAGGGAACGGTCCAGGTCGAGAGCGAATTAGTACTGCCCCCGGGAGAAGGGAGCGCAGAAATGGATTTAGCGGGTGTAAGCTCAGAAATTTTCCGAAAAGAGCAACAGAGGTGTAAAGAACTAAAGCCCCTCTGGAATAAGGTTAAAAATAAAACCACAACTGAATATTTGGTTGAAAAAGGGCTGTTATTTAGAAGATCCACGGATCACAGAGGCAAAGAACGGAGGCAGTTAGTCATTCCTAAATGTCTCCGAGCCAGAATCTTAATTTTGACTCACGAGGGATTACGGGGACATATGGGTGTGCTCAGAACGAAAAATGAGCTATTGCGTTATTATTATTGGCCCCAGTGCACCAAAGACGCGGAAATGTTCGTAAAATCTTGCGACCCGTGTCAGCGAATAGAAAAAAATAATGCCGGTAACAACCATAGGCATATGAGGTGGTCTCTAGCTATGCAACCATTTAATTATAAGATTGTTCATAGGCCAGGGTCACAAAATAAACACGCAGACTGTCTCAGTAGAGCAGACTGATTTAAAAATAAATTGAATTGAAACATTTTTCATTTTTTTTTCGTATTGTAATTGGAATTAATTGTATTGTTTTTAAATTAAGAAATTGTGATAAGATAAAGTTTTCTTTTTAGTTTGAACCTCTAAACCTAAGATAGTGTTGTAAATATGAATGTTTTTTATGTGTTTCTGTAAATATAAATGACATTTAATGTTTTAATTGAGGTATTGTGTTAGTGTAAAATTTTTTTTTATTGTAAATTAAGTGTAACATGAATAGTAAACTTAACCTAGAAGTTGATGCATAAATTAAAATTGTTAGGAATGCCTCTGGAGATAGAATACAAGTAAGATACCTGTACCTAACCCTTGATTTTCAGATTTTGCAGAACCGCAAAATCTATTCAAAGGGGGGAGGGGCTGTGGCAATTTCCCCCCCTCGAGGCGAGTAGGAAGACCATTAAAATCGCCGCTAGCCGTGAACCGATGCTAAAGAATGGCAGAACCCCCCGAGCGAAAGAAGACCACAATGGGCACCTCTTCGGGACGCATTCCTGGGATGAAAAGAGGAGACAGTCTGGCGCCATATTTTGACAGTGGCCGACAATGACAGTTTACGCCCTGAAACGAGATCGCTAATGAGGAAGCGGGTGATGAAGATGTAATAATCGGCATCGTTTTTTGCGCACGGCTAGACGCTCAGCCTATCCGGAGCGAGCTATAGAGAGGAGGCTAGAAAGAATTCCGCCAGGGATCAAGTTTTTAAAATAAGCCGACGAGGGCTTGAAGACCAGTTTTGTGCGGAGAGTTTTTCCTTAGAGAGTTTAGGAGTGATACCTGATCTCCTAGCTCCACGCACTTTTAAGTGACTCGTTTTTTGTGCGGAGAGTTTTTTCTTAGAGAGTTTAGGAGTGATACCTGATCTCCTAGCTCCACGCACTTTTAAGTGACTTGTTTTTTGTGAGGCTCTGACCTCTACGTGAGAAGACCCTTTTTCACCGAGAAAGGTCGGGGAAACCGATCGGAACTTGATCTCCCCAATTGTGTTATTTCAGAGAAGCTGCTAGCTTCCAGTGGACGAGTGCGGGCCCTTTTTCTGTGACCTGACCGGCAGTTCGTCGCCTCGTTTTAGCGACAGTGTGCTCCATCCTTGAGAGACAATCCACGTTTTCTACTCCAACTTCTACGGACTGCTTTGTATATCTATCATTCGAGATCGCGGCCTAACCGCGTATATTAAATAAATCTGAAATTCTCATTATCTTGAAAGTCTCTATTTTAGTAAGCTGTCTACCTTACACGTAACCTGTGACGCTACCTAAGTGTTTGCTTTTGACACAAATAGCAGGAATACGTTACAGAGTGATTGCTTTTGATGATGATGAAAATCTGTTCGCTGCCTCACAAAACAAATAAATAGAGAGAAAGTGTGGAGAAAATTGCGGCTTCATATTGGAGTTCCGATTAAGTCGTCTCGGAGAAGAGAAAAGTTTTCGATAGAGAGAGTTTGAGGACAGCATGTCCTGATAATTACCCCATCTTTCGAAAGGAGCGGAAGCAGCCTACGATAGAGCCACGATAGGTGTCATGACAGAGCAAAAAGCCTACGATAGATGACCACGACCGAGGCCCACGTCAGCCTATAATGTTGAGTGCCAGCTACCCTAGAAGGAAGGAGCGATACCCAATGCCTAAGCAGAGCTTCGACACCCGAGTCCCAGTGCGGTATCATCAAACTGAGTGAAAGTCATTTTTTTTGTTCAGACCCCACCATGCTAAATGAAAGATTAGTGCGGGAACAGTGTTTTTTAAAACATAATTTTGATGGATAGGAGTTCTTTGCTATGAGTTACTTTAGTATTTATATGCTCCCTGAATCCAAAAGGTATAGGATAAATGATATACCTCTCATTGAAGATAAATTGAAAAGAAATGCTAAAAGTTAATGAAAAATGAGCAATTTGTGTAATAAGTGTTTTGTTGATATTGTATTGAGTTAAATTGTAAATAGTAGTGTTGTAACTAAATTAGTTTTTTGTTGTAAATATAAAAATTTAGTCAGTCATCCTTATGTTTGTAGTTGATCTAAAGGAAGGTTATCTCCTGGTTTTTAGAAGCAAAGTTATTTGACCTGTTCGTTTGACAAAATGTTTAGAACCTTGGGTTGTATTGAACCAAATAAATAATAAAACACAACGCACTCAAATAATTTCTCAAAAATAAATAATTTGTACTAACCAAAATAAATTACGAATCACACCCAAAATAAATATTTAAGACAGGTAATACGACAGTCACCGAATGGATATATTTTTCATTTATCTATTGATATATTACGCTAACGTACGTGGCACTAGAATTGACGTTTATGTATAATGAAGAATGACAACTGCTACGACGATTTTATTTTGCTTTCCATTGAAAAGAAAACAAAAGGAGTAATATTAGAAAATTAACTTTTAATAATACAAAAAATGAAATTAAAAATCAATAAATGCGTTCACTTACCTTGCAACATCTAGAATTAACATCCAATTTGTGCGCATGCGCAGTTCTAACAAATGATTGATTCCAACGCCTTGAGATGAAATATTATTAAAAAATTCTATTTATTTATAATTGTTTAAAAGCTTCCAAACTTATCTTAGAATTATCCCAAGGCTTCAAAACATAAGTATACGAAGTTTCAACCAGATTCGTCAAGAAATGTAGATTTGTATATGATACATACATACATAGAGGCACTTTGTTTTATTTATATAGATTATGAAAATCCCATTTTTTCAGGACTTTACAAATATTATTTTTATAGTAATGTTGTTATCAAACGATTTCAGACATAAAGCTTAAATCTCAATTTAATTTATCATTATCATTACTACCGTGATATACTACCGTATAAAACTTTCATAGAACTCATACATTACAAATGAGATTTTTACTCATCTGGTACGCATTATAAGGATTATAAAATAACTAAGACGCTTATCCAGATATC
Organism: Dolomedes plantarius; assembly: GCA_907164885.2. Lineage (NCBI taxonomy): Eukaryota > Metazoa > Arthropoda > Arachnida > Araneae > Dolomedidae > Dolomedes > Dolomedes plantarius. The sequence continues at coordinate 131,804,818 of OU015491.1, read as the reverse complement.
AGAGTAACCGCACACATTTTCATAATCTTTTTTAGCGAATAGAAGTATGCAAGTTTTTATTCTTTAGAGATTTAGGAAGCATTAAGAGGAATATCAAGATTTAGTTGATGATAGGCTACTGGCTGTTAGGCCTGGCTTGATTCCAGGATTCAAGCTGAGATGTCAAAAGTTTAAAGGTAATGAAGATGTATGGAAGAGAATTCAACACCGCAATTATATTAGAATAAAACTGTATTTCTTAAAGATGGTAAGCCGCATTTTCTAGGATATTGGATGGTTTTTAGGGAAAATATATAACAAAGTCATTTGAAGTAGAACTATTCAGGTGTGACTTTACGATTGGTATTCAGATTAAAGGTTGCTCTATGCGATTTTTTTCCCTTTACATATTTAATACTGTTCATATTTATATATATATTTATATATTTTTGAAAAAAATATAATGATATGCTCGATTTACCTTCTGGGTGCACAAGTATATTCCTCTTCTATGAAGAGAGTTGGTTATGACAATTTGAAATATTTTCACCTCATATTTCTTATTTTAAGAATGCAATGGAAATGTATTTCGCTTATTGTTTATAAACAATATTATACTAGAGAGAAATTATCCCATCTTATTTTCCGCGTTTGAGCAGTGAAATTAAGGCATTCGATTACTTTAGTAGCACTTTTTTTGAAAAAGTGCTCAGAAACTATACTTGCGTAAATTTCTGTCTTATTTTTCGAAGGGATATAACACCAAAACACGAAAATGATGAAAACATAGACCATGGCTATGTAACTTTTCACAAAATTGATGATTTGGGGTCGAAATTTAGCACATTTTTACAAAAACGGCTTTAGCTCTAAAAAGAAACCATGCATATAACATTAATTTCTTTACATATATACTTAAGCACCTTTTGAATGTTATGAACTGAAAACTAATTGATTTCACGAAATCAAAAAAAAATACCGATCATTTTATGCAATAGCATGTAAAATTTTAGTAATTTCTCATGGTATTTTATATAAATGCATCTATATATCAACAAATAAAATACCTAGAACTAAATCTGTAGTTAATTACATTCTAAATATTATGAAAAACATACGTGAAAAATTTCATAGACATATCATGGTTAGATTTTGAGTAATCACAATAGTCGTTTACATTTTTGATAAAAAAATGACTTCTTCAGAAAACATAATTAAAGTTTTCAACTTGCATTGAAATTTATAGATGCTGCTGATCTTTGAATCGCTCTCATTTCATTTCTAATGATCGTATATAAAAAATAAAAGCAGATTTAGAAACAGAAATTCATAATCTTGATATAAAGACAATTTCGGAAAAGATATATCAGCAATTTCAGAATTTTCATTAAAACCGACGTTTTGAAGGTAGTCGGATACCTTAAGAACACAAAAGGCCTGTTCACATTGCATCCGGGACATTGCATTACGTTACTTTGTTGGCTCCGAGATTGTTGACATAACCTGTGAATGGTTTGGCATATCACGTGGTATAAATTGACATCTGTGATTGGTTAATATTTTAACGCTTACTCTACGTAAAGCTCCGAATTCAGTGTGAACAGATTGAAAATCTGTAGTTATCTAAATATTTACCTTGATTTGCCATTTATGTCCACGCCTGTTTGAATTACATCAAAGCCTGACAGAATAAAAACAGTTATAAAACAGCATTGCATGCGGCATTAAATAAAAATAAATTATTTACCCTCTGCAAAAATATGCATGATTTATTAAGATGCCTGTATAAACCAAAAATATACTTTTTCATATAGGAATATGGCAATCCAGTTTTATACAAGCAGTTACTAATTCAAGATTTTGTTGTTCAATGAACCACGTATGTGAGAAGTGTTATACTCAATATTCTCAAAATTTGAGTCAGCCATTTGACTCTGTCATTTTTTTGAGTTTTTATCGGAAGATATAAAATGGGTCTTTTCATGACTACGACTAGGTATTTATCTCTCTGTCTCTCTATATAATATTTTATGAGATTTAAAAAATGTAATATTTTACTTTCTAAATTAGTTGACGTAAAATGTAAGGGAAATAAAGGAAAAATTTAAACCAATGTACGTATGACAAAAAAACTCTTTGTTTTATTTATTTCCTGCTATTCACTGTTATTCCGGTACACTTCACATACAATAGTTTGATATAAGCAAAAACCCTTACGATATCGAGAACTTCCTATCACGGATTACTAAAAGACCATTTGAGATATATGAGTACATCCTCGCACAAATAGTAACAAAAGCAATACACTGCATTTATATACAACAAATATCCCTTTCCCATTTTCGCAAGATCTTAACTTTTTCATTCTTTCTTCCTGAACAATCGTTTAAACCAATATTGGTGTTAGCACTTCTATCGATGTCTTTGGGCATTCGTATCACTTTCCTTTCCAAGTAATTATCTGTTCAACTCACGATCATAAATAAACGTGACTCGAAGTTCAGATTGATTTTGAAAAGACTGAGAAAAGAGCAACGAACGAACGATAACATGGCTGATGGAGTACATTTCATACATAACCACTTACACTGCAAAAATGCTCATCATGTGGACAAAGTTTATATCAGGAAGTTTTTTTTTTAAATAATGCACTACATCAAATATAAATTGAAATAAAGGGAAGTTGTAGGAAAAAAGGCGTTTTTTATTGAATATAAGTACTAAAAAGTATTTCTCTTATATATAGAGGACTGATCATATTTTGTCTGTCTACTACATATTTTATTTTAAATTTTAAATTTTATTTACTTAACATATTTTATCTTACAACACGTCAAACAGTTCTATGTTTCTTTTCAGTTCTTTAAGTAAGTAAATATACATTGCATGGATAAATAAAACTATTTAAACATTAATTTCAAAGAGTTTCAACTTATGCTAAGTGTCATAAACTTCGTAAATGATTTAAATCGCAAATGAAGTTTTGCATTATAAACGTGTCTACTTCATGACATCTATGCATTTAAAGACTTTCGTTTTAGTTTCATTAATAATTTCCGCATTTCAGTATAAACTTTATATAATTTTTCAAGGGTTTTTAAGGTGATATTAACAATAGCGATATTACTTTCAGGAATGTCTTTGTTAATTCTAAAATTCGGAAACTGGTAATACAGTCAACGTGCATGCACTCATCTATTCTGTCTTTTATTTCTCAACGAATTTCACTCAACGTGATTCAAGAATGTAATAGAATGTAATAAATAATTTTAGGATTTATATTAATCATTAAAAATTAGATAAAATGTTTATTTCATTATCGCTCTAACAATTAAAAATGGGTCCTTAAGAACCATATTTTCAAAGAGAGGAATCTCATTACATTAACGTTTCTGCTGAAGGAGACAACTGTCCTCCAACCTCGATTTTTTTAATTTTCAATTTTTCACTCTATATACAGAATGAGGATATTAACTATTCTATTTTACTTAATTGAAGACCGTGAGAATTCAAAATAAGGATTTTGTAGCAGAATAATGCCTTGTTTTCAAAATGTTCTATGCACATTCCATGTCATTCAAATATCTGAAATTTTTTAATATAAGTTTACCATATAAATAAATAAATATATATATATATAATATTTATTTGCCTGTTAAATTGTATGTTTTTACATGTTTTTATTTATTTTATGGACTATAAACTTGAAAAATATTTGTGGTTTCAGAAAATGATCCACAATTTTGTGACAAGCACTTCATTAACAATCCTCGGAAATATGGATTAAATATCAGATGAAAATTAATAAACCTAGAGCATTTTGAAGATTTTTTCAAAAACATGTCCTTTTCTTCTAAAAAACATATATTTGGAAATTCTTAATGTTTTTAATGCGGTAAAAAGGACTATTAATTATTCTCATTTTGTATATAGAGTAAAATATTTAACATAAAAAAACGATATTGAAGGTACCTTGTCCCCAGAATTATAGTTATATTAAAATTATGAGGGAAGAAAACATTTATATAAAATAAGGATAAAAAAATAGTTAAAAAATTCTATTATGACATTTCCAATATAAAAAGGATAATTTCGCCTATAAATGAATTAAAAGAGATTTCGGAATATAATTCAAAGTAAAATATTTGAATGAAAGTGTAAACATTACATATAAATTACATATAAGCGTACAACCTTTATAACCATGAAAATAAGTTAAAAGTAAAGAAATTCTATTTGAAAGAGACAACATGTAACAAAAATAGAATATTCTATTATATTACTTTCTAAGATTCCAGGTCATGTGAACTCAATACATTCTAAATAACTAGGAGATGAAGGAAATAGAATCTTACCGTGTATGCGTTCCTTCAACCTCATTAGATTTTCCGGTCATGTAATAGACTATAATATATTTTTAATGATGTTCTGTTTTCTTAGATTTTTCGAAAACCATTACAACAATATTATTTTACATGTAATTACATCATAATTTATATTTTTGTCGTGTTTTATTTTCTTTTTGATAAAAATTAATTAGCAATTGATAATAGCCTTTTAGAGTGCAGTATGAAGTTCAGTATGTATATTTGATAAGAAAAATATATTTTCCTGTAATGATAACTACTCCCTTATCTTCGTTATTTTGTTATAAACTTGGACCAAAGAAAATTCGGATGAAAAAGTTTAAAAGTGTTGTTATTATTAATTATGTTATTACGTTTTAAAAGGAAAGTTAAAATAAATAGTGATTTTAAAAGTTTATTCAAATAAGATAACTTTTCATTTTCACGGTAATCTGTCACGCATATAAAAATTTGATAGATAGAAAATGGAGTGATCCACTAATGAGTATTCAGCCAATGTACTGCCTTTTGTATATATATATACATATATACTGACTTTGATCAAAAAGTACCCGGGATGGTGGCATAAAACAAAAGTTATCAATTTATTGTTCAAAATTTATTGCATATCCTTCAAAGTAATCTCCTATGACTCCAATGTTGTAGAGCTGTTTTTGTTGAATGTTTGGTAAAAAACTCTCGAATAATAATTGCACTGTGAGAAGGCGCATTATCGTGGTGAAAAACCCATGAGTTTTCTCGCCACATTTCAGGCCGTTTTCGACGAGTTTGCTTCACGCAAACGGTGCAAAATACTAAAATAATAATATTTATTGACTGTTTGGCCAGTTGGTAGGAATTCATAATTCACAACACCACGACAGTCAAAGAAAGCAATCATTACCTTGATTTTTGAACGACTTTGACGTGGTCTTTTCAGTCTTGCTTCACCTTTAAAGCACTATTCACTTGATTGTTTAGCTGTTTCTGTATCAAAAGCGTATATTCAAGTTTCATCACCGGTAATAATGCGTTTAGAAGGGAATCATCTTGAGAAAGTAACTCAAAGGTCACTCGATGGACACATTGTTTTTTGAACAATTCAAAGTCCAGGGAACAACTCGAGAAGCGATGCATCGCAACCCTAAATTATTTTTTAAAATTGCTTTACAGGAAACAAATAATATATGAACTTGTTGAATAGTGTCTCTTATTGCCAAACGATGGTCACCAAGCACCAATTCTCTAACCTTTCGATATCTTGATCATTAAATAAAGTAGATGGTCTACCAGGTCGCGGATCATCACCGACTGATTCTCTACCAAGTTTAAACTTTTTATACCAATGAAACACTGCTGTTATTGATTCACAATCGTCTTTAAAAGCTTTTTTCAACATTTCAATTGCTTTTGTAGCAGAAATTTCATTGCTAAAACAAAATTTAATGCATGTTTTTTGCTCAATAATATTCGCCATTTCAGAATATCAACCGAGGGAAAATTCTTATTTCATTAAAAACAAATTTATTTTCAGTCGGGAAAATGAAATAAATTCCTGACTATTGCCAGATGTTTATAGAAGTGATAAAAATGTTTGGTGAAAGTTTGAAGACGATATCTACTATAGATGTATTTTAAATGGAGCATTACGGATACTTTTTTGAGCACAGTATATATATATATATATATATATATATATATATATATATAACAGTTCCGTAACTGACTGACTCACTGACTGACATACAACGCACAGACCAAACCGCTGGACCTAAAGGGCTCAAATTTTGCATGGCGATTCTTCTTATAGTGTAGGGGTGCACTAAGGAAGATTTTTGAAAAAATTCTTCTTAGATTTTTTCAAATTAAAGTTTTAAGCTGTTTTAGTAACTTTTTTAAAGTTTGCATTTAAAATAATACTTTCAGGGTTATAAAATTTATATCACGAGAGAGACCATAAAAATTCCTTTAAAATGGAATTTTTTTCGAATCTTTACGTCCAATTTGATTTTGGTGAATTTTTAAAGATTAAATTTTAGAATTTAATTTATTAAATGCTGATCACGGGATTTCTTTTTCTGGAACTTTAAATAAATTTATCGTCACGTCCATAACAATGAAGTAGACAAAAAAATATTTTTCCCTTGCTAATGCGGCAGACGATTGGACATTATCCAAAAAAATATTAAACTACAGTAAAAGATATGTTCTTCAAACTGTGCTATATTAACTGTACGGACGTATTCTTTAGTATGTCCTATTAGATTTAATTTGAAAATTTTCTTCTACATTATTTTATCTATAAAAATATCCCTTATGTTTTTTTTTATAAATATATTTATTTTGTTTTTTTACATCAATTGTATACATTGATCGTCGTATTAATTATACATATACAGTGGAATCTCGATCGATCGTTTTCGGATCCATCGTTTTTCCGTATGTGTCATTAATTTTATCCATTCCCAACGATCATATTGCTCTGTTATGTTTCCTCATCTATCGTTTTCCCGCATGTATCGTTCATTTCAATCGGTCCCTTGAAAAATGATGGATCGAGATTCCACTGTATATATTATTTATTTTTTTGGTTTTAATTGCATTATTGACCGTTGTATTTAATTTGAATGTACTCCGTAGCGAAGTGTGGGCTTTCAGCTAGTATTATATATATATATATATATATATATATCGATATATATATATATATATATATATATATATATAAATATATATAATAACTCACATCATCGTATAAAGTTCTTTCACTTCTTTAGAGTGCTTTGCTGATTAATTTTATCCAAAGATATAAAACCCAAAAATTACGGAATGCAATTCAGCAGTTAATTATTCCTTATTTTTTCCTGAATTAATTATCTTTATTTCCTTTCAGTATCATACAGTGAAATACGTGTTCAGTTACTCTAAACTGTTTTGAATGTATTAGGAGGTCTGAAAATATCAAATAAAATGATTAATTTCATCATGCATTCAAAATAAATTACTTTGCATCTTGAGAGAAAAATATCAAAAGTGTGATTACGATGGCTCGCTCTGATGCATAATTTGCAAATAATTCTCATTTAGTAGAACTCTATGAACTAAGTATTGAAAAACTATTTGCTGTATTATAAAATATCTCATGATAAAATCCGTAACTTTAGAAACAGTACCTGAATTATAATGCTTAAATTAAAGGACGTGTATCTCCGAATGGGAACGTTTGAAAAGTAAAATAACGGGTAAATTGAGCACGCGATGTAACATTTGCAAATAAACAAATTCAAGCACATTTCTTGTACAATGGAAGTGGGTTAATGAATTATATCAATTTATAATCTTCCGTACTTAGTGAGAGAAAAAAAAAGAAGTACAGTTCAAAAAACTGGTCAAATAAAAATTAAATTAAAGATAAATTCATTTTGAATACATTATGTCTGCACACTCGAACGGGTAATTTTTTTTTTTTGTAGTGAGAGACAAGAAATCTATTTGTAGAAAGCAAACTGAAGTAAATTTCTTTAATTTTGAAGTAATGAAAATTGAAGCGAAGAATACGGGTTAGAGTTTATGTATTTTTGTACTTTTCATCTTGCAGCAAATTTACACAATGAAACTCCTGTTACCAACCACCCATATAAATGGGCATTTTTTATTCAGAACAATCTAAAGACTCCATAGAGCCACTGTTATGGAAGAAACCCCTTTTCCATGGCCACCAGTCGAAACGGCCACTTTATTTTCGGGAACCGTGACTGGCCGTCATAGAGACTTTTTACTTTTTTTCAATCTTTGTTTAGTCCCACTATCATTTGACGGTTAAAAGTATCTTTTAAAGTTATCGATGAATGAATTGAACGAGTATTACTATTCCTTAACGGAATACTCCGCATAGCGAGTTAACACATTTCATGGGACTGTTTAATTTTTGTCCCCAAAAATATTGAGTTTATATATAAATAGACACACCGGTGTTTGACCACATAAATTTTAGCTGTTAACTTGTGCTGATAAAATGTTTCTTAGATATCTGGAAGAATTGGAAAAGTAAACAAGTTTATTATATCTTGATGATTGAGGTAAAGGGTAAATTATTGTAAATTCCATCTTAAAAGAAAACAGTTATCAATTCACCACTATTAAATAACTATAGGTCGGGCAATTTATTTCCAAATTTTTTCCTGGGCTTGATGAACCTTAAATGTCAGTTTTAACATTTCAAAGAGGGATAATTTCCTCTGTTACACAAGAGTTCAATGCACCTGACTGATAGTTTTGTTAGTATTCTATAGAAATTTAATACTAATCTAAAATTTAAAAACTTACAGAAATGTCTTTAATGCTACATAGGAAAAAATTTCACTCTTAATGGGAAAAAAAATTTAATTTAAATTGGGGAACAATGCATTTTTCTTACATCATTATTTTATAAATCTGATTCATGTATTTTACTCTTCTATCCTTAACAATTATATCGATTAAATTTTATCGATTAAAACTGTACTTATAATCTAGGAATGAATTATAAACGAAGATGGCCTATGGAAACCTCCAATGGAGCCATAAAATCGGCAATTTAAAAAAAGAGTAATTTAATTTTTTCTTTTCATCAACTATTGAATCCCATGGGTGACTCTGACTTAGTCATTGGATAAAATTTTCTTTGTCAATGGTAATACAAGTAACATTAATATTCTATCAATTACTCGACATCCCATTTTTACACAACTTATTAACAATTACCCATCTAGCGAGAAGAATATCTTACACTTTTGGTTAATCATTTTTACTGAACACATAACCAAGTAGAAATGTCGATACTACAGGGTGACCAAATATATAATATTTTCTCAACAGAGGCAAATTGGTGGATTCGTTAGGTAACCACTATGAAAAATTATTTGCCACTCTTTCTCACACAGTAAGAAGAAATTATTCATCTTGTTCTTGAGCAACTTTTCATCATGAAATACGCTTTCAGTCAGGCGTGTTTGTCGATTGCAGCATCAGGTCATGGTATCGGTAATCAAGAACAGATCCACATTCTTACAGTCTAAGATCTACCCAGATGCACTTTATTTTCGATCAAATCCACTTCTTCGTTTCAACTAAAAACTGACATCTTGGTTACACTTTCTTACACGAATGAAACCCATATCGAGTAACCCATATCGAGATTCCTACTTTTCAGTTAGGCTTGCTTCCTGCTACAATCTTAGTCCTAGTAATGATACAACCAAGCAACTTGAATTATTTTAAATTAATATTTCTGAGATTTTTTATAACTAGTTCTATTTACAATGTTATCTTGAAACTAATAAATACTAATTTGTAGGACACAATATTTGACTTTCTTATTAACTAATTTAAATTTTTTATATATTCAATGAAAAGATCGTTTCAATATGTAAAATTAAATATAAGAAATATGTGAACTTAAACAATAGATTACAGATATAGTATAATTATTTATATAATCAAGGGACTTATTAATTCTTTTTATGAAAAATTGACTTTTCATTTTTTCAAAAATAGCATTTTTCGAAAATGTGTAATCTATTAATTTCAAAATTCCTCTAGAGAAATACCAGAAAAATCAATCCGGTACGATGAAATTTTTTATTGAAACATTAACCATTTATAAAGAACAGAATATTGTACTTTTCTTTGGGTCTCAATCATTTAAAATCAAAGCAGTTTTGTTTTCGAAAAGTTCAGTCAAACACTAATCTACGTATGTATTAGTTCAAAAACTGCATTGATATCTGTACGACAGCAACGACAATAAACAATTTAATTAAACTCTGAAGGTTAGAGAGATATTAAACTTCTAAAGTTAATACAAAATTAAATAGAAAACATTACAATTAATTTTGTAATTTCTTTTTAACATTTTTCATATTTTTCAGCATATTACAATACAGCATTTTAGAGTAATTGTTATCTTCAGTAAACTGAGAGCTAGATAATCAAATATTAATATTATTTTATTCTAAACTACATTTAAAAATGGTCGGGCACGTATGTATAAATCGATAACTTTGAATCGTAGGCAGTTTTGTTTGTGAAAACTCCAGTTAAATACGATTCTGAGTTCTTAAAGATTCACATCTTTTGAAATTCATTCTTTGTACTCGAAAAACATTTTTTACGGAATACTTTTATCTCTAAATACTTTTTTCTGGAAACATTCTTATTTTGAAATGCCACTGAGTATTTGGTTCTTACTCGATCCTTCTATCGCTCTATTGTGTGAGGAATTTTTCTTCACTCGCTAGTGACATGTATGTGGGGGTAAATCTTTCACGTTCTGAAGGGAGAAAGAAGACACGTGAGGAATATCTGAGAAAGGGATCGATGACATCATGCATTCAAGACAAATTGCTTTAAAGTACAAAAGAAAAATCGGCAAGGTTAATGCATTTGCGTGGTTTTTGATAAGCATTATCAGAAAACGATCATATTCCGGTTCACATCAGGTATAAAACGTTTCATTAGGTGTAAAACAGTTAAGGAATGTTTCATTAACGCGCTAAAATCGCTGAATATTGACAAGGATAATGTATTTGTGGGTTTTTTATTAAAAGAAAAATTAGGAATTATTGAGTGTAAAGTGCATTACTAAAAGTTAAGTAACTGCGAGAATACTTTGTAAATGTACTAAAATCTTTGAGATTTTGCGAAAAATAAAATATGTGTAATTTTTATGATACGTATCATTTCAAAATGATCCTTTTTTAACACATTGTTGACCGGTCACGAGTCAACTCGTTTTCTCGTGCCTAAACGCATATGTTTGGCTACAATTAACTCTTGTTAACTCTCATGTGTTAAAACATTGTTGACAGTTCACGATCAATGAATTCCCCGCTAAACACAGGTAACTCAAGTTATCATGGTACAGCTTCGATATAGGATCCCACTAGCGATATTTTGTACTGGCGACTTTTTGCATTTTACATTTGGAGTAAATGGTATCCCATAATTCGTTTCGGCAACTCTGCCACAGTCGCATGGGTTTTAAACTTAAATAAATCATTTTCCAGATTGTAACCCGATAGAGTACGCCATTTTTAACTTCGTACGCCGTTGGAACAGCTTTCGTATAGTAGAATTCGTATATTGCTAATTTGGTATACACGAAATTCGTTTCGGCAACCTTGCGACAGTCGCGTGACTCAAACAAGGTTGTACCGGCTTTTTTCCTTATTTATTTTTTAATTTTATTTAACCATGCCTTATCGTGTAGTTTTATCTATAATTTCTGGATCTACAAAATTTACGCTTTTTTCTTTATTGTATTATTTTTTAATTTATATTGTATTATTTTTTAATTTATATTTTGCAAAATTAAATTTCTATGTAATTTATACGATATTAACGATGCAATGTCTCGCTAGGCGACAGCAAAAAGTCGCCAATACAAAATATCGCCAATGGGGTCCTATATTGAAGCTGTTCCGTTATCTTTCAGTTAAACACCGGTTAACTCGAGACTGGTAATCTGCGTTTATGCATAGGGACACGAGTTTACTACTGACCGGTCAATAACGTGTTAATTAACACTAAGCAGGGAGTTTACTATTAAGTGTAAAATGTGAATAAAAATATTTCAAGAAGTGCCAAAATAGGAAAGCAAAATATGATAAAACTGTTTTCATAAGTATTTATCCTCCTAAATGAATATTATTGTATTTTTACCGGTAGTGATTGGTTTATGTAAGGACTTAAAAGTTAGTATAATGATTAAAATGGGTGGTATAGATTGCATTAACAGACACCTCCATTTAGAAAATAATTACAAGGTTTGTTAACTAGAACGATCGTTTTGTATAAAGTCCTTAATACTGAAGTAGTTTTATTGAAAATTAGAGAAAAAAATACTTGTAATTAACTATGCTTCTCTTGGTTGAGAATTAACTTCTTTACCCTTCATTAAAAATTTTTGAGGGATTAGTTTATAAATTTACCATAGTCAGGTTGAACATTCAGGATTTTTCTTTCTTCGAATAAACCTTAAATTGCTCGATAACATTAATAATTGACCGATTCATATAATAACAAGATTGGGGATCTGCACTAGACAATATTTATAACGAAAGGATAAGAAATATCAGGGTAACCTAGAAGTTAAGTATATTTTCTAAATAACAATGCTATACCATGGATTATGGGAGTACATATATTACTCAACGGACTCCTACCAAAGTGCAAATCTTATGTGCGAATACATTTTGCCAAGTAGTGAAAAATTATGAAGCATGTTGTATGTAGTTGGTAAAATTTAATCCGGATTTTCTATTGCATACATTTTATATATTAAGGATGAAAATGGTTTAGGTATTTGTTATAATTCATAAGAATAAAATTGTACTAATAAAACTTAGAATGGATGAACACATTGTCTTAACGTTGCTTGTATGTATGGCTTTGCATGTGTTACATCCAGTAATTCTTTGTGATACTTGTATAAAATAACGTTACAGTTAATGGTTCTTTGATTTGTTGTTCTGAAATTATCTTTGCATTTTATTTTAGAGTAGTAAGACTGACATTAAACTTATTATTAGTGAGCCATAAAAGAATAATATTTAAATAAATGGTTTCATTAGTAGCTTAAATTTAATCCGCATAAATCATTGAATATTTTTCTAAATAAAGAAAAGGGACTTTTAAAGTTTTTAAAATACATTACAAGTTCATAAACTAAAACATCATTATCTGGATCATTATGCTACACTAAATGGCTTCTTATATTTTCTGTTTTATGCTGAAAGGATTTATTATAAGACACATAATATCTATGCTTTAATTTCAGTTTTGCTGGGTATTAAACGAATTTATTTCAAATTTATCAATTTATGCTGTGTAAATTCCATGTTGCAAATTTCTGAAATGATAAATTTCAAGCTAGTATTAAACTGCACATGAGCTGCAAAATTTACACCCAGATTACGGTTAATCCATAGGTTCAGTCACAATACAGGCAAACGATATTTTTCTCTTTCCTGCCGTGTTCTTCACGTTTATAACTTCGCCCTTACTCCAAGTAAAAAAAAAATATGTTCAAGTAAAAAAGTGGAAAATGCAAAAGACTGGACTTTCAACAAGAAGTATTATATAGGCAGTGGACATTCTGAAAGTTCAGACAAGTTAGCTACTTGCGTAATGTCGACGAACTCAGTCGAACGCCTTGACATGAAACTAGAGAGACAAGGGACACGAACTAAAATCAAAAGAGATAGATGAGCTAACAAGAGATTAAGAAGAAAGCTTGTTGGTAAATAGCTGAAACAGTAGAGCTCAGGCTGTGTTTGTCTTTATATATTTGTACTTAAGTGAGACAGCTATTCATTAAAAAGGTGTGTTACGTTGTAAACTTTAGACTAAATATCATGTCAGGAGTTATAGACTGTAAATGCAGGCTACTTTTGCATGAAACTTATATGCTCAATTAAGGGAATATAATTACTTTATGATAGTAACAGTTTCTATTTGGAGTACTTTTACCACTACAAGCCTGAACGTCTATCTTAGACAGATGTATCCGACGATAAATAAGGGGAAAATTAAGGAGTGAGCTTAAAAAGATGCATAAACCAAACGATTCATAAGGAAACTACTGTATAAATTGACCAGAGGAACTTCAGAACTCTTGAAGTTTTTTGTGAGATATGTATATTATACAGACTTCAAGTAATTTATTATGACCCTCAAAGAGGTTCCTAATCGTAAATGTAACGTAAATTAAACAGATAAGATTTAAATGGAAATTGACTGTTGGATTTTGATTTTCTAATTTTTCGTTTTTCTATTAAAGTTTAATTCTTACCATTGTCAACAGATGACAATACTTCTGAAGTTTGCATTCCCTACTCCCTTCCCGCGAAGTAAATCAGTTGCGGGCAGTCTTGTAGAGAGGAGAGACGTGTCTTTTTGCTCGCTGTTCTATTTGTTTTGCACTATAATGTACTGTGAGCGCACATTTCATGCCAATTTCTTTCTGAATGTATCTACAAGATTTGAAATATAGACATGCCGACATTTTTCTGCGTAAGTAGTTACTATTGCATTGTACTCAGCTAATTTTCACCTATCAATAAATTCAGTTCTACAATATGCTTGCGATCATTTGAAAGTTATCAACCTGTTGAGATTTTACATTCTTCGTGTCCAGAATACAGTCATAGGAAAAACCTAGCGACCTTCTGAGCTATCATTGAATCTTTTTTCCAATATTTGCTGCGTGGTTCAATTAATTTCTAAGAGTAAGAATCCTGCTTGACTTTAAGTGAACTGAACTTACACATTGACAAAAAAATTGTAGCTGATAAAACCAGTAACGTTAGAACCTAAGTGATGACTTCATAAAGACGTGAAAGGTGCATGATGAAATAAAATCTGCCAGTTAAAGGTAGCAAACTCAATCATACCAACAACCATTGTATTTCTATAGCATGTACGTAACAAAATAAATATAAAAACTTTAAAAACTATTATATAGAGTGAATTTAATTTAGTATGTTTTTTTACTGTATTTCACTAGATTTACTGTGTATATTACAGGAAATATTGTAGGAATGTTTAGGATAAACTAAATAGACATGGAAAATCCGGCAAAAAGTCGCATTACGAGATAAATTCAAAACTAGAATAGAAATTATCTCTTAGGAGGAAGCCATATTAAAAATATATAAAATACGCAGAATATGAAGTAACTAAATGCCAGTTCCTGTCGCTTCTGGCTATTCCTGCCATATCAAAATTCGTCTTACGTTTAACTCACTTCCGCAAAACATGGAAGCACATATTGAACTATCGCAAGAGCCGGCACCCTTTTTAACTAGCAGGAAACTTGCCAAAAATACTTCAGAGCAGAAGAACTCCTTCGTGGAGAGGAATGCTGTCAAGAAGGATTACAAAGAAAAGTTCTTCTTACATTCTATTTGGTTGTCAAGGTAGAACCGTATCAATATATCAGAATTCGGAGTTTGCTTGGTTCCAATACCAAAAGATTTTGTAGCTTCAGAAAAAAATAGAGATGTAATCAAAACACTTTTCATGTCTGTGGCTGCTTAATGCAGAGATAGTCAGATTCCTTTGATAGAATATGTATGTTCATTGTGAGCTTTTGACAACAGACAAATGAAATGAAAATATTTGTAAATGAAAGGCTTATACTGTAGCATGGTAAGTAGAATGCCACTCACGTAAACATCGAGACACATATACAATCTCCTTCGAAAACAGAAGCAGATTTTAAAAAGTGCATAATTTAATTTCACTGACTGGAAATTAAAATACATGTGATTTCAAAAAGTCTATGCTATATATTGAGATATTTTTAAACCTTCTTCTACCCAAACACTTAAAGAAATTGAAGTTTCATTCTGCTTTATTTTTCACATATCTAATATAAAATTTTATTAAAATAAGATTAATAACATTATTCTTTAAATTTCAGGATTAATTAGAATTATTAAACTACGTATCATTTTGATCATGAACAAATACAATTTAACTGTTAAATTTTAAAAGATATAGTTTTCTCAGAATAATAACCGTGAATCTTCATTAAATCTTTTCGCTCTTTATTAAAACAAACATTTCCTCTGTATTTTATTCTTAGTTTCATTTCTATTGTAAAATATAACATTGATTAAATATTCATTCTACAAGCGAATTAAATGGAATGTTAGAACACAACACTCTAATAATTACTGCTAAGGCGAGGGATATACAGAAGTATCATAAAAAATAAATTATTTGAATTCCATCAATTGCCTGATAGTCTGAAATCCTTTTGGAGAGATCCCGTTAGTTTCCTTTGATTAATGTCTGGAATAATTCTACAGTTATGGGGATTAACGGCAATGAATGAAATTATAGATTTCAATAAAATCTGCAACATTGCATAGCTTTCTAAACTTAAATTAAATTTTATAACGTTCTATTCAAATTCAACCTTTTATACAAATTAAAATAAGCCCATATTTATTTTCCTCTTCAAATTTCTTTCAGTAGGACAATGATTATATAATCTTTTCACATTTCAAAGTATAATATCTAATGAATGTCTGCCACGAGTTTGATTGAAACCTCGTGTCTATGGTCTTCAAAGCTTGAGTATTGATCCCTAGACAATCTAAGAGTTGGGACTTAATCTGTTGTGGCAAATGAAATTCCTCACATTAATATCCAACTTCTTTTAAGACTCAAGCTGAAAATGTTGGATTTTTCCACCAACAACTCTGACTGTTGACATACCTATATATCTGCTATTATTTTTCTTCAGCATTTTATGTTGACGGCATTTTTAAAGAAATGTCAAGTAATATGAAAATATTTTTTTATGTTTCCGTGGTAACCTTGTTGAAATAGTGAACTAGATTTTATGGGGGACAAGACAATTATCTTTGCAATACTATTTTTATTCTCGGGTTTCATATAAACAACTTCTATAAAAACCTAATTTATCTTCATATAAAAACCTCGTGTAAATAGATGCTGAAATAAACTGCGTAACTTCCTCCACTTCAGTTTTAAATCATTCTCTTGAAAAGAACTAATGTCCCAGATCATGTTTTGTGGTTTTATCTACGGTTGTCTCTGAACATTCAGTGAACTTTCCACAACAATGTAATAATGAAGTACTCCAATAGAAGGTACTAACGAAGAGTTGCAATAATATTTTCTTGCAGGTGTCCCGGGGAAAGGAAAAGGGAAAGTAAGCTATTGTCGCTCCTTTGCAAGCGTATTGCAGAACTAAGCCACGTGACACCAAGCTGTGAATACACGCTATTTTGAAGCCAATGCTTTTTCCATTTCTAGTTTCGTCGTACAGTGCAAATTTATTGGGGAAACCTTCATTTTTCATCAGGAATTTCCTGCCTGCAACGGATTTTAACTACATTTTGTTACGAAGGGAGGCCTTGACTAGTTTAAACTGGCTTGACCCCGTGATCATCACACATAAAGCATTTTCACGTCAGTTGCGTTTCAGCTGCTGTAAGAAGCGGTCGATTGTGTAAGTTGCCTGGTTCTCACGTGTATGAAAAAAATGGATATCATTCCCAGGAAAATGACTTGAATTATTACCCTTAGTCAGCATACCTCTATGACTGTGAGGGATATTGCTGCAGCAGTTGGAGTTGAAAATCCTGTGTTTCCAGGATTATTAATCAGCAAAATAAATTTGGGACAGTTTCTCCAAAACGGAAGAGTAAATATTGACGCAAACATAAGACAACACCTCGGACAGAGAAATTTCTTGTACGAAATAGTAAAATGCACTCTCACAAGACAAGTACAGATCTTCAGAGAGAATTATTGGCTATGGGTGTGAGCGTTGATTCATCGACAGTAAACGAAGGCTTATTGAAGCAGAGAGATGGGCAAGATCACCAGTCCCAAAACACTTATTAACACCTGCAATGAAGAGAAAACATTTGTATTGGAACAGGAAATATCAATCCTGGATTGCACAAGACTGGAATAAGGTTGTATTCAGCGACGAAAAGCATTTTTGTGCAAGGGTTTCGATCAGCATTTGTTAGGCGAAGCGCTGGAGAACCCATCAGTGAACAACATCTTAATCAAACCATTAAGCACCCAGATAATGCAATTATTTAATGATAATATATGTATATCATTAAACAATTATATTATAATTAAATAATTATAATATAATTATTAATTATTATCATTAAATAATTATAAATCATTTAATAATTATATATAATTATTTAATGATAATGCACCCAGATAATATTTTCTCCCATTCCTCCAGATGTAAAATAACCCCAAAGCAGATGGTTTGGGGTTATTTTACATCTGGAGGACCTGACAGATTAGTACCAGTTGAAGGAATGATGAACTTCAAAAAATACATTTCAATACTAGGACACAAATTTGTGCCATTTATGCAAACGTTCGCTGGCGGTGTTGGTGTGTTTCAAGAAGATCTTGCTACATGTCATAATTCTAAGCTAGTAAAGAATTCTTTTTAAGAAAAGAAATTAACAGTTTTGGATTGGCCTGGTAATTCTCCAGATGTAAATCCCATTGAAAATTCGTTGAGCATTGTGAAGAGACGTGTCAGTAAGATGGACCGCCCAACCAAGAGAAAAATGATTGAGAATGCCTTAAAAGTTTGGTTTCGTGATGACGACGGCAAAAATTTATGTTCTAAATTAGTGGAATCCATGCTATAACGTATACATGACACCATAAAAGCTAGATGAGGACATATTTGCTACTAGATTGCTATACCATGCATGTAAGTGAACTTATACTAATTAAACAACATATGTGAAAAATTTTGTGTTTGTCCCAATTAATTTGCACAGTACGGTATATACGACCGGCACAGTGGATCGTAAAACTGAGCAAATTGTCTGCATAAATTTCTGCGTGAAGCACCGTTAAGCGGAAATTGAAATTTCAGAATAGTTTGTAAGGCGTTTGGGAAACATCCTTTAAGCCGGGGAATGGTTTTTGCCTTCCTCTCACTTTTCTAGGCCAGCCGGATGTCGTTTGAGGATGCCATGAACATTTAGAGCGGCAAAGAACGAATAAAACGGCTGAAAATAGAGGAAAAATTCAAGAATTCACCAACAAAGACCATCGTCGAACAATCGAGGATCTCACAAAGAAGGCCGATTCCAGTTACGAAATTTGTCAGCAGATCTTAATAGATAATTTGTGCACGCACTGCGTTCCCCCGAAGTTTCGGCTCCGACTCCTGAAAAAAGATCTGTAATAACAAGGCGTAAAATAGTATCTTGAACTTCATGAGATAGCCAACTAAGGCCCAACGTTCATCTCTAGTATCTCAACGGATGAGGTAATTTAGATTTATGGTTATGATCTAGAACCCAAGCGTCAATCATCGTAATGTTAGAATTCAGAATAAGTAAGCTTGGCAGTTCCAGAATTCAACAAAGAGCTGGACCATTGTGTACTTTTTTATAAATCAAGGAGGCAGTTCATAGTGAAATTTTTCTTTAAACACGTGGGTCAAATCTGACTTTTACTTTCACATTTTAAGGTGCTTGAAAGAATATATACAAAGACTGGGACTTTGGAACGTCTGCCCAAGCGTTCTTTAACCGTTTTTGCTTAACAGCTATGTGGTTATCGCTCTCCACACTTCCTACTCGCCGAACTTATTTCCCTGTAATTTCTCTTTGCTCCTCAAACTGAAACTGAAGTTATGACAATTTGAAAACGTATCTAACATGCAAACGGAATTGCAAGTAGTACTCGAGAACTTTCAAGAAAAATATTTCTACTGTGCTTTACCGATGATCATGCTGTATATGCTCCCTAGAAAACAGTATTTAAGCTGATGATAGCAAAACTTTGTATAAGAAGATATATTTTTTTCGCCCACTCCGGGCACTTTCATATTATGCTCATATTCATTGTAAGCCCGCATATGTTAAGTATGTCAGGGGTTTGAAGGTGATTCAACTGGCGAGTCTAATATATGCTGCCCAATGAAGTCAAACATTTTCATTTGATTAGAATAAAAGCGATTTAGAAAAAACACTTCTTCAAGATAACTGGCTCTTGGAAGTTGTTTAAACTGCTGGGTGTATAAATTAAAAACGCTTTCTAATAATGTATAAACACTTGCACTAAGGGCAACATAAAACTCTGTTGAATGCATTGATTAGATAAATTATATTATTTCGATGTTCATTTTCAGTGGATCCCAGATCACGTGAACATTCACGGGAACGAGATGGCGGATAAACTAGCTAAGGAGGGTTGCAGTCACTCTACCCCCTCCTCTTCCGCCTTGACTCTTCTGGAATTATATTCATGGAAAAAAATCAAAAATTTTGACAGAGAGCCCCCTACCCTTCATTGGTATATGGGCCGATATTTTTTCTAGCCCTCCAATGTGACAGAAGCTCCCGGACAGTTCTTTGTAAGACTTGAAAGCGGTCACATCAAGTGCCTCTCATTCAATGAGAGAAGAAAGGACTTCACCACATGCACCAAGTGCCAAGACCACCAGGCTTCAGCAGAGCATATACTGGATTGCATGGGACTCTCTAGAGAGGAAATCTATCGTGATCCCCTTCTTCTGCTCGACTTCCTGAGAGTCAACGGACTTATGGATCCCGACTGACTTCGTCAGACACTGGAGGATAGGCACCACCACCAACAACAACTTATTATTATTTAGATTCATATAATACGCTTTCTTTTAGAGTAAATTAGGACTATAAGTGCAGTGTATACTAGAAACGGGATTTCAAAATTAAATAAAGATTAAGAAGCACATCTGGTAGGATCTCATAGCATGGATTCACCTAACTGGGCTAAAACTTGACTTTAAATCATACTATGATAACCTATAACGATATTTAGAAGCAAATCCTTTTTTAAATCAGAAAATTATTTTACCCTCATATTGAATTCAAGCTTCCTGTTCGATGAATCGACATTCTCTTTATTTTTCCTCGTTTTTTTTCATCCTGCAAATCGATATAATGTTATGTTTATCGACTTGGGAATTTATTCTGAAATCCATACTGTGTAAAATTATAACAGCTACCTGAAAGGAACCGTTCTTTGTTTCTTTGAACACTTGGGCCCTTTTGGTATAAGTCTTTTACTTTCAATTTTAATACATGTTGACAGTAACTTAATTATGTCACATCAGACGCAGTTCATATAGGGGAGAGAATAAGATTAAAATGTGAGTTAACAGCAAAAATCAGTTACACGAAAATCTGTAAATTATAAAGTATACCCGGTCTCACTATGGCGATCAGGGATAGGACAATAACAATAACAGTATACAGGAAACATAAAATAGTATATTTAGAAACATGTTTCTACAAATTGCAATATCAAAAACAATTATAAAATATCTACAAATAATTTTCTAGGACTATTGTTATAAAACTATGATTCAAATGCTTTAAAAAACAACATACGAATTTTGCTTCTCGTAAAAATATATGGCATAATACTTTTTCCAAATTTTCTTGTGACTATTGTTATAAAGCCAAGAATTCTTTAAAAAAATCTTACGATTTTTTAAATCTAAATGTATAGCATAATATTTTATATAAAGGCTGAAATATTAAATTTTTTAAATGGCCAAACTTTTTACCCAGTCAAAAAAGGATGTGATATTTTAGAAAGAATCGGCTCCTCTGAAGAAGAGAAAGAAGTGTCCGATCACGTTTCATGCTTCATAGTAAAATACTTTTTAAATCAAGATAATATGCATAAGAAGTAAAAAGGAGAAGACCATAATTCTCATTTCGAAACACTTTTTATCATAAGGAAAATTTTTGAACGTATTAAATTTCTACTCGTATTGTAATCCAATTTGCTTAAGTGCATATATTTCGTCATGAAAAACTTTCGAATCAAAACTTTCTGATAATAAAAATATATAACCCTTGTGAGGTAGTGTCTTATATATAAGAGGGTCGTTTGATAAGTCTATGAAAAAATAATGAAAACTTTGTTTTTTTTTAAACAGTTTTTATTCATTTTTCTACGTGGTATCCTTTAAGGTCGATACATTTGATCGAATTTCGTTCTTTTTTATCCCCTCCATAAAGTAATTCTTCATGAAGGAAAGTAATACTTTATGTAGGACCTCCATAAAGTAAGACTTTTCTTACTCCAAAAAATAAGAAGTTTGTTTCAATAATCATTCGGAATCTCAGGAAAATTACTGCCCTACAAGAGTTATTTCATTTTTGGGAATACGTTGTAATCTGAGGTTGCCTAAACAGAAGAATATAAGGAAGGCAGGGAACAATTTCTTAAGTAATTCTAACATTTTTGCCACCGCAGTAGCAGATTAATGAGATGGATTATTATCATGATGAAACATTTTCTTTTGCTAAAATAACTTTCATCGCTATTCAGTCGATCCAGTAAGGATACCTAGTACTTTACGGTGATTGTTTTGCTCTCTTCCAAGTAATCAACAATTATTATACCATGTGAGTCTCTGAAAACTGGGGTTATAACCTTTCCTGCCGATAGAACTGTTTTGTTTTCCTTCGTGCAGGTCTCCCTACTACATAGTAATGTTTTGACTGGTGGTGATGTATACGTTTCATCAACTGTTACGAAATGACGCAAAATTCATCCAGATTTCCTTTTAAAACTCAAAATTTTGCCTTTAAAGTGTTCACTCGTTCATGCTGAGATCAGTTGTTAGCAAATGCGGCACTTGCCTTGAAGACAGCTTTCTCATATCCAAATATTCATGGAAAACAGGACGTACGCGGTCTGTTGATACACGAAAAGCCTTAGAAAACTCACCCAATTTTTAATCTTCAATCTTTACCCACCATATGAATTGTATCAATACTTTCTTGCACAGTGACCTTAGCAGTCTGACCTTATCAGTGAAAATAAACAGACAACTTGAAAACATTTCTATGCGAAGATGCAAAACTAATTTCTCCCCCCAATGCAGAGGTCTTGTCCTTTTAAACATTCGCCTATTATCATCGTGGTTTTGTTGGCCCTTTTATTATAGGGGCACCGCATAGGTGGACCAGCATCGCCCCCTATGAAGGGGCAACACAGACGGAGGCATTTTTCATGGCGCGACGCCGGGATTCGATCCAAGTACCCTCAGTACTGAAAACCAGCTCGCTGTACCACAGGGCTGCCACAAGCCCGGTGCAAAATTATTATATTTGTGAAACCTAGCGTGTCTTTGAAAGATGCTAAATGTTAGGGAACAAACAATTTCACTGCAGTGGCGCCATTACTGCTATTACACTCGGATTTTACACGGACTTATCTGACGACCCTCGCGTAATTCCAAACTAATTAGTTTTTTTCCTACAGATCTTTGTACTCTTTTCCTAGATTTTTACATTTATGTCACATCTTTAACAATCGCATGTAATCCCTTATCGCTCGGGTGAGGAAGAAGATGCTCATGTCAGAAATGCGTTACGACTGCTTGCAACTTAATCGAAAAAAAAATATATTCCAAGTAGGACGATAAGTTCAGTGAGTTCGAGCATCAGTTGAATAACCAGGCAGCAGCAGTGAATATGGAAATTGAGAAATTTTCAGTATGATAGAGAATTTAGATAGAGGTAAATAGTTTGGTGTGAATTCTTTGATCTGGTAAGAGAGCATATGACAAAACTTTGCTTTTTAGGGGCAGTTTAAATTCTAATAAAACCCAGATCGAAATAAATATTACATTAGGGTAAACGACTTATAATTTGAATTATAGGAAGTTTGTTAACTCTCTTTCATAGCGCATTGGAGAGAATTACCGTTGTGCTTTGTATTTGAACCAAACAATAAAAGAAAAGATGAGGTTTAGAAAGTTTCTTAATCATTAGTTACTTCATTCAATTCATCATACAGTAATTCATTACATTATTATCGTTCAAATGTATCAAACAACTGAATATATATTTTACATTTAATCAAATGCATTCGCTGACGCTGAATGAATCTATGGCTTGTGTTGGTAATTATACACCATATTTATATAATTCAAAATTATATTTCTAAATTAGAAACTAAAATTATTATTATTATCTGTTATCTTATTAATGATTACATTTCTAAGTCTTACCTTTTTATAGATTTTTCCATGCAGAACGATGAAACGTTTTATATCTGTCTGCAAATATTGATATCATTTGATTAATATCGCATTGCAGTTGCAAACATCAAAATAACGTAATGAAATGCAAACAGATCGTGCCAGATTATTCATTATATAATCAAGTAAATAACTCAAAAAATAATTCTTTCTTCAAAAATGATTTATTTCAAATGCAATTATCACCCTATTAATTAAGGATGGCCTTTACGTTCAACATTTTGAAATTTACACCAGTTTAATTTAATATTGAATGAAAATATTTAGTTTTAAATGCAGTTAAAAGATACTAAGGAGAGAAAAAAAAAATAATTAATTATTATCAAATAAACTATGTATAAGTGGAATAAATCTAAAGAAACATTATTCCGAATTTTAATTAAAACTCTAAGTTTAATGTACCACCATTTCAAAACTCCAATCTTATCTGAAATGAAAAATCAGTTGTAATATGTATCTCTTTTATTTAGTTTCATGTTCTTCGACTTAAAAATGCAAATAGAAACTTTTTGTAGAGAAAACTTACTAGCCGTTAAACCGTCATAAAATTTAATATATTCCAATCTCCATTTGCTTCGGTGATTGGATAGCATAAAATGAAAAGGAGAGATGGAATATATTAATTTACTCGAAAACAGATTTCTTAAGAATGCTGCAAACTGGATGACAGTCGATATTAAAACTCTTGAAGGTTTCAGTAGCATTTATCTTTGCTTTTGTGGTTATTTATTCGAAAGCATTTTATTAAAATTCATGTTTATGATTTAGCGTTACGCAGTAAGATGACACGAAATAATTTTCTGCAGCGTAACTGCGAAGGTAATATTTTTTTCTGCTACGATGTTACTATTTTATTAAACGTATCTGGCTGAATCATAAAATATTAAAAAAATATATAGAATAAAGCTGTAAATAAATTCTTACTAGGAAAGTTTGAAAAATTTGATGACTTGATCAAGGCATCCTTTATATGAGGATGGCTATTATTCTGTTAAAATATGCACCGTACAGTTTTGAATGATTTAGATTGCATTTAGGAAAATTATTAACTTACTACTAAAGGGAATGAATGTATCTTAGAAATATTTTAAACAGAAAGACTAATAATGAAAATTCTATAAAGAGGTATTCAACTTTTGTCAAATTTTACGCAGTAGATGCAAGCAATTCTAGTCTTGTAAAACAGAAATTGCGTTGCAACAAAAAATATGACAAAGAAATGGATTAGCAAGAAGTTAAACTTTTCCTTACGGGGTTGAATAGCATGCATCCCAAGAATACGGGCCCAAGAATGAATATATATATATATATATATATATATATATATATATATATATATATATATATATATATATATACACCCTGTAATTAAAGACACCCTGGGGTGTCCATAATTAAAGTCCAACTTTTAAAAGGCTGCAAAAAAAACAGAACCACTGGTCAGAATGACTTCAAATTTGAACTGAATATACTGGAAGAAGGGGGAAACGATTTGGCATAATAAAAAAAGTTCCAAAATGTTACAGAGCCATCTATTGATACATTTTGGCACTTTTTTTACTATGCCAAATCGTTTCCCCCATCTTCCAGTATATTCAGCTCATATTTGAAGTCATTCTGACCAGTGTTTCTATTTTTGCAGCTTTGAAAGTGGGACTTTAATTATGGACACCCTGTATATATATATATATATATATATATATATATATATATATACAGAGAGAGAGAGATAGAGTAAGAGTAAGTATGCCGAATATGACCCCCTTTTAATTTTCATATATAACTAGGAAAGAAAATGAGGTATTATAGTACCAACTTGATATCCTTTTAATACATATATTTTACTACATATAACAATGACAAAAAATTTAAAATAACCTTACAATTTTCTTGTATGAAATTATAAACACAAGTGTTCCATTTTTGAGGTCTGAAAAAAGTAGTACTAATACGAAACCCCCATTCTACAACTCTAAATATGACATAGAATTACTGAAAAGTTCGTAAAAACAAAACTGTACACAATAATTAGATAACAGTTACCTATATACACTAATAGGTGAAAAAGAAAAGTGACATTTAGTTGGTTTACACTATAGGTTTTGTTTACTTTTTGTTTTTAGATTTAAACTTTTCCTATTGTTTACAAATAAAAAGTTCGTCAACTCCACAATCTTCATGGGCCCACCTGAAACACCTTCTACGATAACGCCACTGCTCTCCCCGTTTGTCTTCTGAAAATAAAGAACCACAAAAAAGGCATTCAGTGTCGTTTTCATCAATGCTATCTTCACTGCTGTCATGGAGAGAAAGTTTTTTATCATCTTCAAATGAGCTGAGATCATCATAGCTATAATTAAGCTTATTCATTCTCTGTTGCATTTACATCCATCCTAAATTTTCCCCTTCTTATAGGGACACTTTGCCTTTTTCTTTTCCTTTTATTGGTTCCTTACATTTTCGTTTTTATCTTAATCTCCTTTTCCTTGTTTAGCCTTTGATTTCTTATCTTTTAGATCTATTCCTTTTTTTTTTCTTTTAGGAAACAAAGTTTTTTTCGAATATGCTGCATTACTTTTAATAATGCTATCTATCAATTTATTTTTATACGGCGATGATGTGATAATATCGGCTTTACGGGCCCCACTTCTTTTCGAGGTGTTTTTCTCAGATAACGTAGGCGAGGGATTTACTTCTTCAGGAATCACTCAGAACTTGTTTGAACTTCTTGTTTGATCAATACTTTCCACATTGTCACTACTGCTACATGGTTGTGGATATCGTCTGGGTGTCATTGCATCTCCAGCTTCAGAGGAAAGAAGGCTGGGAGAGTGAAAACTAAAATGCCTAATATGAGACCCTATTTCATATTAGTCATGATTTGGTGTCTCATATTGGGAACGACCATGTTGTTGAACACGCGAACGAATTTTTTAGGTTGGGATTGACTTTAGCTTAAAAATAATCAGGCGTGTTCACACTCCACATTTATAGCTACCTATTCAATGCAAACAGTTTTAATAAGAGTCTCACCTTAAAGGTGAAAAGAGTCAATGAAAATGGTGATGTAAAAAGTTGACGAGCACACATTTAGGAAAAAGCATACTGCACCTCTGTGTGCGCTTGCAAACACTTGACTGACTCACAGATTACGAATGATGCAACAGACTACTGTTTTACTCTCCAGTCGCCAGGCGGCAGCACTTTATACGTCCTATAAGCTGGGATCTCATATTAGGCAATGTCTCATATCTCATATAAGGCATACTTACCTTATATATATATATATATATATATATATATATATATATATATATATATATATATATATATATATATATATGGGGTATGAAATTTCCCATCCTAAAGAGGGAATGGGAAAAAATGGGCCCTGTAAGCTAAATATTAATTTTTAATTATAAAAAATCTACTTCAAATTCTTTTTTTGCATTAAGCTAGGAGAATGTTACTTTTGATCTATCCTTTTAAAGTAATTTTTAACATGCATATTCCCAATATATATATATATATATATATAACTTGCATGCACATATTTGATATTAAAATACATACGCGGGTTTATGCAAATCGGAATAATATATGTACATTTAAATGGACATGGTAAGCTCATCAAGATATTTCAATAGCTCGCATAGGGGCTGCATTCAGTACATGTTGTTCTACTACGTTACGAAATGTTCTACTGTCATACATGATGTGTCATTCTCAGCTGTTATAAAACAATTTATTACTCGGAATGCAAGTGAGCTTTGTTACAGATCTGATGAGTTAGACTCATTAGTCATATGTCCATTCTAGTCAGTTCCAGGATTTAGGTCCACTTTAATGCACCATAACGCGATAATCTTCATTTGTCACAAACATATATATGCATGACAGTATAAGGTTACTTATAGACGATAGTTTGTAATTAATTCCATCACCATATGTCTCATATGTTACGGTGGTAGCAAGACGTTTCGGAGCTATATTTTCAGAGAAATCGTTATTATTTTTTTAGTGAATATATAAATATATTTGTTTAAATTATTTCTAGTGTATTGTAAAATATTTTCTTTTGGAGAGAAGTATCATAGACATATATATATTCCTGCTGATTAAAGACGTGATATTATTCGGGAAAAAACAGTATGAATAAGTTGTCAATGAATACTGTACATCAGTGGTTTTTAACCTTTGTAATAGTCAATAACCCCTTGAATATGAAAATAAGCTTTCGCACCCCTTTTAAAAATGCTTCTGTTTTTTATTTAGGAAAATACATTTATTGCATAAAATAATTAATACATTTACAATACATACTATATTATTACATATAAAACAATATCTACAATATTAATGGCTACATTGTTGTTCTTTGTTCATAATTATCCTTTTAAAATGAGGCTCTTTTTTTTTAATGAGCCACACGTAAGTCATCAGATGCAAAAGAGAGGAAATCTCATTTCACAAGTGGTGGCAAAGAGTAAAAGTGTCTCAAATGCTGCTTTTGTCCATTCTGGATAAAGGTCTAACTGCGTATACCAGAAAATGTTCTATATCCAGTTTTTCAAATTCCATTTCAATACATGCATTAGATGGTATTGCGATAAGATCGTGTTTTAATTAAACGTTGCCGTCCACTGAATTTAGATCAAAGAAAATTGGATTGAGTATCCATGTATTAACTTTGCTTAAAATTCCTGTAGAAAAGTATCCATCAAATGATCCACTCAATTGGAAATTTATCTCTATTCTAAAAAGAAAGTAACTCCCGCTGCCGCTGTCAAGCTTGTCACGCTATCTCCTACGAAACCTCTGGGGGTATGGGGTCGAGAGCGATACCAATGAATGCAGAAAAAGGTGGGGACCAAAGTGAGACACGTCTCATTTTCGTCAGTTTTTTTTATTTTATGTTTTGTCGGAAAATATTGACTTTTTTCATCTTCAGATTACGATAACTGACCAAAAAATGATCGTAGAATTTTGATCTTTTTACAATCTAAGACTACTATTTCTCTTTAAAACTAGACCTCATTTGTTTAAAAATATTTTAAAACAAACTAATATTTTCATCAAAAAATGAAAAACAGTTTTTCAAGAAATATCGTCCCATATTCAGGAAATATCACCCATGTAGATGTAATATCGATGCTCCTCGAGTTTTTATCTTACAAAGAAAATATTGACATCATCTGGAAGCCGAAAGCTTTCTTATTCACATAAACCTCATTTCATGTCTATATCTTAATTTCGATTTTTAATTGAAATTTATAGGTGATAATTCAACAGTGATGAAAAGCCCTTCGCATAAGGGGGACAACAGTAAATGGATGGAAGTTGTTACATTGCCCGAGAATCACACCTATGTATCTCGCTATTAGCCTTAACAGAGGAGCGTGCGTAGCGAACCTAGGGGCGAATCCCCTAGTTCATTAAACATTTAGAACCTCCTCTCGCACACATGGAAATGCTTTCTCGCACCCCCAGGGGTGCCCGCACCTCCTGTTAAGAACCACTGCTGTACATGGACATTATAGATATTAACTGAATTTCTATAATACTACTATGAGCATATGGGGTAACAAAATTTGTTTTTAAATTTAGCAATTAAATCGGTGAACGAAAAGGGCTTTTCTAGAGACCGATGTACTCACAAGCAGAAATATTGTATGGGGGATTGAAGAGGAGGAAATAGCAATTCACTGTAAAAAATATCAAAGGTTTAACTGACGAACAGCCGTTAGTCTCGACAGAGGTTTTCGAAAGGAGGTTCGGCGATTTTTCGAAAATAACGCGAGAGCACTGTAATTTGTGACGGAGAGTATATTAGGAGGAAATTTCACTTGTTCAGGTTTTATTATTATACTGTTCGAAGCTGCAAGTATCATACGCAGGTAGAGAAGTTACTGTTCTTAATAGAAATAAGAATATTTTTGAACTCTTGATTAGAAAAGAATATTGGCTAGAAATCTGGCTTAGGTTAAAGGTCACTGTTCTATCGATAGATCCATAGTGTCGATGTGATATTTCGATAGATCCGAAAGTTCAAAATGTGTTTAGTAATGTGTTTAGTGAGACTACAGTAAATCCATCAACATGTACTTAGTAAATTTGAAAATTACATGTCTGGCCCTAAAGGTATGTCGAAAAGTTGAATATCAGCAAATGGAACAACAGTGCGTGTAAAAAAAGGGTAATTTTATGAGTAAATTTGTTGTCAGCATTTCAGCATATTTACACTTCATTTCAGGGATTTTATTTGTTGCTTATATTTTTATAAATTATTAATAATAATAATAATAACTAACACACACACACACACACACACACACACACATATATATATATATATATATATATATATATATATATATATATATATATATATATATATATATATATGTATATGTGTGTGTGTGTGTGTGTATGAATACAACTTCAAGTAAATGATTTTAAACTGATAAGTTAACTTAAAAGTAGTAAGGATAATCCCCTTTCCAACATTTTACACTCATTGGTCTTCTTTCCCTAAGTTTCTTCGCCAACAGCTTTCGCCAGTGGAAGCTGCTTTTACATACGTAAAAAGGAGTTTATAAATTTAAAAAAAGGACAACATCATAAAAATGATACACTCAAGTGCATATTGTTTTATAAATGAATTATAAATCGAAGAATCAGTCTAAACATAGACTAAATAAATTATATCAGCAGATGTTATTGTGAAGATGTTTATTTACGAAACACTAAAGTGGATAAATCACAAATATTCTCATTTTTCCTCAAGTTGTATGCATTATCAAATTGTAAACGCAAAACAAAAATGCATAAATGATACAGTTTTTTCGATCTGAAATAAAAAGCGTTATTTTTATAAAACTGTAAATATTTTTATTTTTTTTCACACAAAATATATAAAAGTGGGAAAAAGAGACTTCCATTTCAAATAAATAGGTTGTTCGGGTGTAGATAATGTCCACCATTGTACATAGACACAAGGTCGTATGATTCGATATTCTCTAAGCGACATTCAGAGAAACTAGCCTATCACACCTTACGGCAGTCTTAGGTGTTCAGTTTGGAGTGTCATATAACTGCGATTGCCACATCCCTTTTTCGTGTCAGAATCTAACACTGAAACATAAATATCATATGGGATATAAATGGTGATATACTAAGAAGGCCACTCCTGACGACATCCTAACTTGCTTAAGTTTATCTAGGTAGTACTTTGTTACCGATCCTCGCCTATTAATGGACTGCCTGGGGATTTATGGGCTCATTGACATGGCCTAGCATTTATAGACCAGTAAGGATTAGAAACAACAACAACAATAAATGATGATGATTTTGGAAATCCGTATTTGAATCATACTGTAAAGCCTCGACCCAAGAATTTTCCATTATAGGAATTTTTCAAGTAGGAGAATTTTGAGAAGAATCTTTATAGTCAACGATCTTGTCTTTATAGTCAATATTTTTGTAGCAAAAAGATATTTCTATGTATTTTGTTCGTATCATAAATTTTTATAATGATTTTTTTCGTTTAACCCTTTGAGGGACGCCGTTTTCACAGTGCAAACGCCTAAATCTAGTCTTTTTTTCACTTGCATTCAATGTATTCCAGTTAAATGAGCAGAAAAGATTTTAGTACTGCCATCTGTTATCAGTTTAAAGAAGTAAAATCATTTTGCAGCCTTTAATTGGAAAGTTTTCAAGATTCTTTAGGTTAAAAAAAATCGGGAAAAAAATATGCACCGTGCAAAAAGTAGAGGTTATTGTTCCTGAAATGGTTAAGGCGACAATGGAGCATGAAAAACTTTTTTTTATGATTTATCAACCAATTGCTGTGAAACTTTCTATATATACTTATACAGAGGTGTTTTGAGATGAAAATTCTAAATGAAAAAAAAACAGAATGTAATTAATTAAGAAATGTAATTAACTATTTAAAAATGCTCCATGCGCATCAATTTTTGACTCAGATATCTAATTTTCTTTCTTAAGCTAGCTTTATATAGTTATGATGAAAGTTACTAGCAATTTTTGATTTACAGTCATATTTACATAAACTAGAAAAGAAATCTATAAAAATAGGTAATTTTATGCAAAATTTTATAAAAAATTTTTTTTTATTGTAAACATTTTTAGTTGTTTTAAAATAGTATAATGAATCTATTAGTAAGTTTTTTTCAAACTTATATAAATAATCATTTTATGAAATCTTATGAAAATTCAAGAAAAATTATGATGCATGAACATTTTGAACTTACTGAAACGACATGAAAACCTGTTTTGAGAAAATAGCATTTAAAGTTTTAATTTAACGTAACATTTAAATTGTTTACGTTTGAAAAAATACTTATAACTCGGTTAATAATGATCGGATCAACATACATTTTTTTAATTCAAAGCTGATGAGTTGCAGAATCCTTTTTCTGAAAGAAAAAAAATCGTTTTGGGGACATATTTTTGTCAATCTGAAGGTCCATTGTCGCCTTAAAATCTTTCTCTTTAAGTTTAGAACGCTAATAAGGCTTGTTTGTCTGTTTGAAAAAGGAAGAGAAAGATAGTTCAAGGTTTATTCTCAGAAATCTCTAGCATTTTACGAGCAGAAACTTTTTTGAAAGAAAAGCAGTACATGGTAAAAATTACAATTTTTTACTGTCTAACAATGTATATAGAATGCAAAAAATACATGAATATTTGCAGTTTATCCTGTTTCATTTTTGAAGAGAAAGTCTTCATCATAGAAAGTAATGGTATTCTTTATAATTTTCCTCTTCAGGCTGTTTCTTTTCGTTTTCGATGAGGTTTACAAGAAATATATGCCTTTAAGGTTTACACATTATCAGAGTTTTTTTTTTATTTTCTAAGTTTTAATATCATTTTCACGTACTGGAAATGAATTCATTTGAACAAAGGGAAACCTGGTGATCACGTTCATTTCAAAAGAATACACCACTATCTCAGCAAAAAATAATTGGAAATGGAAATTCTAATATTATTTCTGTGCATGTATAGCACTAATAAATAATTTTTTCAGAACCACATTAACATAATTATTGGTTATTAAAAAATGAATTGCGTCTCCATCATGATTTTTTCATAATATATATAAGTAGGTAAGTGCAATATGTCTTCGATTTTCAACTGATAATCAAACAGATTTTATTATGATTACTACAGGCTACGTCTTAATGTGCGACCAAATGAGGGTGCGTCACGATAAGCCTTTCTGTGCAACACGGCTTCAATGTCAGACGCTACTCTCATGGATTATGTCATGATGTTTAAAATATTCTTTTTGTTTTTATTTAAAGTCACAAAACAACTTTACCTTTCAATATGTGCATTATATTTAGGGTTTTCGAAAACAAAACATAAATTTAAGTTTTTATTTTAATACCTTGCTAAAATGGACATCACATATTAATTACTTATTACATTTAAACACAGTGAATTTATATTAATTCATGTTTTCTAACTTTTTCTTAACTTCTCAAAATTATAGAAACTTTAAAAGTTTGTGAGGTGTTCTTAAACAGTCTTTCTAACATTATAATCAACACCAAAATCACCATGAGAAGAACCAAATAAGAGCCTTACACTAATACGAAAGAAGATTTTCATAAAAAAACACAATTGCTTTTCCAGTGAAATCATATTTACAAAAGCGTAGCAGAGTAATATGGCTCACATTCTTGAAGAAATTACCATTCTGCTCAACTAACGCCCAGTTGAAAATCTCAAGCGCAAATCATCATCTCTTCTATTTCAAATCTCTAGTACATATCTAGAGCGTTGCGATCTGCATCTTCTTCAAAACTCTATTTATTAAAATCTCTCTAAATCATTATCTATTTTGCAGAATGATGTTTAAAAAGAAAAACATTTTTCATCTTTTATGAACACAGAACTATGCCTGAAATAAACCTCAACAGAAAATATTACTCACTGTCTGTTTTTTTTAAACTTAAAATTTGGTACATTCCTTCAGCATTTTCTATGAGTCCTGAAATCCTATTTCAGTGAAGTATGCAGTGTCATTCCTGAACTTCTGCTATTTCTATTTTAAACGGATATTAATAAAAGCTTAGAGGAGACAGATAGACAGACAGACAGAGACGCAGACGCACACACACACACACACACACACACACACACACACACACATATATATATATATATATATATATATATATATATATATATATATATATATATATATATATTATATATGTATATTGACAGCGTTACTTTCGATGAGCTCACAAGTATGCTTACAATAAACTTTAACTAAAAATCGCATTTCCTATATCTTCGGTAAAAAATTTCAAATTTCTAAAGTGGCAGGGAATTCAGTATGTAAGACACATTTTTAAATCTAGATGTACGTCTATCTGAATTATTTTAATCCATTTTATATAATTTTTGATATCTTCAAGCCGATAAAGACTAAGAGGTTGCAAAAGGTGAGTCTACGTCAGTAAATTTAAATGAAGTACACTCTGTTTAGTAACTAGGAAAGAGTAAAATATGTAACAAATATTTAAAACAAACAGATTATGATCAAGAGCAGACAAGATATTAATGACTAAGAACATAAATATGTTCAATTTTAACTGTTTATGTTAATTTTTAATTATTGAATTTTAAATAGCTGTTTCATTCGCCAATTAAAAAGTCATGAGCTTTTGTAACGATAAATTGTCTATATGCAGAATTATATCCATTGAATACAGAATATGCATGTTTCTATTTTCTACTACAGTTAATTGATACATCTTCTCACAACTTTCCTCAAGCTGCATATATGCTAGAAACATCGGCATTATTTACAATAAAATTATATATATATATATATATATATATATATATATATATATATATATATATATATATATATATATATATATATATATATATATATATATATAAGTAGATAGAGATATAAATATTGACTGCCTAATGCTTCAGCGTCTTGTATTGCGTTTGAAATAAACTAACATATGATGAGAAGAAAAATATCCGGTGATCATTTCTAGTTGTTTTGTTAATAAGAACCGACAAAAACCAGGTTCTTTTTTTAAATGATTGTAAACAATTGTAAAATAAATTATTCATTCGAATCGAGAAAAAAATTATTAAAACTATTACACACTTAAAATAACATTATGATTTTACGTTGAGTATATTTCTTTCATAATTTTATTTGTAAAATAGCATAACTGACTGACCTGCCATTTTTAATAAAGAAAGAATAAAAAAGAGATTAAAAATAATTAGTTCCTTAAAAAATCAAACTAATTAAATGTGTAAAAAATATAAAAATAAATTCCTTATTAATTAAATTCTTATCGGAGAAATGACTTAATAAGTAACCTCATTCTAATCGAATATTTCATGATTGCATTTATTTTCAACTTAATTATTTTATATTTAACGTTAATTTTCTTAAAATTATGTGCATACTGTGTTTTAATTATCAGTGTTATATCTTTAAAAACAGTGAATCAATTTATTCTGTACTTAAAGCTTTTTAAAATATTTTTTTAAGTTACTGTGTATGATTTGTTATGTAAAGACAGAATGTATGCATTTATCTCTCCTAAGCATCTATATAAAGCTTTTAGATATATCAGTTCAGTTTCTTACTCCCTGTATTTATGTGTATATGTGTATAAATGTTTATACTTTACCTCTCTGCGAAACGGGCAGGAAGAGAGTCAATGAGATTCTGAAGGTAGTCAAATATTGATGTGGTGTCATGCTGACTCTAGTTCCATAGCCAGTTGCCCTAGGTTGCGCGGTTGAGAATCCATGGCGCGAACAACCCGATCGAGGTAGTCCCACAGATTCTCGATTGGGTTTAAGTTGGGCGAATTTGAGAGCCAGAGGAGTACGATAAACTCATTCTGGTGCTCTTCGAACCACGCACGTACACTGCGAGCGGTATACCACGGGAATTGTCCTGCTGGAAGATGCCATCGTGCTAAGGAAAAACAATCCGTATATAGGGATGAACATAGTCCGCAAGTGCAGATTCATACTTCAATTGACCCATCATGTCCTCCACAAGGATGAGTGCCCCCAGGGAATGCTAGGAAAACACTCCAAATCAAAACGCTGCTTCCACAGCTTGGACCCCTCCGGTAATTATTGGAGGTTGTTTGTTTTCTGAAGTTTCACGCCGTATACGTCAATGTCCATCTGTCCGATGGAGCATAAAATGTGATTCATCGGAAAAAGCTACCTGTCCCACTCAGTGGTTGTCCAGCTGCGGTACTGGCTTGCAAATTCCATTCTTCCTCGCCGATGAGCAGCCGTCAGCATAGGTGCATTAAGCAGCCGTCTGCTGCTCAGTCCCACGCGCAGCAAAGTTCGCTGAACTGTCGTTGAGGATACACGTTTGGTAGCCCCTTGGTTAATCTGGGCGGTCAGTTGGTAGACGGTTGCAAGTCTATTCACTCGAACGCATCTCCGCAGGCGTCTTTGACCTCTGTCATTTACGGCCCGTGGTGCACCACACTTACCACTTCGCTGATTTTGGATAGTGTCATTTTGCCATGCACCGTACACTTTTACCACGGCTGCATTTCACAAAATTAGGTGTTTCGGAAATATTGCCACCCTTGGCCCGGAAGTCAATAATCATACCCTTTTGGATGTAAGATAAATCGCTCAGTTTCTGCATTATTCCAACGATTGTAATGTTTTCCACCTCCCTTTGACACCCTTTATATACCCTCATCTGCTAGTCCTGTCATGTGCTTTATGCGATTAGTTATTTCACGCAGAAGTCGGAAGTAGGCGATAATCACATTAATGTGAGGGAACTGTGTATGTAATCTGATGCATATTTATATAAATCTTCACATGAAATTAAGCATTTTTAACTTATAAAAATACAGATATCCTTAACAATTTAGTATTTCATAAAAGAAAATTTATTTGAGATTTCGAACCCGATAAGAGAATGACATGAATCTCTTATCACTCTGAATTCTCTATTCGCTCTTCTTTCTAAATATTTTGCTCTGAAAGTTCAGAGACTGGAATGGGCAAGAATTTAGTTTATGAGACCGGTATTTTAGAGATAATCTCAGTCAGTGGATCATGAACTGCAATTAGACAATTTCTAATACGCTGTGAGTCCGTTACCTACCATAGAAAACATAACTTCCTCACTTGAAGATGAAGTTGTAGTGGAAGTTGTGTGTTGGTGAACGTTACTATGTTCTAACATTTAATAAAACACTTCATTCTCTACTACTCATTGGTTTAAATGAGAATTCTCAGAATCATTCCAAATTCAAGAATAAGCTTACGTCATATATAATTGGGATCTGTTGTACATAACTGATATATCCAACTACTTCTTGTAGATTCCGGTCCAGTTAACTTTCGTGTAACAAAAAATGACTGTAGCTCTCCAAACCAAACTAAACCAGCTACTAATTCAAAACTATGAAAGAAATCCTTTAAAAGTAAATAAAAAATTACAAGTTGAATTTTGATTTTGAAATTTATTCAATGTATAGAGTTTCTAAGATATGTTTAAAGATTAATTTTTATCATCTTAAAACTTTTTATGACGATGGCGGATTTAGAAATTTATCGGTAATAAACAGAAAATTTTCTAATCAAATTAAAATTATCTTATTCTGTTAGTTTCAATATGTTCACATTTGATTTATTTAAATTCCATACGTAAATCGATGTGTTATCATTACTGTCATTAACCTGATTTTAAGTGAGGAATAACAGACTATGCAAAAGCACGTAGAGCACTTGACAACATTATTGGTATTGAAGTAATCAGCAAACGAATTAATCGGATAACGAATAACTTGAATTTAAAAGTACTGTTTTTTGTTTTCTTTTGTGTTTGCTCTTTTATTTAAAAGTTTGGTATAATAAAGTAAAGCATTTTAAAATTTGATTAAAATTTTTAAAATTTTTATAAAATACAGAAGGTCGTTAGCACTTTATGGAAACGATTTTGCAATTTATTTTTGTCGTTTGCATTTTGAGATAAAAATTTGCCAAATTCAGAATAATCATCTGCTACTGTTTAGTTTTGATTGGAATATAAAATAAAATTTATATTTTGAAAATGGCTCCTAAAGCTGATAGATGTCTCGAAGGTTACGTAGCTTCGCTTTCCGAGGAGAAATGTTCGTATGAACAAATTATAAAGCGGTGTAAACATCGCGGTTATGGCGTTTCAAAAAAAGGTATTTATAATATATTATATTTGAAAGAATATATTAACTTTGAAAACGTCTAACTGAAAGTAAAAATGAAAAAAATGACTGCAAAGCTTCATCCTAAGACATTTCGAACGCAGGTAAAGATCAAGAAAGTGAAGTCTCATATCCTAAAAAAATCCACCGTATTAAATATCCATTGAATCGAAACTAGGAATGTCTTCCTGCACTGTAAGTAAAATCTGTCATTAAGATTTGAAAAAAAAATGTTTAAACCTAATGTTAATCTGCTTTTGCCAAAGCATATTGCTGAAAGAAAAACAAATTGTAGAAAATTTTAAGAAAATCACCTGGCTGCTGAAAAATGGAAATTTGTGGTAACACTCCATGACGACTGGGTGTATTTAAGTGACTGTAATAAAATAAGATCAATTTTCTATTGCTCAACTAACGGGAATGACCTTACGAAATGGCTTTGACAGTGTACAGAAAAGTTACCAAAGGGATTCATGATAGTTATAGGATTTTGTTACAACGGCAGGTTAAAATTCAAAAAATTCTCAAATAATGCCAAAATTAATTCACACGACTATCAGCAGAATATGTTAGAACCAATATTTGAAGAAGAAATTCCATCCTTATATGGAAAGGACATTGATAAAATTGAGCTTTATATGGACAAGGCCTCTAGTCACATGTTTAAATCAACTGCCGTTTATTTAGCAAAGAAAGAGTCAGAAACAGAAATAAAGTGTATCACATTTTATGCAATACCTGTAAAATCACCTGACAATTTTCCAATGGAATTTTGCGCTTCCGATTTATTTAAATGAGCCTTGAGGAACGGTATCCAAGAACACTGAACGGACGTTGGAAAACGGTCCAAGAGGAATGGAGTAAAATTGACATGACAGTACTAAGAAAAATTTTACTTTCATGGAAAATTCGAGCTAGAGCTATTGTCAAAAAGTATGGCTATCAGATAGAAGCAAATCAATGCAAAAAATACGACCTTTATACATAAAATTCAACTATCAAATTCGATTCCATAAAGTGCGAATGACCTTCTATATTACTTTTTGCTAAATGCATTTTTAGAGGAATCTTGTTTTTCTCCATCGGTAGAGAGTGATTCCGTTAGTAAAATGGATGTATATATTGCTAATAAACAAAAAGTACGTTATGCAATTTATAATAAACTTTAAAACCTTGTATTAAAGCAAATAAATATTTGACAACTCACTTATATGAGATTTAAAATTGATATAGTTAATCATCATTTCCAAAATTTAATAAACCAAGTTAAATGAGCTATTTTGAAAAAGAAAATAGTCACGAAGTCAACTATTACAAGCACAAACATAATACTATGGATACTTCTGGACGGATCTTTGAGAAAACGCAACATGTTGTTTGATATACAGGGTGATCCAAAAATATTGAGGGCATTTCATGTTTGAAAAAAAAAGAACAAAATGAGATACGTACATGTATATTTTTTTCTTTGAAAGATAATTGAAAACAGTTTTACACAGCAAATTTTATACCTTATATAACTTCCACATAAGCCGGTAGATGGCGCGACAATATTTCGCGAGAAAAATTTACTAATTGCTTCAGTCTGAAAATGGCTATCGTAAAGGAAAAAGCGATGTGCGTTTTGTGGTTTCGTGAAAGCAAATCCGGTGTAACTGTTCAGAGACGTTTTCGTTTAGAATACTCAAATTATCGTCCTCCAAGTAAGAACGCTATTAATCGTTGGTATCAAAAATTTAAGGACACGGGAAATGTGGAACTGGAAGGACACGGGAAGTGTGTTCTGTTTATGGCCTACCAGTGCCTTTCCTATGTTCCACGTTTCCCGTGTCCTTAAATTGTTGGTATCAACGTTTATTAGAGTCCTTACTTTGAGGACAACGATTCCAGTATTCTAAACGAAAACGTCTCTGGACAGTTACAACGGATTTGCTTTCATGGAACCACAAAACGCACATTGCTTTTTTCTGTACGGTAGCCATTTGCAGACTGACGCAATTAGTAAATTTTTCTTGCGATATATTGTAGCGCCATCTACCCGCTTATCTGGAAGTTATTTAAGGTTTAAAATTTTGTTGTGTAAAACTGTTTTAAATTGTCTTTCCAAGAAAACAATAAACATGTACGTACCTCATTTTGTTCTTTTTTTCGAACATGAAATGCGCTCAATAATTTTGGACCACCCTGTAGTTCAATACATCTTACAAACTGTTGTATGTTGAGGGGGAAGGGGCGGTGTCATTGTACACAAGAATAAGATTTTCTTTTCATACATGTGTCACATATATTTCACCGAATAAAACCCCAAAAACTACTAAGGTTAGCCAGAAAGCAAGGTCTATATGTTGGATCATCATCGTACTATGATCATCATCATTATACCACGGCCATCGTCGTCGCATTTAACTGATTCACGTGATACTATTGTCCGAGACCTTCAATAATCAGCAGAACGCCTAAAGACTGAATCAACAATTTCGGAGCCAACGTAGTAACGCAACGGAACACTCCGGATGCAATGTGAACAAGAATTTAATGCAGCAAACTAAAGTAAATAGCCCTTCATTGGGGTCGTGGTCAGAGACAAGGGACAAATGTGATCCCACGCTCCCTCAGATACGAGACGAACGAGACGGCTTACGAAAACGACATATCCATGACGATTTGAACTAAAAATTGTCTACCTGCAGGTCTCCTTTCAAAGGTCCCTTTTTATAAGTAATTACAACACAAATAAAATAATCTTAAATATTAAAATATTTTACGCATATTTTCTTTAAATATTAAACCTTACTACCTTTGAAAATTCATTTTTCTGAACATATTACACGATAACAAGCATTTTAATCACATAATATTTTTATTCAAAAAAATCTTTTTTTCCTCATCTCT
This sequence comes from Dolomedes plantarius, assembly GCA_907164885.2. Taxonomy (NCBI): domain Eukaryota; kingdom Metazoa; phylum Arthropoda; class Arachnida; order Araneae; family Dolomedidae; genus Dolomedes; species Dolomedes plantarius. The sequence continues at coordinate 131,763,725 of OU015491.1, read as the reverse complement.
TGTTTGATCAAAAGCGTTAAGTATCTCTTGGAGTATTAAGAATAAGCTTTTAATATTACTCAAGAAATGAATGCTTTAAAAAGTACTTAATGAAACTTTGAACCAGTAATTTTAATTTTTAATAAATAGCAGCATAAGGTAGATCCTTTTACAGAAAATAATAATGTTGAAAACCAATATATTTACTATGTAAAAACTTTTCTTCTTAATGAAACGGATAATTAGTGTTTAGTTAACGATGCAATTTTTCATGAGGTTGAAGACAGAAATATTTAGCCAATGTTCTGCATAAAAACAACATCTTTGGCCATTTCTTTAAATTCTTTTAACCAAAGGGAAAAAGGAGGTAAATAAATAGCTGTAGAAGACATTAAATTTTGCCAGTTTTTTATTTTACGTTTTATTAGAAAATGATTGAAAAAAGCTTCTGTGAAAATTATAATTTTTCTAAATAAAAACGTATTTTTAATTTATTTTCTGATTTTGTTTTCGAGACATTAAATTTTTGAAATGAAATTAGAAAATGTTCCCTACGCAGGGAAGTATTTTGTTTTATAAAATCCCACTAATGGGCAAAACTAATATATTGATTAATTACACATAACATTGATAGTAGATACACAAAGAAATGGGACTTTTTAACGTATAGAACAAGATTGGTAAAGTATAAAGAAAAATCCCTGCTTTGCTCTCAAAACTGAATGCCATATTAAATGAAAATTAAAACTGATTTAAAAATATACAACTTGTCTGATAAATATAGTGGGAGTACTGGTTGTCTGTTGTAGACAGAGAGTGAAATTGCGAGCTTATTTCTGATGACATAAAAATAAACTCCTCGTTTATAAAGTCTATAACAATGCATATTAGACTATAGTTCATCAACTATAAGGGATATGCGAACTGCTGTCAGAACATAATAAAGCGAAAGGAAAGATGCATGTATAGACAAATAGACAGTATTTATGCATCTCACCTACACTTGTCAAACAGTCTTGTTAAACCATTTTTCCCATATTGAAGGATCTCCAGAAAAACTGAACGAATGAAAATAAGAAAAACAAACTCATATGATTAAAAATTGCATAAGTTTGTTAAATTTTAAAAAAAATGTATTGCCTAATTTACGAACATTTGAATAATTTTTGTGAAATAGAAGTTTGTTTACAATTTTAAATTAAAATATTACGTTTGTCTAGCACTCCAACTTATGACTTTTCATCACTTATAATAAATTAATACTGAAGAAGCTATGAAAGTCCTTTCAATATATCATTTCTTTCTTAAAACCAAGCGCATTCAGTTCCTTTAACGTTTCTAGAGAATGAAAAATTTATTTATTTGTTTGAGAAAAAAGGAAATAATTATGATATATCCTATGTTTGCTGTGCTGATTATTTTATAATATTATTAAATAATACTCGATAACGAATTGATGGAAGAAAATTTCTCTTATCTACAAAGCTGCCGTCATTTGTATTTCATACTTGTGCAATTTCTTTTCAAAATTAATTGTCATCTGAATATTGCAAAGTATTTCCCCTATCCAAGTGGTTAGTACGTCAGCTTTCGGTAATGAGAGTGCTCGGTTCGAATCGCGACAATATCCACTGAATGCCTTCGGCCGTAGGCCGGGTCTGGTCACGCGAAATGTGGTGGTTAGGGAATCCCTCCTTGTGGCGGTAGGGTTTCTCAGGAGGGTACAAGTCCCCAGATGTGGCCTCTGAGTGTGCTTGGTTTAAATTGTGGTGCCACCATATTCACCTGTATGGATTCAACTCCATAAGGCCTTAATTATAATAATGTGCTCTATCTGCTACATTTGAACTAATATAATTTGAATGAATTACCTAGGCAGCTGGATAGATAAGTCATATACCTGTTAATTTATAAAAAAATTATTTTTAATGGACTTCTTATTTTAGTCATATTTAATCATCAACCTTAATGTATGTTTATGAATATAGCTATACAGTAGCTTTTCCCTATTCTCTGGAAAGGGATCCTCCCTCATGAAACAAATTACCAAATGTCTTAGGGTCTATCCGTTGTTACTTTCACCAAACCAAACTACAAGCATTGATACTGTCGTATATTTAACGCACATACGATCACAAAGAAGAAAAATCCGCAATTCTGTAAGCAGTATATTTGATAAATTTTTAATTACAGTATCAACAGTATAGACATACATTCAGGAACCGAGAAGCTGTACTGTGGAAATATAATACATGTCTTAATACATGTACAAAACTTGAACAAAAGTAAATAATTAGAATTTCTAAAATACAGCTATACAGAATGTGGCTGAATAAAATGGACTGCCCCATTTTATAAAATCTCAGATTTAAAGTAAAGCTCTAGGTGTGTAGCAAAAAATAATAATTCCCTTTAACTATTGGCAATTAACTTGTGAATAATTATAACCGCGAAATTTAAACCAAATTCAGTCGAGCGTAGAACGTAGAGGTATAAATTCGTGGCGCACTTTGAAAATAATTTTGAAAATTATTAAGACTGTGTACTGTAGAGAAAAATATATTCATGAGAATACAATTATTCGACTGTCAAAATCTTTCTAAAAGAAAATCCATATTAGTTTTTATTGAGCTCTACATTATGCGGAATCATCTCGCTTAAAAATTATTATCAATATTTATGTCGTTAGGAGATGAAACTTTCTGATTGCAGAAACTTCAAATAATATTTTTAAAAGGAAATTTTTGCATCTTGAATATATCGTGTCTAATTTTAAATTGATCTGTATTTTGTCAATGTATTATATCCATATTTCAAAACATTTAGTACCGTTGAATAGGATTTGCAGTATCAAAAACTAAATCAATGGTAAACTATCCAAATGACAGTTTTCTACGTTTTTTTCCCTATTCTAGTAACGTAAATGTATATTCAATAGAATAAAGTCAAATATTTCGTAGAAAGATCACATTTTATATTTATTGAAGTGTCCTGCTTGAGAATAAAATGGGATGTTAACTCAGCTTACAATTGTATCTCAAAAATTTTAAACTAGGATTGCGTTCCATCATAACGGTCTTCCGGAAAACAAAATTTCAGAGGCAAAACACGTCCATCCGTAACGGGCGAGTTGTAATTTTGGTACAGTGCCAAACCCAGTCTGTATCGCTTGGACAAACAGTAAACAGTTAAACAGAAAAGTACCAAAAGGCGTGACAATTTTATCCGACCGACACACACACGCAAACAAACACACACACACACACACACACACATATATATATATATATATATATACACTCATGGACAAAAAAATTAGCGCACCAAGAAGGAGTCGTCAAAATGAAACGAAATTTTACATACGTAATGACTACTTTGATATAAGTAAATGATAAGAAAATCAAAGAAAAAGGATAATTTATTTCAGAGAAAAAGGCAAAAGAACGGAGGAGTTAATACTCCGTTGGACCCCCTCTAGCGCGAATGCACAATGCGATACGATCGGGCATTGAGTCATACAAGTTCTGTATGATGTCTTGAGACATTTCGTTCCATATTTGCTGTAACCTTGCCTCTAGTTCGTTCAAACTCGTGGGATGCCCAACTCGTCGTCCCAAATGATCCCAGATATGCTCGATTGGAGACAAATCTGGGGATCGGGCAGGCCAAGGAAGGGTAGTAACAGTGCGGAGACAGTCTTGTGACACCCTTGCCGTATGAGGCCGAGCATTGTCTTGTTGAAAAATGGCTCCTGGGAGCCGTTGCATGAGTAGTAACACGTGTAGTTGCAGGATTTCATGAACATACCGCTGGGCTGTCATGGTGCCACGGAACAATACTAGGGGTGACCGTGTATTGTAGGCAATGGCACCCCATACCATCACACCAGCTGTGGGAGCGATGTGTCGCTGTACAGCAAAGGCAGGATTGGAGCGTTCACCACGGGCTCTCCACAAACGAACACGATTGTCATCACTGCCGAGATTGAATCTGGATTCGTCGCTAAAGACGACCTGGCTCCATTCCGCTGCAGTCCAGTTTCCTCGTGCGCGGCAAAACTCCAAACGGAGGCGTCGATGGGTGGACGTCTAGGGCAGCACACATAATGGGCGCCGCGATACCAACTGTCCTTCAGCCAGGCGCCTTCGTATGGTTCGAGAAGACACAGATGCCCCTAGTGAAGGTGTTACCTGTGCCTGTATGGCGGCCGATGAAGCAGTTGGCTGTACGCGTGCATTTCATACGATGTGGCGGTCTTCTCGACGACTGGTCTATCGAGGGCATCCTGAGCCTGGTCTTCGTGTACATGACATCTCTCGGGTCCACTGGTCCCGACACCTACTCACAACACAATCAGAGCGGCCTAAATGACGAGCTACTCGCCTAGCTGACCACATGGCTTCCATCATCCCGACGATTCTCCCCCTCTCAAACTGCGACAACTGCTTATATTGTCTTCGAACTGCTTATATAGTCTATCTCAGATCTTCCTTTGTAAATGATTCAGCACACTCAAACAAGCTTTGGTTACCTGTTTTATACTCCAGAGAGTACGATGTTCAACGCCCTCTACCGGCTATTCGTAATGCGCAATCACGCTGCATTTCTAATCATTTCCATATCTCCCCGACATGTACCATCATTGCAAGTTTCGTTACGATCCCGCAATTATTTCTTGGTGCGCTTTTTTGTCCATGAGTGTGTATATAAATAAATAAATAAATATATATATATATATATATACAGAGGCTGTTCACACATTTTTTAGACGATGTATATTGTATTCAGAAAACTAAATTACATAAAATTCTTGTGTTTTAAATGTTCTATTTAACATCCCTTATTCTGAACTATTTTTCGACACCGCAATTTCCAGGATTATAATGCCTTTTGAAGTGTCAGAAGAGGTATTCTATCCCATTCCTCCTGAACAGTTTTCCAGACTCCTGTAAGGGTTTTGGGACGACGTTTGGATAATGCAGATTTTAAAAGTCCGAAAGCACAAAAATCCATAGGTGATACATGGGGACATTTAGTAGGGATATCAGTGAAGGGTATGGCCTTGATACCAGTTTTTTGTTCCATTTCTTTTAGGAAATTTACAGTGGATTTTGATGTGTGACTGCTAGCTTTGTCCTGATGGAGTCTCACAGATTGTTGGCACTGTGGGTAAAGCGATGGTATTTCATTCAGAAAAATTGGCAATAAGATATGTTCCTGATAGTATTTGGAGTTAATCTTGACATTTTTTTTCCACTCTCTTTATTTTTAACTTGCCATTATAAGAAAAACCAGCAACAATCATGAATCCCTTAGAAAAACTTTCTTTCGATTCTTTGAACCATGTACTTAAATTTTTTTCTCCCCTTTTATGATAATAAATGGCTCTTTTTTTGTTGCAATCATTTAAATACACCCATGATTGATCTATTGTAACAATTGTTTTCCATTTTTCTTTGGATAAGTGTGTGTCATATAGAATTCTGCAGCATGTCCTGCGTTCAGCGATATGATTTGGAAGAAGACGATGCACATTGCGTTTTTTCGCTTTCTTAAGATTTAAATCAACGTTAATCATTTTGATTACAGTGGACACCGAGCATTATAATGATTTTGCAACTGTCCTTTGACTAGGGGGATTTTCTTTTAACATGAAACAACGTACCTTTGCAATAGTCGAAGATGTCCGTTTTTTCCTTGGATACTTGTTTGGAATTTTTGTCCCACTTGAGGCTCCAATTTGACGTTTTTTTCCTTTCTTGTTAAAGATATTACCTATCGGCGCTTTAGATATTAGAATACCATGACTCTCACATCGTTTTTGGATAACGGAGTATGCATATTTCTCTTCGGAAAGAGCATAAACTTCGAACCACTGTTTTGTTAAAATTGCCATTTTGAATAAAAACAAAACTTTCAAGCCACAGACGATAATTTTGACTTTTAAAAACATAGTTCAATTGCAATTATTTCTTTTGCAGCAAACGATTTTTTATTATCGCTTACCAAAATCGTCTAAAAATGTGAGAACAGCCTTTGTATATATATATATATATATATATATTTATATTTATTTATAATATAGATACATATATACATAACACATACATACATATATACATACAAAAGAGGTAAGAAAAGATATGTAATCCTACGTTAATAACCCGCTCTAGTTTCATTAGAAGAGGTTACCTGAATTTCTTTTTTTTTAAATTGAAGGGTTTGGTGAAAAATGGAGTAACTCCAATTTTTCAAGTTTTCGGAAAACCGTAAAATCATTTGAAAATGAAAAATTCTAAGTTGTGGGAAAATTTTTCTTTTTGATATATTTCTTTAATTTTTATTACATATTAGGATGGTATTTACACTCAAAATATATATTCTAGATGACATGGCACACGTGTTACTGTTGGGGATATCTCTTTCTTGCCACCAAATGGATGTTCCATGTACTTCTAGGAGAAAAATCACAAAAATACAATCGTGTATCCTAATATTTTATTTAAAGAAAACTTCAACTGAAATACAACATATATTTTGGCTTTACAAACAGAAAATTAAATTTTTCAGTTATCCTTTTCCACTTCTGTAACGTCTACCTCATCTGATACTTTATCTGGTTGTAGTCTATCGTAAAACCACATATCAATTTGTGATACCTATTTGCGAGATGATTCCATTACATCTTCAAATTTGCAGTTAAATAATATATATAATTATGCTTATTAGAACCCAAATCTCCTCTCTTTGCAAATATTATATAATTTTTCCAGTAAACAAATAACGTCAGGCATTTGAGGAAAAAAGGATGTAACTAATGAGTCAGGCAGCTCTATCTCTTCAGTAACACGAGAACTAACGATTGAGGCCACTTCTTTCTTGCATCTAACGAAACAGTTTTTCTTAACCACCAGATAGTACGAGGGTAGGATGAAAAGTAATGCACACATGCTTGTAGAGCGCGAATAAAATGAGATAGCGAGATCGGGCAAAAAGAACGTTAAAGTACAATTCTTAAGCTTCCAAATCATATATTTATTTTTCAACATAGTCACCGTTAAGGCTAACACATTTCTTCCAACGTGTAAAAAGTTTTCTCATTCCTTCACTGAAAAATTCTTCCGACTTTTCTCGAATCCACAACTTGACAGCTGCCTTAACCACATCGTCCGAGGTGTAATGATTACCCTTTAGGTCTCTCTTGAGTAGAGAAAAAAATAAAAATTGCAAGGCGCAAGATCGGGGGAATAAGGAGGGTGTGGAATCGGTTCAAACTTCAGGTTTCGCAGAGCCTCTCCAGTCCGACGCTGTTCTCGCCTGTGAGACGGCGTGGTACCCATCGAGCACAGATTTTTCGGTATCCCAATCGTTCTATAATGAAGCAGACACATTCCTTGAATACTCCATTATGGTTTGCGATACGCTTTTGAGTGATTTGCCAGTCATTTTGAAACAAATCGTCGACGAGTTTGTGATGTTCATCGTCTGTGGCAGTGATCGGACGTCCGTTGCGTGTTTCATCAACAATTACGGCTTTTCCAGGCTCGAAAACACGAAATTTTACTACCCATCGATTTGCAGTACCCCTATCAACAGCATCGTCACCTTAAACAGCCTTTATACGACGATGAATCTCAGTAGGACTCACTTTTACAGCTGTAAAAAAATTAATAACAGCGCGCTGTATAACTCGTCGTTAACATAGCACTAGAACACGTCTCCGTACTACTGCTTTTCAAAATACACAGGATGAACACAATGATTTCAAACCTGCGCATGCGTATTGAGGAGGGATGAAACTTTCAAATGCCAGTTGGCGCTGTTTTGAAGGCCATTTCGTTCGCGCTCTACGAGCATGTGCGCATTACTTTTCAGCCTACCTACGTATATGTAATTCCAAAATCTCTCAGGCTGGAGCTACCTCCTTTTTCAGCAACGCCTTCAATTTTATTCCTTTAAAATTAAAATTGTTCTCATACATCTTTCTTACGTTTGGTACAAAAGCTTCCACTCTTATGTTATGAGTAATATTTTGATCTACGTTAAATTTAAACATCTCTCTCTGTTACAGAAATTTGAAATGCATCTTTTCTATGTTTCAAAGCATTGGAACAGTTATGATAAAATAAAATCAGGTAGTCTCTTCTACCGAAACTACCTCGGTTTATTACCGTAGGATTACTTATCGTTGCTTACATCTTTTGTATATATATATATATATATATATATATATATATATATATATATATATATATGTATATATATATATATATATATATATATATATATATATATATATATATATATATATATATATATATATATATATATATATATATATATATATATATATATATATATATATATATATATATATATATATATATAGATAGATAGATATAGTATTACGTTCCTCTGTTATGGAGAAACGTAATCCTACGTTAAAATATAGTACATATTACACTTATATCGAAAAGATAAGCCATTGTTGATTCATATTTCTGAATAATGAAATTCTACCAATTTCAAAACTTTTGAGCTTTGTATTTAAACTTATCCATTGTTGTGAAAGGTAAATCTTTCATTGGAATAAAGATAATATCGAGAGTTGCGAAAAAATAAGTTCTGTTCGAAAGATTACGAAAATTAAACATTTCAAAATATCCACTCTTATAAAGAAAAATATATATATTTTCTTTTGAATAACAAATTAATAAAATATATTCTGAATCCTTCTAAGTTATAATAAAATTTTCAAAAAGTAAAAGTTTCAGACTTTTAACTACATTTTACAGTTATCATTAATTAAAAGCTGTATCTTCATGAAAAAAAGTAATCTTTCGTGTTTAAGAAATATTTAAAAATGTTAGAAACGAATAATCTTTCTTTTATGCTACGGCTTTTTTTTCAAAATTTAATACAATAGAGCCTAAGAATTGAATCAATGAATGGCCGCCATGATCTTAAGATATTAATGAATAGCATAAAAGAGAAAATTGAGAGCATTAGTAGAGTTCTTTATGGTGCAGCTTCTGAAAATAAATCTTTCTTTATAGCAGACACATTTTGAGAGTTTTAATGTAATAGCATATTGTGAGATATATTTCGTCTTTCTTTCAGCTCTAAAATATCTTATCCGTGTTTTTTTGCAGCTGGGGAGCTGATATAATGGCTTAATATGATTAGCTATTCAGTCTATACCCTGCAAATAACACATCTAGCTTTTACTATTCACAAGAAATAAATTCTGTAATAAATAATCTGCAACAAATAAATATTCACAAGCAATAAATTCTGTGTGCACGATATAAGTGTGAATGTTATTTCAAGAAATTATGAAGTAAAAAAATAGAAAAAATAGTCAAACGTAAAGCTGGGGTTAGGTAAGCACTTCAGTCCAAATTTATCATGATTATTCACTATAAAAAATGCGAATCTATAAGATATATGTATCTAAAATCGGAAATAACCATAAAAAATTCTGTTTATATCTTGAATGTCGTGTTGTTGAATTTGATATATAAATGGAAATGAAAGAAATATACATCGTGTTCACAATGCAGTTACACAGTCAATGAAATACTTAGTAAAGCAATATTATGAATCACAATTTTCAACAGCAAAGTACGGTACCATCAGTTGTTATGTGCTATAATTTTAGGTGAAATACCATATACTGAAATAACTAATCTAGACGTGAGATAATTGGCAAGCCTGGAAGAATAGGAGATAAATTATTCTTTTAATTATGATTTTGTTGTTAAAGACGCAAATTTTCTCAAAAAGTTCTTTTCAGCATCCAAACACAATTAATTTTCAAGATTTATTTAATGAAATTAATTCTTTCTTTTCATGAATTTTGTTTTATCTTTTACAGAAAATATAGAATATAGAACACCTATAGAAAATATAGAACAGCTTTCTAACGTTTTCGAATTTAAAAGGTTTGTTTGAAAGGGATTATATGAATAGATATTGAATTATTATTTCTTATACTATCACCAGGCTCCTTAGTTGAAATCCACCCTAAAATAGACCTTACCTTAAATTTATCACTATATGCCTAAAATAAGATACGTATATTCCACGCAAAATCAATAAACAACGATGTAGTATGTAACATGCATTTTTGTTTAAAACATATGCATAGCAAATTTCTACAATGCAAAGTTTGCACACATGCATTGAAATATACAAATTAAACCCGGCTACTCTTATTCAGAATATGAATATAAGCGCAATTAGCTCTAGCTCTTGCATTATATAAATGCATTCAAAGACACAATTCCAAGTTTAACAGCCAAATATTTTGTGAATAATTTTCCATACACTCAGCAAAATTTTTCGCCTCTCTGTTTATTTCCGTGTAAAAGGGATTTCAGCAGGGATGAGAATCCAAGTTCCGCTACTCACAATACCCTATCGCATTTTCTCAATCGCGATTACGAGTGGCCAGTCATATGAAAACGCTTTAGGGCTTAATGAATTGCCACTTCAGACTGATATCTACTTCTGTCCTTTCGGAGGGATGGCCGGCGTGGAAATTATGTGATTTGCGCCCGAAATCTCCGGCGTATAAATTAATGTTAAGTCGCCGTTAGTAATTTTCCAACTGTATTTCGTCCTTTTCGGATGAAGATTCCTTGGAAGTCATTTCGAAAGCTCTAAAGACATCAGCAGATTCTCATTAGCCTCGGATGATCTTGCTTCCTTTGCCAGGTTAAAGATTGAAAGGCGTATTTTGAAATATAGATATTTTAGATTGAATAAGAAAATAGCTGGAAATATGGATATAATAAAACATATACATAATGTATATGATTTTTATTTCGGCATTTATAAAATAAAAATTATAAGATAAAAAATAATCAATGATAAGAATAAAGATTGATTCAAAGAATAGATGAGATAAATATAAATATAGATAAGAATCAAGATATAGAATGAATCAAAGAATAAATAAGATAAATATAAATATAGATAAGAATAGAGATAAAGAATGAATAAAAGAATAGATAAGTTAAAGATAAGTATACATAAAATAAAGTTAAGAATTAAAATTAAGATAAAATAATCATAACAATTTTAATATTCTATTCTTTGAAGAGTTTACTTAAAATCTCTCATTAAGTATAATATGTTTATATGCATAAATTACTGGAGAATAATTCCTACCATTACTTTAGTATTCAGACAGGTAAACATTACTGAAAAGGACTCTGCTTCTACCACGACATTAAAAGAATAATTAAAGCACTTGCGTGCATTTTATTTCTGTAAGATATCGTTTCGTCAAATATTGTATGCAAATTGTATAATTGTGAGGCTCTTATTTATCATTTAACAGTTTAAGCATTTTTCATTCATGTGTAAAGAAACTTGCAAACAACTTGTAAAGAACTATAAACTTGTAAAAGAGAGAATTTTTAAAAGTTTGTAGTAGAACTAATTGGCAGCAAGCTTCAGATGACATGTTTCCATTGTCTCTATGAACGAAGAGAAACAACTTGAGAAACAAAATTGCAGAGGCTGTTCGCACATTTTTTAGACGATTTTGGTAAGCGGTAATAAAAAATCGTTTGCTGCAAAAGAAATAATTGCAATTGTATTATGTTTTTAAAAGTCAAAATTATCGTCTGCGGCTTGAAAGTTTTGTTTTTATACAAAATGGCGTTTTTAACAAAGCAGTGGTTGGAAGGCTACATTTATGCTCTTTCCGAAGAGAAATATGCATACTCCGTTATACAAAAACGATGTGAGAGTCATGGTTTTGTGATATCTAAAGCGTCGATAGGTAATATCGTCAACAAGAAAGGAAAAAAACGTCAAATTGGAGCCTCAAGTGGGACAAAAATTCCAAACAAGTATCCAAGGAAAAAACGGACATCTTCGACTATTGCAAAGGTACGTTGTTTAATGTTAAAAGAAAATCCCCCTAGTCAAAGAACAGTTGCAAAATCATTAAAATGCTCGGTGTCCACTGTAAACTAAATGATAAACGTTGATTTAAATCTTAAGAAATCGAAAAAACGCAATGTGCATCGTCTTCTTCCAAATCATATCGCTGAACGCAGGACACGCTGCAGAATTCTATATGAGAAACACTTATCCAAAGAAAAATGGAAAACAATTGTCACAATAGATGAATCATGGGTGTATTTAAATGATTGCAACAAAAAAAGAGCCATTTATTATCATAAAAGGGGAGAAAAAAATTTAAGTACATGGTTCAAAGAATCGAAAGAAAGTTTTTCTAAGAGATTCATGATTGTTGTTGGTTTTTCTTATAATGGCAAGTTAAAAATAAAGAGAGTGGAAAAAATTGTCAAGATTAACTCCAAATACTATCAGGAACATATTTTATCGACAATTTTTCTGAATGAAATACTATCGCTTTACCCACGGTGCCATCAATCAGTGAGACTCCATCAGGACAAAGCTAGCAGTCACACATCAAAATCCACTGTAAATTTCCTAAAAGAAATGGAACAAAAAACTGGTATCAAGGCCATACCCTTCACTGATATCCCTACTAAATCTCCCGATGTATCACCTATGGATTTTTGTGCTTTCGGACTTTTAAAATCTGCATTATCCAAACGTCGTCCCAAAACCCTTACAGGACTCTGGAAAACTGTTCAGGTGGAATGGGATAGAATACCTCTTCTGACACTTCAAAAGGCATTATTATCCTGGAAATTGAGGTGTCGAAAGATAGTTCAGAATAAGGGATGTCAAATAGAACATTTAAAACACAAGAATTTTATGTAATTTTGTTTTGTGAATACAATATACATCGTCTAAAAAATGTGTGAACAGCCTCTGTATGATAGTTTCATTCTTTGTACAAATATCAAATGATATATTCTCTTCAGCAATACATTTCTGCAATGGATTTTTCATATGCTACTTTAAAATGAAAGTAATAGTTTTTTCATTAAATAGTAATTTTTACAAAAATGATTTGTGATGCTACTCAAATTTTTGCATGCAACTATCTTTATACATCACGGTTTTTCTTCGGTTCCTATTTCACAATGGGTTTTTTGTACGATGTGTGGATTCATATACGGATGTTAATGCCCATAAAAACAATTGAAAATTGAGAAATCTATTTAAAAGAAAAACTTAATTCAAACTCTAAAGCCTATGTTTTATTTCATAAACGTTTAAAGGAAAGAAAAAACTCCAAGTCCTTTAGATAATGTAATGAATCCCCTAGTATATGAAGCCTTTTCAACAAAAGATAAATTTGTAATGTTTTCGCTTTTATATGAAGTAGAGGTTTCTAGATAATCGGTTTCCAGGATCAAAAAATATTTTAAACTATATTTGATCAGTTTAAAGGACAACAACCCTTTCTTTCGATGTAATTTATGATTAAGGGAAAGTATATTGTCAAAAATTTATCCCTCACCACAAAATACTGAGGGCAGTTGAATGAAAACGGATCAAAGAAATAAATCTGTATAAAATTTACGAAGCCTCTTGTAAGAATTTTCAGATGCATACTTTTTCACGTAGTATATCAGGAAGAACTTTATTCCGAGATAAATAGTCTTAATGCACTGATACACATCAGGAAAAGTGTAGATAGTACAGAATAAAAATGTTATACCTGGGAATGTTAGCATCATAAAACCAAATGGTCTGTGTTGTGTCTGTGTTGCTTTATGCGAAAAGTTCTATAGTATGTTTTAAGCCAAAAAAAAAACGAGCTTATTTTTAGAAATTTCTGTCTCTACCACAAGAATAAAAACTGTCTTTCATGGTTTGTTTTGGTGGCATGTGCTTGAAAGCGATCATTGAGCGATATGAGCAATGAATAATTATGTTTTCTTAAACACAATGTTTTATGCCAAGAAAATAAAAACGAGCTTTTTTTTTTAGAAATTTATCTCTACTACCATAATATTCATTTGTCTTTAATAAGATGTTTTGGTGGCATATATATGTGAGAGTGATTGTAGTAGGAAAAGGAACGCACTAAGATTTTGTGGCAGAAAAAAGAGCACGAGATGCATGTTAGTACATTATAGTGATTGGAAATTCATCATCTGGAGTAGAAAAATGACATCAATAAACGATAAACGAGGAATGAAGACCCAAAAATTATGAACCATGGAACATATTTATTTTGAGGGAGTATGCAGAAAATGGCTTAATGTATCAAAAAATATAGAATGTTTGTCATTCTATGCGACTATGAAGACCAGTGGATGAGTCTTGAGTCACCATGCGAACAGCACAGTTTTCGAAGTCCAACTCTCTCGCCTCATCTTAGGCATCCTGTAAAGCCCTTCTCTGAAGTTTGTTATCCAACGGGTCGGGAGAGATCTCTTCTTGCAGGTGGCTGATGAGTTTTGCATCTGTCCAGCAGTCCGCCAAACTTGGCGATTTGCGCTCGCCAAGCGGCGAGAAAAACTGCGAAATCAAAGTGACAGAAAGAGAAGGTATTATACATGGGTATCTCGGGGAGGCAAAAAGTAGCCAAACCTGTAGAGGGATATACCAACCCTTTCTCCCTCGCATTAGGAATTTCGCTGATAAAAAAGCGGGGTTCGTTCTTAGTGCTAAAAAGTAGGTTTTCGTTGAATAAAACTAGGCAATCAATGGGCAGTATCCATATTTATGTGGTACGCGCAGCTGTTAGGGTAAAAATCTATAAGAAAAAGATAGTTTTAAAGGTCTGCACAAAACGTTACGACAGTGATTATTGAACGATACAGATGCTGGATAATTACGGTATATTAAAGTCAATGTTATAAGCCAAGAGAATAAAGGCGAGCCCTTTTTTAGAAATTTCTGTCTCTTACGCCATCATATTGAACTGTCTTTAATGACATATTTTTGTGGCATATATGTGTTAAAAAAGGATTATTGAACGATATTAGCGATGAATCATTACGCTATCTTAAATTCAATGTTTGAAGCCAAGAGAAAAAAGGCGATCCTTTTTCTAGAAATGTCTGTCTCTTCCACCATAATATTGAACTGTCATCCATGGCATCTTTTGACGGCATATATGTGTTAAAAAGGGATTATTGTACGATATAAGCGATGAATCATTACGTTATCTTAAAGTCAATGTTTGAAGCCACGAAATTAAAATAATCTCTTTTTTAGAAATTTCTGTCTCTTCCACCATAATATTTCATAGTCTTCGAATGCATGATTTGGTTGCATTTATGTGTTTGAAAGGGATTATTGAACGATATAGGCGATAGATCGCCACACTATCTTAAATACAATTTATCGATTTAACTCTATACATATTTTATTAAAAAATGCGGATGTTAAGTGCGCATCGTTTAGTTACGAATCACAAGAGTATTGCAAGAGTAATTAATGGGATTTTACAGCTAACATGTCTCTGTTTCAGTATTTCATGCTAATAATAACATGAGCTCAATTTATCATAACAAAAGAAGTATTATAATGAAATATCATGGAAGAATATTATGCTCGTGAACTGATACATATCTTCACATTTGAAAATAGCTTGCAATATACGTTACCTGCAATATACTTCTTGTTTACTACCCTGTTTAATACTGACTTTCATGAGAATAAATACCTTGAATGCTTTTAAAAAAGAAAGACGATTATACGAAAGATCCCCTTTACAAATCATTGTGGGGATAACAATTCTTTTATTCTTTTTTTTTTGTCTTCTTTAACAAAGTTATTTTTTACATAATAATAAATAGAGTGCGAATTCTCTTCATATATCTATGATGTCCGGTATAAAGGGCTTAAGTCAAAAACAGGGATTTTTAGATACTTGCCAATATTGTTAAAAAACAAAACAAAAATATTTTGACTGGTATAAAAGCCTTAGGTCTGTAAATTTTGTATACAATATTACATTTCTTGTTTCATAATCAAATTTTCATTCCAGTCAAAAGATTTTTGGTTTTTTTTATCAATACTAACAAGTATCTAAAAATCACTATTTTTGACTTAAGCCCTTTATACCGGGCATAAATTATATGTTTTCTGATTATCTGCTAGATTAATTACCACTAAGAGAAAATTGCCCATATAATACTTGTTTAGTCAGTCATTAAATAGTAAATTAGTTCAAATGCATGTTTCACACTCGTTAAATTACCACTACATTCTAGCTCATAAAATAAGCAGAATTGAATCTAAACACCATGAAAGTTTACGCTCGTCTTCTTTTAGCCTCTATTTGAGTGTAAATAGCTTTCCACTTAATCCACTGTCCCTCTAGTTCATATTTCTATTACAGGATCAAAACTGACTTCTCGTAATTTTTAAAGAATTTTAAATATCAGAAAAAAATGCATCAGGATTTTTTTTCTTTTGGCATTCAAACCGCAAGATGGATATTAAGATGAAAGGAGATGAAAGGGTATTAAGATGAAAAATCGCCAAAGAAAAACCACCAATTTTATGTACTGAACTTTGGAATAAATCACCTTCATTAAAAATATTTAATCAAGTCTAAAATTTCAATCATAGACTTACTGTTAAAATATGCTTTGGTTTGGTTATTTATTTTCTGCATAATCATACAGATTCTTTCGCAAAAAATAGTTAAAATTCTTTAAAATACCCACATGAAATAGTCTCGCCCTCTTGCATAACATTTGTTTAATTATCACGAGGTAATTAATGTATGCGGTAATGAGAAACCATTTTTCAATTTTAAGACGAAACTGTTATTTTTCACTTAACTAGTATTTAAAGAGAAAACAGATTCATTAATTATGATACTTATCTATACCACATTTTATTCTTTCGCTGTTTTTAATTATTGAAATCAGCCTCATTTTTACCTCCGAATTTTTATAAAAGTTCTTTGGCTGCTTTTAAATTTAGAAGTTTACCTGCGGAGAAAATTTCCGTGATTAAAAACTGTTGGCTTTTCATTTCTTTAATGCTTCTTATGTTGAAACAGCATTTTTATTACAGGAAAAAGAAAAAAATATAGTCTATTGCAACTTTAGTGGTAGGACAATAAATATCTTTCAGGTAATTAATTGCAAAAAAATGGAGGTTTTTTTTCGTTAAAGTGATGTCGAGATTTCTGTTCATTACCTTTTTTAGATTGCATAGTCAAGTTTCATGACAGAACTTTTTTTTGCGTTCATATATGGGACATAATCTGTAAATTTTGAGGAAATTAGTTTGAATATTTCTCAATCATGATTAAGGTACAACACATTTCGGTATCTCTTTTGAACAGTGTGGGGAACTTTGCACCTATCTCAAGATTAATAAATTGCATATACTAACGACTTTCCTTAAAATTCAAGAATGGTAATCGGAGTTCTTTTATAGCTGAGTTTACAACCGAAATTTTCATTTTTTTAGCAATTAATATGCAAATTTCCATTTGTCATCTTTTCTTACACAGATAAAAAATTATAGTTTTAAATAGAAATCATTAAAACTTCCTTTAATACAATTAGTCTACACAAAAGAAGCATTTTCTTTCTGTAATGCTTACAAAATAGTTTTCACAAGGTCATTTTTCTTCTCTAGGGATCTAATCATATTCTAAATTTCTTCTTTTTATGAAAGAATAATTTAAAACTAGTAACTATCATATCATATCGGGACGTACAGTTAAGAAGTCAGAAAACGAAAAATATAAGGAAATATATTCTATATGAAAGATTAGAAATTGTTACTATGGTTTCGAATTATCACCCATATTTAAAAATTTGGCATCGAAAATGCATTGAGCTTAAAAAAAAATAAAGTACAATAAGTGTAATTACTATAATAGACCCGTTTTCTGCCATATATATAAGGAAATCGATTGATATTCTTTCAGGTATTTTTATTTCCGATTTTGTTTTCCCCATTTTGTAATAAGTCCATGACTTAAATTATCAAGTGCAAACAAAAGTGTAATAAGTCAAGTCAGGATGTTAAATTTTTTTAAAGTCACATAAACTTACACATAATATAACAGGAAGAAATCCAACAAAATTAATAGTTTAGTGACTGGATGGATTAATGTCAATGTTAATTACTTTTATTGGGAAAACTAGAAATCACAAACTTAAAATAATATTAAAACTAGACTGTAATATTAATAGATAGTATGATAGACAAATCATGTG
Organism: Dolomedes plantarius; assembly: GCA_907164885.2. Taxonomy (NCBI): domain Eukaryota; kingdom Metazoa; phylum Arthropoda; class Arachnida; order Araneae; family Dolomedidae; genus Dolomedes; species Dolomedes plantarius. Next base: position 131,745,645 of record OU015491.1, on the reverse strand, counting down.
TTATATTAATCAACTTCATCCTAACTTTATCAACTGTTACTAATCGTATCTCCAGCTACCGTTTACCGAGCTCGGGTGATCAATAGAAGTATATAGCAAAGAAAATTGGAGAGTCACTCTTTGAAAATCCTCCTCATTTGGTTTTACATTGGGATAGTACACTGTTGCTATCAGTTGACCATGGGAGTGTCAAAACATTGGAAGAGAGATGCAGTTCTAGTGACTGACAAAGATTTTGAGCATTTGCTTGGAGTACCTGTTGCCCTGACATGCACTGATGAGCAGATGGCTGAAGTAGTTATTCGGGAAGTGGACCGACTTGGGCTACGTGACAATATCATTGTATATCTTTTGATACTACAGCATCTAATACAGGACTGATCGAAGGGGCGTGTATCAGAATTGAAAAGGAATTTGAACGAAAATTGTAGTGATTGGCTTGCCGTCATCACATACATGAACTAATTTTGAAAGGAGTGCTTGAGGAGTGTTGTGGCATAACATCAAGTGGTCCTGACATCCAGATTTTTCGAAAGTTCCAAAGTCTGTGGGCTTCACTTAATAAGAAGTCATATATGACAATGATGGATGAAGAAAGTCCCGTTAAAGGCTTTCTAGAAGAACAACGAGTGAAAATGGTTAACTACATTCAAAATGTCCTAAAACACGGAAGTTACCCAAGAGAAAACTACAAAGAGTTATTACAACTCTCACTCCTGTACCTAGGAGGTTGGTCTAAAAGCGACTTCAGTTTCAGGATCCCAGGGGCTCTGCATCAAGCAAGGTGGAGGGCTAAGGCAATATATGCACTTAAAATTGTCCTCTTCTCTAAACAGTTGAATATTCCTAAACAAGAATTGAAAGGTATGAAAGGGGTTGCACATTTTGTCAGCCTCATATAGGTTCTCTTTTGGCACGAGGCAATTGTAAATCGATGGGCTCAAAAGAATGATTTGGATATGCTACAGCTTTTTAGCACTTACCCAGATGCAGACGTCAAAAAAGTGCTCTCACAGTTGCTAAGAGACACCTTTGGTATCTGTCAGAAACAAACGTAGGATTGGTTTTTTGGACGAACGTATTACGCAGGCTGATAAGAAAAATATGACTAAAAATTTAGTAACCAAACCTATAAAGAAAAAGGAAAAAAACGATTAGAGGGTAGCACCCCATTTTTTGAAAGAAAACACCTGAGACATTTCGTTACTAATAAAACAAAGACTTTCTTTGAATTGTTTGGGATCCATGACATTACAAAATACTGCAGTGATTCTCTAAGAAGCCCTGTGAACGCTCTTAAGGTGGTCAGTGATACCGCAGAAAGAGGAATTACGCTGATAAAAGAAAAAGGTTTAACGAATCGGTTAGGGACCAACAACAAAAAAATTTTTTGTTGAAGGTAGACGAGAATCACAGAAAAGTCGTCAACAAGCGAACAAAAGAAGTGATTGCATCGTTCAAAATTGATTAATATAACACATGTTTTGCCTATCATACCACCTATTAATCTTAGTGTCTAGTTTTAATATTATATTAAGTTTGTGGTATCTAGTTTTCCAAATAAAAGCAATTAACATTGAAAAATCGATTTTTTGCCTACTTTTAAAAAACTGATCAAAGTGTGCAACCTCTAAATATTATCCAATCTTCCTGAAATTTGGCTTATATATCTTTTAAGTTACTGAGACTCGGGGCGTAAGTCTGCAAAAATTTTACATTTTATTTTTTGCCTTACAAAATTAAACACCCTAATATATATATATATATATATATATATATATATATATATATATATATATATATATATTGCAATACAATGTGCGAATTGTCAATAGGGGTAAGTTCAACAGTAAACTAAAAATATCATTTTTGGAATGCAATCTCTCGAAACGTTATCATTGTTTTGTCTAAAGCACAATTTATTTCTTCTGAGGTTGAAAACTCTTCATTAATTTTAGATTATGGGGAATATTTTAGTGATTTTTAAAAACAGTTTTAGCTGAAAGTATCGACAGTTACATTCTTTTTCGCAACATTTTAAAATATTATGAAGCATTTTTCCTTTAAAAATGAACTTTTTTGGTTATTTTAATAGGCTCTCCTGTCTCCAAAAATATTTCTCTAAGCGGAACCGAAGAAGAAAATATTAACATGGAAATTTTAGGAACTTGGCTGAAATATAAAGAAATACCTCTTAAAATTACAAAGATGTTGAAAAAATGACGTATGTCTGAAAAGTTTTAAAGCTTCTCGTCCAGTTCTTACTAGAAGAACTACCTTAACTTTCTGATGGATAAAAAATTTTTAGCAACAGCTTTATTTTTGGATAAACTAAAAATTTGTACTCCAATATATTTAGATAAAAATATTGGAGTAAACTTAAAATGAAAATATTGAAAACTTATTTATGTCATAACTTTTTCTATGATCGACCGAGAATTCTCATTAAAAGATGTAGTAAAAATGAACTAATGTAAATATTAGTAGCATATTTTAAATTATTATTATCTAATTTTTATGTTATATTACTTAATTTTTGCAGGAAATTGGTTTTGATATTCCAAAAATGTTTAATACGATTACAAGAAAATGCTTTTTCAGTTTAGCGTAATTTCAATTAGTTGGCGAGATTTTGGGCATTTTTGTTGTCTGTCTAATGCGGAGACACTTTTCGTGTAACTTCGCCATTTGTTATTCACCGCTATTTTTGCTGGCTACTTTATTATGGGAGCACCAATATGTTAGGGGAGTTAGCATTGCTCACTGTATGGACCGGTCTACAGATTTAACGTGTCCATATCCGGACTAGACACGGAGGTGTAATGGTGGCGCTTGGTCGGATTCGCTACCCCTAGGCAACCTCAAGCCCCAAATTTCGGATTGCTTATCACAAAAAAATTCATTAAATGAATGTTGCTCAAAGTGAAATCTTGGTTGCATTCTAGATGGCCCACTATTATGTCACGCCATTAACAATCCAAAAAGACTTTTTAGGGAATCTACTAATAGCTTACTTTTGGGGACTTACTCAAGATACGAGATAATCCTTGATCTTATAATAGGAAGCCAACATCAGTGACAATGAGTTTGCAGATTCAGCCGGTAACAGTAATCAGTCGCTCAGTCATAGTTCGAGTCAATCCTTCTTTTTCTTTTCTTTCACAGGAACGAGTATATCATTGTATCGCGTAGATTTAATTAAGGCATACTGCCAGTCTATCTGCCAGTTACATTTCCGTTTTCTTGATCCATGTACATTCTACTTGCAGTGTAACAATTTACGATTGACAGACATAATAGAAGATATTTTGTTCTTAAAGAAAGAAGTCTTTAGAGCAAGTCCTTGTATATATATATATATATATATATATATATATATATATCGCATAAGTAGATAGTTGATATAAAACTTATTCTAATGTTTAAGAATTCTTGTTTTTCTTTTTGCGATTAAACTATGATGTATTTATTTATCATATATTTAATGCAGATTTATTATAGAATAAGTGGATATGTTTTAGTTGTTATTATGAAAAAACACATATCTCTTTCGCTTATTTTAACCAGCATTTGGTCATGCCTTAAAGATAATTTATGTTAACATGTTGTTTTATGAAGTTTTAATAACTTTTAGTTTCGTTTACTATCGTAGCAGAATCCCTTTGAATCTAATATAGTCGTCAATTTCACGAAAATCTATCTCTTTTTTTCAGTACTTACGAAATCTGTGAACTGTTCCATCGTAGTTATTTAAGAGAACACTCTATGATCATAAAAAATCAGTCATTTTTTTGGTAACAAATATTTTATCGCTACAAGTAAACAGATCCATTAGATCCTCTATATACTTAAGATATTTAAACAACCTACATTTTAAAAGAAAACTCGGGGAAGGCCGCGAGCTAGGAATTTTAATCTAAATGTCGATACGACCCTGAGGTCGTTTCACTTACTTGTCAGCAATAAATAAAACTTCCGATAAAAATATTTACACTAACACGTGATTTAATCCTGTCATTTCGCCAAGACTCGTAAATCAACGTCTGGGAGAGAAATAACAAATGTCATGTCTCCGTTATTTTTCGCAAACTATGCCAAAGATTATTTTGTTTTTTTCACGGCATCTGAAAAAAAAGTGTGGTAGAAATTTTAGACGAAATTAATGTTGAGATTTATAGTAAAGTTTTTGTTTTCTGCGCTTGAAGTTATGATATCAGATATGAAATATTTTGAAGGTTCAACCCTCCTTTGCTGGAATTTTACAATGAATATGACGGAAAATGTTGTAATGGTTAAATTTCTGGGTCGTGTGATATGTAGTAAACAACGAAAATCAAACAGTTCTTATCTATTACAATGCTCTGTCGTTATACTGTTACTCATTGTCATATTAAACGATTATCTGTGTTTTTTTCCGGAGTTCTACAGGGACTTGTTTCCTTTATCTAACCAGCGCTAAGACTAAAATGTAAACAAAATAAAGGTTGCATACTTCCCAGAGAGTAAAGTCCAGAGATAGTTTTAGAGAGTTGACCTTATAAAGTAACTCGTCTAGTGGATTCCCTCTCTGTTGCAACTCATATTTGTGATTTTAAAATGTCAATAATAAAATCTGGAACATTTCAAAATGATTACCCACGGGACGCAATCATAAAACAAGATGTAGTATTTTTATTTATTATAAAAAATTCTTTAAAGGATAACATTTCTTCACTATATTGGATATTTCAAAGGAAGTGTATCCAATGAACAAAAAAGCAGCTGTTAAGGTCATAATAGATCTGATTCGAAAGTATGTAAGGACCTCCTTGAACTACACTTGGAACATTGGATGATTTTCCTTTAACCTATTTGCACAAGCATCGCCCGATTAGAAAGATATTCTTAAGATTATATCTCATAATTCTATGCTCAGAAATTTGATGGTAGATGGGTAGATGCTTGCTCCCAGGTCTTAAATTGGGGGAATAATGAGTAACGTGAATCATATCCCTAAGTTCTAAATTATAATTGTACTGTAATGAGAGACAGGATTCACAGGTTCAGTTGTGTGCTGTGTTTTCATGTACGGCCTACTATGCCAAAAGTAACGACACTGAGATACTTTCAGTGGTAGTTATGGAATGGATATATCAAACGATTATCTAGCTACTCAAAAAACAAGGGAATTTACAGATCTTAAGGGACATTTTGTATATTCCCTATGGAAATATGTTGTTTGTAATTAAAATTTACGAGTTTTAATATAAGAGTTCCTAGTAGAGGTACATAAATTTAGCTGAAAAAACCTTGAGAAATTATAGCCAAAACAGTAAAACGCAAAATTGGACAAGTCAAATGAACGATATTACAGATAACTAGAATGTAAATTTATTTTTACTAATATTATTTACTAATATATCTTTTATATATTTACCAATATATCTTTTAATCTATACCTTCATTTAACAACTGGAGCTTCATGAATATATGCAACAACTACATCGTGTTCTTCATGGATATATACACTCATGGACAAAAAAATTAGCGCACCAAGAAATAATTGCGGGATCGTAACGAAACTTGCAATGAAGGTACATGTCGGGGAGATATGCAAATGATTAGAAATGCAGCGTGATTGCGCATTACGTATAGCCGGTAAAGGGCGTTGAACATCGTACTTTGTGGAGTATAAAACAGGAAACCAAAGCTTGTTTGAGTGTGCTGAATCATTTACAAAGGAAGAGCTGATATAGACATGCCATTACGCCGTGTTCGAAGACAATATAAGCAGTTGTCGCAGTTTGAGAGGGGGAGAATCGTCGGGATAATGGAAGCTGGGTGGTCAGCTAGGCGAGTAGCTCGTCAATTAGGCCGCTCTGATTGTGTTGTGAGGAGGTGTTGGGACCAGTGGACCCGAGAGATGTCATGTACACGAAGACCAGGCTCAGCATGCCCTCGACAGACCAGTCGTCGAGAAGACCGCCACATCGTAAGAAATGCACGCGTACAGCCAACTGCTTCATCGGCCGCCATCCAGGCACAGGTAGCACCTTCACTAGGGGCCTCTGTGTTTTCTCGAACCATACGAAGGCGCCTGGCTGAAGGACAGTTGGTATCGCGGCGCCCATTACGTGTGCTGCCCTTGACGCCAACCCATCGACGCCTCCGTTTGGAGTTTTGCCGCGCACGAGGAAACTGGACTGCAGCGGAATGGAACCAGGTCGTCTTTAGCGATGAATCCAGATTCAATCTTGGCATTGATGACAATCGTGTTCGTGTGTGGAAAGCCCGTGGTGAACGCTTCAATCCTGCCTTTGCTGTACAGCGACACATCGCTCCCACAGCTGGTGTGATGGTATGGGGTGCCATTGCCTACAATACACGGTCACCCCTAGTATTGTTCCGTGGCACCATGACAGCCCAGCGGTATGTTCATGAAATCCTGCAACCACATGTGTTGCCACTCATGCAACGGCTCACAGGAGCCATTTTTCAACAAGACAATGCTCGGCCTCATACGGCAAGGGTGTCAGAAGACTGTCTCCGCACTGTTACTACCCTTCCTTGGCCTGCCCGATCCCCAGATTTGTCTCCAATCGAGCATATCTGGGATAATTTGGGACGACGAGTCTGGCATCCCACGAGTTTGAACGAACTAGAGGCAAGGTTACAGCAAATTTGGATCGAAATGTTTTAAGACATCATACAGAACTTGTATGACTCAATGCCCGATCGTATCGCATCGTGCATTCGCGCTAGAGGGGGTCCAACGGAGTATTAACTCCTCCGTTCTTTTGCCTTTTTCTTTGAAAAAAATTATCCTTTTTCTTTGATTTTCTTATCATTTACTTATATCAAAGTCGTCATTACGTATGTAAAATTTCGTTTCATTTTGACGACTCCTTCTTGGTGCGCTAATTTCTTTGTCCATGAGTGTATATATATTCATATACTATATATATATATATATATATATATATATATATATATATATATATATATATACATATATATTAAAATATATATTAAAATATTCTTAACAGTTTCTTTGAAATTTGTATTAAATAACTCTTTCCATATATCCCTGCTATGTGCTTAGAGTTAACGCCTTAATCATTGTGGTTCTAAGATAATACATGTGTTTAAAAAATATATTTGACAACGTTCTCTAAAGTAGAATTTTGAACTGAATGCAAAGATGTGTTTCCTTTTTAAAATCTTTCTATAAACAATGTTACTCTTTAAAATAATGTTGATTATGCTAAACCCCTTTTTTTCTCTTTTTAGGTAAGAGAATGCCTGAGAAATTTGTTTTCAACATTCCTGTAAAAGTTACTTTCTCCGACAGTTCGTAAGCATTACTTATGTTGTCCCTTCTTGATGTATTAGAGATCTTAATACGAAGAAAACATGAAATAAATTTGAAATAATACGTTTACAAAATAGGTAATTTTAATGGTCAAATTTATCCTACAAGAGAAAAGTTAAAGTGTAGTTTTTGTATTTTACAAGAAAAGCGGTTTCCAGTGAATCTTTTTAGTTATTAAAATATTGAGTTTAAATTTTTACTTGATCTCATTTAACATAAACTACGAAAACTTTATTTGCATGTTTTATTTCTTTTAAAAGTATGGCTGCATCAAACTGTAACAAAACTGAATTGAATCATAAATGTCCACAAGATTGTACCTAATATTAAAGAGGAAAATGTGTTTATTAAAATTCATTGTATTTTGTTCATTTTGTTATATTTTAAAATTATAAAATTATGAAGGAAGCAATGGTAACTCACATGAAAATATTGATTTCCTACTATGAATTATTTATATATACGAGGGTAGGCTGAAAAGTAATTCACACATGCTTGTAGAGCGCGAACAAAAATAAATAGCGAGATCGGGCAAAAAGAACATTAAAGTACAATTCTTAAGCTTCAAAATCATATATTTATTTTTCAACATAGTCACCGTTAAGACTAACAGATTTCTCCCAACGTGTAACAAGTTTTCTCATTTCGTCACTAAAAAATTCTTCCGACTTTTTTTGAATCCACGACTTGACAGCTGCCTTCACCACATCGTCTGAGGTGTAATGATTACCCTTTAGGTCTCTTTTGAGTAGAGGAAAAAAATAAAAATTGCAAGGCGCAAGATCGGGGGAATAAGGAGGGTGTGGAATCGGTTCAAACTTCAGGTTTCGCAGAGCCTCTCCAGTCTGACGCTGTTCTCGCCCGTGAGACGGCGTGGTACCCATCGAGCACAGTTTTACGGTATCCCAATCGTTCTATAATGAAGCAGACACATTCCTTGGATACTCCATTATGGTTTGAGATACGCTTTTGAGTGATTCGCCGGTCATTTTGAATCAAATCGTCGACGAGTTTGCTATGTCCATCGTCTGTGGCAGTGATCGGACGTCCGTTGCATGTTTTATCAACAATTATGGCTTTTCCAGGCTCGAAACCACGAAATTTTACTACCCATCGATTTACAGTACCCCTATCAACAGCATCGTCACCTTAAACAGTCTTTAAGCGACGATGAATCTCAGTAGGACTCATTTTTTCAGCTGTTAAAAATTCGATAACAGTGCGCTGTAAAATTCGCCGTTGACATAGCACTAGAACACGTCTCCATACTACCGCTTTTCAAAATACACAGGATGAACACAACGATTTCAAATCTGCGCATTCGTATTGAGGAGGGATGGAACTTCCAAATGCCACTTGGCGCTGTTTTGAAGGTCATTTCGTTCGCACTCTACAAGCATGTGTGCATTACTTTTCAGCCTACCTACGTATATATATATATATATATATATATATATATATATATATATATATATATTGTAACTGAGATTTTTCGTTACAGTTTTTATTAATTAAATCTAACCTCTTTTTATTAACTTTTAATAATCCTAGACCAAATTTTATAATTTAGTTTACTTTCTTTCAATCAATATATAGTCCCTATTTTGACCAGTCCTCGTGGTCGATCCTGAATTTCCCCGCTTCGTCTGTGTTTTGGCCCAGTAACAGTTTCCTTAAAGATAATTGTATTTCTCGGAATTCCTAGCTGGACACAGTTTAAGGTCTCTTTTTCACTTAGGCTAGAAAGCAGGACATTTACGTGTCAATCGCATTTGTATCCAGTGTTACCATGTTAATTAGGATAGTTCGGACCTGTCCTATTATTCTTAACACCTGTGCGGTGAACTGGTATGTTTTCAATTGCTAGCCTTCCCTTTGGGGTCCAGGCTTGGGTAGTACTAGCCTCGCATCGGTATCCAGGTTGTCGTTTTTCTTCGAAAAACGCGGTCTGCTGCCGTCACTGTGCCGAGACCAATACGAGTTCTTGGCGATACTTTACTTAGCTTGGCGCGTTCTTTGTTGTTTTCTATTGCGCAGGCAATGTTGTTGGCACATTATTTTTGGTATCCCTCTTCCGCGCTTGGAAGTTTTCCGTGCATGGCAACCTTCCTTCCTTCCCCGCTCTGCCCAGATTTGAAAAAGTGGATATTACAGACTGGCATTATTTCACTGACTGTGTGTGTGAAATTTGTAACTTCTCCCAGGTAAGAGCTCCGGCTCGACCCTGTGGGAGAAGCCATTTTCTTTTACTTTTTTGCTCAAATATTTGTCATAAGTGCATTGCTAGCGTACCTGCTCGGTCGCTCATACTCGGGTCGCCTACTTTTTGTTAGACCGGCAAGGTCCTTACTGTATGCAGTAAATATTGCACAAATATTAACAACAACTACGATGTTATTATTTGTGAAACCATAAGTTCTTCGAAAATAGGAATTTAAAAATAAAAGCATTTATTTATTTGAAAAGTTGTAGACTGGATTTTATAGTAGTTAGAATTTTATTTCATCCCGTTGAATGTATAGAAGCGAAGCGTAGTAACCATTTATTCCAGTCCTCAACTTATTAGTTATTTATTCATCTACGTATACTTCATCTAAAATCCGGCCAGTGGTGTTGTTTCCTGATCACTGTCTCCCAAGAGTTCTGATACTTCTTCATACCAACTGTACTTGACAGAAACTTTTAGTGCAGCTTTCCAGCGTTAAAAGACGGACCTTTTCATGGTATTACTAAAACATCGATTTTGAATATATAGTGCCATTCTGCGTCATAGAATATGCGGACTGTCTTCAATAGCGATTCTTACACCTCCTGAGCTCTTAACTTAGAGATATTTGATATCGTCTGAAGTATATCTTATTGATATGGTACAGTTCTTCATTATAGAATGGATATATACTGCATATATATATATATATATATATATATATATATATATATATATATATATATAAATAATAACTGTTAACTTCTATCAATATGAGCCGTTGTCATAGTTTCTCTTCCTCTACTTCCCAAAGAAAAATAATCGCACATTTTTTAAAGAAATTCTTGAAATTAGTTGATAACATTTTCAGGGGACGAGGTATCGAGTTACATTTTAACATCATTATTATATTTTTGCAAATTATTGGGATTTGTATTAAATCGTTAAATATTTTATTAGTTTCAAGATTCTATGAATCTACATAAATACATATTTAATATAACAAAAATATACTTTTTAAAGGAAAAGTTAATTCAACTTAATAAAAGTTTTCGAAATAAATTTTAAAAGGAGATTATGTAAAAAAATCGTTCATTAAAAAATATAGTAAATAATTTTGATAAGAAAACTTACATATATATACACTTGTAATTTTGACGTCGTGAAGAAGTAAGTCGAAAATGTAACATACATTTTTAACTAATATGTTTTCCCAGCCCGTTGAGTTGCTTTTCAGTTTATAAGTTTTACATATTTTGTCACGTACCATACAGTTCCCAAGTAAAATTTCCTCTTTGAAATCTTAAAAAGCTATTGTCTTGCATATACCTTTGTGCTGAAATATTTATGCTTTAAACTTTCTTTCCTACTGAAAGTTCTCGATTTTTCAGCGATCATATGCTGTGAGGACAACAATCTCGCACGAAATTTACCCTTATACTTTATTTAAGGGTATGGGTGGATTTACCCTTATGGTTATTTTCTCCAGATGTGGTTTTTCAATGGAGAAAATCTGGAAAAATTTGCCATTTGATTCTTCTGCATATTTTATGAATTAAAACACTTATGATCCATAATCTATTTCGTATAAACTAAAAAGAAATCCAAACCGGACTCCCAATAAAAATAAATAACGCCGAAAAATTTCAAACTCTTAATATTTACATTGAAAGTAGTTCACAATTTTTTGGAATTTTGTATCGAATTTTAATGGGAACATGCATACATAAATATATATATATATATATATATATATATATATATATATATATATATATATATATATATATATATATATGTGTGTGTGTGTGTGTGTGTGTGTGTGTGTGTGTGTATATGCTTGCAATTGTATTTCGGAACATAATTTAAAAATTACCATAAAAATCCTAAGTATAATCCATGAAGGGATCAATATTTAAGGTCAATTCTTAAAAGAACCATTCCCTTTTAATGTATCCGCATATAAGATTTGTTCTAATTATTCTTCTATAAATAATGGTAGAATCTTAGCAAATAAATGAGCATGAATTTCAGTAATTAGTGATTTCAGGAAGAGAGCCTATTCAATCACTGGAAAGACTGCAAAAGCTAATACCTCATTTATGAGAATAGGGTTCATTAAGTGCTTCTAGAATACAGGCGAGGATCAAAGAAGAGCATTTAATTCATTTTTAGTCGATCGTTCTTATTACTCATTCTTACAAACTTATCTCCAGGGGTTCCCTTGGGGATGCTTAGCGATAATTGTAGATAGAAAATTAGACCGAGCTTGAGAAGGGGCAAATTAGAGGAATGTAATCATGTGTTACAGGTACTCAAAGAGTTTAAAAAGTTTAGAGTATTAAGTTTCCGGTTCTGTGTTTTCGAAAGTAAACTGAAAGGGATTAAAGACAGCCTATCAATATAATACTTTTTTATTTCTAGATTTTGTTGTTAATAATTAAGAACTATGTTTAGGGATTATTAATGTAGCTTAAATTCTTGTGTAATCGCACATTTTTAGAGCATTAATTTGAATCTCTTTATTTGTGTCTATTTATTATATCTCTGAAAGGCTCAGGTTTTAATGAAGTGTACAAATCTCATATTCTAACAAATTTACGATCTGTTCTGCGTTATATATCTTTGAACTGATTATTATAAAAAACTGTAAAATGCTCAGCATTAATGAATGCTGTAATAATAATCTTTGAAAAAGTAATTAAAATGATTATCAAATTGCATTAATTATTTATTTGTACTTTTTACAATTTATTTGCTTTTTAAACGTATGGAATCAAGAGTCAGTGGCTTAATTTAAATATTAGATTCTCATGTTATTAAAATTCTCAAAGCATAAAAAATTACTTTTACTCCATTCGGAAGCACTAGTCAGGAAATATTCGCGTATAAGTATATCGTGAATAAGCTGATGTATTTATTGTAGGAGCATCTGTTATGTGAGCGAACATCACTCCCTATGTGGGTCCCACTACAATTTAGAGCGAGATCCCCAGGAGCGACATCTGGTAGGCTCATACCCTCCTCTCACCCCTAAAATCCCCATGGACGGACAGAATTATAATAATAAAATTCAGTATTCTAAGGTTCCATATTTTTTAAGAATAGCTAATGCAATATCTTATATTTAACGTAAGATATGGCCTCTGAGGTATTTTTAGAGACTGTACTTTTAGTGGAAGTTGCAGTAGAGAACTTAAATCACATCTTGAAATTACCAGCCTATAAGATTGGGGTTCGAATACGGGTCAACAAATGACTGCCTGCCAAATGACAGATTTAGGCAATTCTTTGAAGATTTTTTTAGAGAAATTTTTCACATATTCATCCTTTCTCCTTGACAGTAATGATGCAGGGTATTAATAATGTTGGCTGATTTTTTGGCTCAGAGAATTTTCGTCATATGTTTGACTAGTAGTCAATTATTTTTCTATTCAGTGTTTGCCTAATGACTCATTTAGGCTATTCTTTGAACATTATTTTAGAGACATTTTTCACATAATCATCCTTTCTTCTTCACAATAATGACACATGGTATTATTAATGTTTGCTGATTTTTTGACACTGAGAATTTTTCGTCATATGTTTAACTAGTAGTCAATTATTGTTCTATTCAGTGTTTGGACGCCACAGGAACTTACTGGAGCTAGGGACTGAATAAGGATCTTTTAAACTTAGAGCTAACTTTTTTACCAGAGGATCTACCAGCAAGATGGGGCATTTGATATAGTTTGATAATCCTACGTTTTCTAATAACCTAAATAAAATATAAAAAATATTCTTTTAATTTCTTTTATTGTATTAGTGATATATAAATAAATAATTCATACCAAAAACTAAAGAAAGTGATTGAAATATGCATAACATAAAATTTTAATACCGTATTCATGAGCTGTATATCCTTCGACCCATTTGCTTTAAAAAAAAACAAATTAAAGTGATACTAACTCTATGTTGTGTAATCCAGATGTCTTTTTTTTAAACTTTTATCAGTTATTTCTTGTTTTATATTTAAATGTTGAGGAATAAAACTCTTTTATCCTATGCCATAGGGATATCAAATAAATTTTATTATTTATTATTTTCTCTTTGATAATGAATTCAATGGTTTTTCACTTCAAAGGCGAAATCTAATTACTTAAGCTAGACAGTTACTGCTAATTGCTCTTAATTTAGGATAAGATTTTTGAATATATATATAGGAGTATGTATTTTTTTTTTCAAAAAGAAAAGGAAAGTAACTAAGTATCTACTATTCTTGACGTATAATTACACTAAAAAAATCTCTGACTTTTTTAGCTATTTGTAATCGTTCGAAATTTGCAATGGTTGTATAATTCGTAATGACAGCAGACAGGTTTATTTTAGTATGTTTAGAATTACTGCTTTATTTCCGACTCGCCAGCTATATGTACTTGACCAAATGATGATGCATAATTTTTACCCTTTTTTAACACTAGAAAGACGGTGCCGTCATTTTGACGGTTTCGCACATACTTTTGAGCGCTGTGTCTATATTTATGTTCTCAGGCTTCTGAAATTTGATGGCTTTTTCCAATTTTACGCGAAATATGCACACATATTTACAAAATTATATTCGAGAGTAAAGAGGTCTAGAAAATGTGTTGTATATCTACTAAGGCTGAAAGTTGTCAATTTGACGGCAATATAGAAAACAGGCAGAAATCTGTACGTAATACCGGAAAAATGTTAGTTACTTTTCGTCTCTTCCCCCTTTTGCAAAAAAAACAGAAATAGTGACTCTTCGGATATACTGGTGTTTAAAAATAAGGACAGCAAAAACCCTGCACACATTTTTACGGATAAGCCATACCAGATTGTCAGCTCGGCATACCTGCATAAAAATATACCTAAATATATTCTAATTTATTATACATATTGGCATGAAATCGTTCAAAATTTAAAGTATTTAACCATTTAAAAGAATTAAAAATTTTAAATTCTTGATTTTATTTTTAACCGTCAAAATGACAGTTCAGTCTTTTTAGTAAGAAAAAAATTCTCGTCTTTCTAGTGTTAAAATATAGATTAGTTTAAATACACGATGATCTTTGAATATTACCGTAATTGTTCAAATCTCACACTTTCCCCCTCCTATGTAGTTTAATGCAGACACCCATTCCAAAATGTTCTTCATCCAAAACATATTAAAGAACTTACTGAGAAAGTAGATTCTTTTACTCTCCTTTTCAGTTGGAGATGACTTAAAAAAACTTTGCTTTCAGCCCGTAATTCTTCATGCAAAAATTTACATCAGACCTATTTATCTTATTTTAATAATTTTTTATAAAGTTAAAAAAATAACCTCACATAAATGCATAGAATTAGTGACAAATACTCAAAAAGAAAAATACAAAACATCTCCGCTTTAAAAACACAGAATTAGGAAATAGAAAAAAAATTATCTTGGTAAATTTAAAAATAAATGAATATGAACTAAATATATCATTGTGAAAAATATTATTTCAGTGAAGTTAGTTGTAACCAATATTTTTGTTAGTTCCTCTTTTAGTAATCTCATTACATAATAGTTAGAAATTTGCGAAAAAGTAGTAAGATTTAATAGTATCGATTAAGGTAAATCTTGCAAACTTAAATGAAAATTTGTTCCATATACTAAGAACGTATAAAATTATTGATGTGCACTATCAAAGTACATCTTGCAAAAAATTATTATAAATGCAGCAATTAGTTGAAGGTATATATATATATATATATTAGACTAAAATAACTCAATATACATAATACTTATTTATTAAATTTTAGATTTTCCTTCATATCTAACTTAGGAGGAAATTTAACTTCATAATCATTGTTACCGAAGGCATTGTAACATCTAAAATAGTCAACAAACATGCCGTTTTACTGCATTATTAAATTAAAAGTAATTAAGTATATTGCTTTGAAAAATAATTAATCCATGATAAAATTGAAGTGGTCGTTTGAGTTTTTGCATGTAGGATTACAAAGAATTGATTTCCAACAAATACCAAGCAAATTTCCACGACAAATACCAAAGTTCCACAACAAATACAAAAAAAAAAAATTGAAGGGGGTCCACAACAAATACAAACAGTGGAACAATTCAACCATTGCGAGAACGCTATAAATTTTTTAATTCGTATTTTTTTTCAAATAAGTTTTAATCTCATGTATTGTATCTTGCATCGGATCCATGTTTTAAAACTTTGTTGTTGTTTTATTTCAAATGCCCCTTGAGCGGAAGTATTCCAGACCAGGTCTATATACGCTAGAGGGATGAGGGGTGCGACTTCGGTTTATATTGCCAACACAAGGGTCGGAGTCCGAGTTAACGGATGCCACCTTAATTTTCACCGAACACCTCCTGGGGCGACAACTTGGAGGATTATACCCTCTCCCACCCTTTCAGACCTCATAAAGGGACTTTCTAGTCTACGGATTTAACATGTCCATATCTGGCTTAGACACGGAGGTATTTAATGGCGCTTGTTGAGATTCGATCCAAGCAACTTTAGAACTGAAAAGCGACGAGCTACCACTAGACTAGCTTGGGTTATTGAAATGGAGAGGTATATTAGTAACATGAGTATTTTTGTCTGAATGAAATAAATTAATCTTGGTTTGTCTTTTTTCTTTGAAAATTTCATGCATAATTTTAAGTAAATACACAAATATAAAGTATCTTCCCTTTAAGATTGAAATCTACTAATTTATAAATTTCATTATGTGCTACATTAATAATAGTAATTTAAGGAAATCTCACATTGTCTAACTTATATCTTTTATATAAAATTTTATATATCATATATATAAAATTTTATATAAAAGATATATAGTATATAATTCAGAGAACAACTGGAGAAATTTCTAAACTAAAAGAATATAAATTATAAATAAACTTTATGGTTAATTGTTTTCAGACAGAAATAGATATATTTAAAATGAAATATTTTTAAGTAAGTGAAAAGGGTTAATTTTTACTTATAATAATTGTTAATTGTCATTTAATGATATTGTTACATTGATTATTTAATAATTTTGTACCCATAAATACGATAGAAGAATATCGGAACTATTGATCCAAAAATACTAATATTTGACCGTAAATATTTAAACAATAATTAAATCTAAAATGGTTAATTTAAATGAACATATAAAAGATAAAGCAAAGGTGGTCAAATTATTACAAGCAATCTTATTTAAAAGTATTGAAACATAGATCTCAATATAATATTTACTTATATTAAACTTTCAACTGTAGTCTCTATTAATAATAGTAGGTTCTCATAATTATCCGAAAAATAAAATCTTAAAAATGTGATATTTAAATATCAATTATTAAAACAAAAATTAACATTAAATTGAAGGTAATTGTATGGATGATAATTTTTTTGTAAACATTGAAATTAAAACTTGAAAGCAATAAGAAATATCTGGCATTATTGGATATTTATAACACATGCAAATTGGCTTACATAAACTGGCATTAAAATTTTTTCTTTCTTTTAAATAACCAGTTTAATAACGAATGCTTTGAAGTCACAAATCTCGTTTGCGTAAATAATGCGAAACTCGGCGAAAACCCCTTTATTAAAAGTAAAATAATCTTATCATTAAGTATTCGCTGGCATCAAAATTTCCAGGATCGCGTTAAAATCAATGGAAACGGTCTCGGATCCTTAACAGAAATTCGGTTTCAGCGGTTTAAAGATCTCTTTCAAAGTAAAAGTGACGCAGATCGTATTATTAGAAAGACTTTTACGTTGTCATTATTATTTGCATAACAGATAATCTTTGAGAAATATCCGTCGAGAAGAATTTTCATTTCACTGGTCGCTAGTTATTCCCCCGATGAAATGCGTATACAAGGCACACTTTTAATGTTCATTAATCCTATTATGATAGATTATTTATGTCATGTTTTATGTTTTATTCAGTTATAAAGAGAAATAGAATCATGTATGTTCAGATTATTTATGGTCAAATGTGAAGTTTGCTTTAAAAAAAAATATTTTAAGTTCTTTACATTCGAAAAACCACATTTCAAAATATAAATTTTCGGAAATACATTGCATTTTATTTTACATAATATCTTCAATTTATGATGCTTTTGTTGGCTTAACAAGCACTGTTAAAATTTTATGAGTACTGACAACGCAAAGACTTACTCCCCCCCCCACATATATATATATATATATTTATAGAGAGAGAGAGATAGATAGATAGATAGATAGATAGACAGATAGATAGATAAATATATTGATTAATAGATAGAGAGATATTCAAGAGTCAGTCAAAATTACGGAAACATTGCATAAAAAATACGCATGGACGACAAAGTTATCGATCAGCAAAAGTAGATAATGCGAAGAACCACAATCCTCAGTGATCACGCAGTATTAGTACAGTTGATATAAATTAGATTTTGTGGATAAAATAACCAATATGGCGGATCTGAGTGACTTGTTAAATACTATGATAACTGTCATGAGACTTGTGGGTGCTTCTGTCACGAAAACGGTATAAATTGTCGGTTTATCCTCCTCAGCCCTGGTGTCGCCTGTAGGAGACACTAAACGACACTTTTAAAAAAGGCCACCAAGTGGAATAAAATACTTCAATGTTACCTGGAATTTGTTACTTTTCTTGTTAGTAGATAGCAGCAATGAAAAAATGCTTTTTTTTGCTAGATTTATATTCCTAACTTGTTTAGGGTCAAATGAGAATGGTTTTTCTGAAAGAAAGAAAATTACGCACATGCACATGAGTAAGTGAACATATTTCTTATTATTTGTATCATGGAAATTTATGAAACATGTTGTTGAATACCTCAAACATGGTTCTGCAATATGGCATTATTATTTATATATTCAAACCTCCCTACTTCTGATACACAACAATATTAGTTTGGTGTCGCCTCAAGGAGACATTGGGTCAATTGCTATCAAAATCACTTGATTTGAAACTAAAATCAGGGAATAGCTTTCAACTTAGCACAGATTACAATTGTTAATTAGAATTGTTTTTCTTGTTATTTATAAGTAGAATCAATATATTATTTATTGTTATAGTTAAAAATAGCAGTATTGAGATTTTTTTATACTTACATAAAGATAAAAATAACTTTTGTTCTGACAAAAAGTAAATAGTACAAAGTGATGAAGCCTTGTGGCTACTCCACCTGATGGTCTTCCTTTAGATTTCTTTATTTATCAAGGAACTGGGGACAAGGTAATTAGTAATTCGACAAATGTTGATGCGAAGGAATTAGATACTGGAGGCAAAGTAATTTTGAGACTTTCGGAGAACTTACCCCCAGGATGTAATTTGTATATTTTACGTCAATTCCTTTATTGGATATTGTTCATTACAAAACTCTTTGCCAAGGAACAGAAGCATTAGGAAAGAACAATATACCTTCCAAAGTTAATTTCAAAACAGCACTGAAATGAAAAGACTAGGTCGAGGCTCAATTGATGAAAAAGTTAGAAATGATGGGCAAGTCTGTGTTGTAAAATGGTACGGCAACGAACCTGTCATGCTTGTTTCTTCTGTGCATGGGAAACATCCTCAAGATACATGCAAAAGGTGGTCCAAAAAAGATAAGGAGTACGTTTTTACAAACTGCCCTTCCGTAGTAAAAAAATTATAATTTGCATATGTGTGGAGTCGATTTCCTTGATCTCATTATAAGTTATTGCAGAATTTGTGCCCGGAAAAAAAGGACCATTATAATGATAATTCACTTTAGAGATTTTGCAATAGCTGCTAGCTGGATTGAGTACCGAAGATACAAGGCAATGTCGAGTGCACTAAAATCCAATTTGATTACCTGGCATTCAGAGTGAAAATTCAGGAATAAGGTATTCCTGAATTCATTGTTCAGAAGAATATGACACATCGAAATATGAACCAAGTGAGCCACCAGCACCTCAAAAAAGGAAGAGCAATGAAAGTGTGCCTTTGCCATCAAATCGTTTGAGAAAGGGGAAAAAAATTGCATCTTCCAGAAATTTCAGAACCTGTATAAAAAAGCCGTTGCAGAATGTCTGGCTGTAAATCAAACTCAGCAAGAATGAGGTGCACAGCAAGCAAAATTTTTCTTTGCGTGCAAGAAGATCAACAATTCTTCAATTTATTTCATGATTTATAAAATTTATGCTACAAATATAATATTTCATCTTATACATTTGGTTCTCTGTTTAACGACGCTCTACTTAACGACGATCTCTATTTAAAGACGATATTTACCAGTCCCGGCCCCTCCGACGTTATGGGAAATGTTATTTTTTCACAAATTCTGTTTAAGTACGATCTCTACTTAAGTACGATTTTCCCGGTCCCTTGAAATTCGTTAAACAGAGAGCCAACTGCATTTTAAAACTCTCCTGCCTTTTATGAAGTTTATACGGTTTTAATACAATAAATTTTTACTTTATTAAGGAAAAGTGAGTAGTATAGATTAGCACGTTGCTAACTTGCATTTCCCCCTTAATATTAAATATTAAAGTATCATACATAAATATATTTTGAATTTTGTGAGAAAGATCTTACACTGTGCAAGAATAACTCATTAAATTAAGATTAATGAATGATTTTTTTGAGTTAATAATTTTAAGTTGAATGATTTTGGTGTATGTCACTTTGTTCCAATGTCTCCCCGAGGAGACACTAATTTTCTCCCAAATAAAAATTAAGATAATTTTTTTAACATTTTCCCCGCACTTTTCAATGCATTTAGAACCAATTAATACGAAATATCTTAAAATTTATGATTCTAAGTTGTCGCTGGGACTGAGGAGGATAACATGAGACATGGGATTAAAGATTATGACATAGTAATATACATAAAGAAGGAGTTGCCTTGTTCATTTATGCAACGCAATATTTGTGGAAGACACACGAATATTTTAAAGGCCACAGTACAAGACTTTTTTTTCAACAAATAACAACACAGGTGAATACGAATCGAAATAACTCTTTCAGGATAAATAGGTAGCCGAGAGCTTTATAAAGCTGGCTTTTATGGTCGCAATCCAGAAACCACTCATTGATGTGACAAATGTAGGAAAGCGTACCAAAAGGTGATACGAACATAAAGAATGGAGTTCGGTTGATTGACAATGTGTCACCTGGTCAGATAATTCGAATTTCCTATCGTTTCCTACATTTTCTGAAGAATTATTTCGGCAAACACCTTCCATATCATACCAGCCCGATTTCTAGATTTCCAATGTGAATCATATCATCCCTCTGAAGCTGCTAGGTGCTATATATTGACATTTTCTGAGATCTTTAATTGCTGTTTAGTGCATATTGCAAAGCTATTTTTACTCAACTTTAATTTGACTGCGAATGTTTCAAATGAAGCTGCAAAATACATATAAATATGTGAGTAACTGAAATGAATCATTTCTGAAGTATTTTATTTAGATGATAAAATATTTATATTTGAAATTTGCTTTTTTACATTTTTAATATTTGCTATTACAATAATAATGCATTTTAAAAATATACCCTCCAAATAATTATCGGCAACTAAGTCCATAAACAAAAATTGCTATTTTCTCTTCATTTTAAATTTACTGTAAACATTTTAGCTTAAATAATTTGAAATAATTACTATTATAGCCATAACACTAATTAAATCATTTATATTAGTACGTAAAACAACAGCAATTGAAATATTACTCGATTTAATTCATTCAAATATGAAATTATATTTTTTTAAGTTTGCCCCAAAACGAACTGCACATGAAGTGTATTATAATATTTAAAAAACAATATTCGAAGGAGATAGATTATACAACTATTATTATTGATATTAGATTATACAATTTTATTACTTGTTACCTAGATAAGGCGTTAGATGACATTAACAAATACAGCTTTCGAATTTCGAAAAATTTAGACACAGAAAGAAGCAAAAATTTTCCGGCGAAACATATTTCTAATACATCCAGGATTGTAACGTTACGATTGATTTTAAATCCAAAAGTGGATAATTTATTTCTTTGTTTTATATGTGACATTCATATAAATTCGATTATTTTTTTTTCTGGTTTCTCACTTCATCTACAATAAGCAAAACTTTATTTTGTCTGCATTTACACTATAAAATCATTTATATCAGTAAAATTATATTTTCCCGAAGTAGCGTAGAGGTAGCGCGTCGGTTCTCGGTGTTGACGGTGCTCGGATCGAATCCCGTAAAGTACGATTAAATACCTCCATGTATGGGTCGGATATGGACCCGTTAAATAGGTACAAAGGAAAGGCCCTCTATGAGGTCAAAGAGGATGGAAGAAGGTACTATCCCCCAGATATCGCACCTGCTGGTGCTCGGTCAAAATTGACACCTGGAAAAATCGGAATCCATCCCTTGTGGTGCCATTATAAACCGGAGTCGAAACCTTTAGCCCAACCCCTATATGCATCTCCTCTGGAATACTTTCGACCAGGGGGCATTAAAAGCAACATCGACAAGAACAAAATAATTTTTTTTACATAAATTATACTTTTCTTAGAAATTATAGTTCCTAAAGATTCTAAAGTCTTATCTTCTTATCTTATAATAACTCAAACATCTTATTTCTAGTAGGATGTTTCTAAGAGAACGTATACAGGTGTAAAAAAAGTCAAGAATACATTATTAAAAATTTTCATGTAACGTATATCCTCTAAAAATAGAATATAATTTTATATTCAATTAATAAAATATCCCACAAATGCACACTGCATTTAACTCACTTCATTTTAAAACGAATTATACACTGAATTAAGAATATCACGCATCTCAAGTTTTTTCCCCGTCTTATTTCGTAATCGATCAGTTCAAATTTCCTGTCATATTGTCATAAATTTCATACTTAAAATTCTCTCCATGAGTGAACTAAGTGTCATGGTTCAGTTTCGATTAATAGAATTTTAACGAAAGCCTCTTTACACAGATGAAACACTAAATTAAATTTACAAAGTTCTGAGTCAATGAAACTTCATTTCCTTGATGAGGAAGTTGAATGTTCCCAATGATTAATCAGAATCTGAACACCGCACTTGAAGTTTCTGTTCGTGGTTTGGCGTGTTAAAATGCATTGAATGTGAATTATGATTAAAACTATTGGCAGATTTCAATTACAGTTATAAAACTGAGGCATATTAAATGTGAAATAGATTTTCGTTTGAAAAGTAAAGTTGAAATTCTTTAATAAGAATATTTTCGCGTGTAAATTGTCTTCGTTTTAATGTAAACGTGATTGATTGCATTTAACGATTCAATAAATTATAAAAAGGGAAATCTTATTAGTTTGAAACATTAAGAAACCTTTTCGGATCCTTCCTGGCACACACATGTTATAATACGAATAAATACATTCCATCACAATGAAAGATGAAGCGTTCTTTACATATATATCCTGAAACAGTTTGTTATATACTAGTAGTTAATCCTTTTTGCAAAAACATCGCTATTTTGCATTACCATAAAACTATTTTTGAAGACGAACTTGCCAAGCAAGGCTTACTCAAAATTTAATCCTCACTTTAGTTTTAAATTAAAATTTTATATTGATACTAGCTGAAAACCTGTACTTCGCTACGGAGTACATTCAAATTAAATACAACGGTCAATGTATGCAATTAATGCCAAAAATATGTATAAATATATTTATAATTAATACAAGCAAATGTATAATATTTATAATTAATACAAAAAAAAATATTTATAAAAAAATCGTAACGGATATTTTTATAGACAAAATAATGTAGAAGAAAATGTTCAAATTAAATCTAATAGAACATACTAAAGAATATAGTACAGTTAATATAATACAGTTTGAGGAACATATTTTTTACTGTATTGTAATATTTTTGGGATAATGTCCAATCGTCTGCCGCATTAACAAGAAATTTTTTTTTTTGTCTATTCCGTTGTAATGCATGTGACGATAAAATAATTTGAAGTACCAGAAAAAGAAATCACTTGACCAGCATTTAATAAATTAAATTCTAAATATTAATCTTTAAACATTCACCAAAAATCAGAAAAGGAAGGTAAAGATTCGAAAAAGATTTCATTTTAAAGGAAGTTTTATGATCTTTCTCGTGATATAAATTTTATAACCCTCAAATTATTATCTTAAATGCAAACTTAAAAAAGGTTACTAAAACAGCTTAAAAATTTAATTTTAAAAAAATCTAAGAAGAATTTTTCAAAAATCTTTCTTAGTGCACCCCTACACTATAAGAAGATCGCCATGCAAAATTTCATCCCTTTAGGTCCAACGGTTTGGTCTGTATGTTGTCTGTCAGTTAGTCAGTCAGTCAGTCAGTTACGGAACTGTTTTATATATATAGATAAATCAAATATCCCAGATAAAATGTATTTGAGATATAAATTTCTAATTCGTTTACCAATGCTAGAAAAATTATATAAAACTAGTTATTACTCTTCAAAATATGACGGCTGGACAGTAAATAAATGTACTAATAGAAAATTTATACTCATCATATCATTGCGAAATGTTGAAAATCATAATACTAAGAGAAGTTAAATACACTTTAAAAAATTACTATTGAAACCAATAAAAAGAAATATGGTTACTCGACAGCGCGAAATAAACAGTTTCCGCCAGGTTTAATTCCATATTTTAGAAACGTAATTAAAAATACAAATGGCAGGTAGAGAGCTAGAGAGATTCCTCCGAATAAACAAATTAGCGTATTTTTTGCGTCTTCGTGCTTAGTAGGTATCTAAAGCCAGATTTAAACATGGCACTGAAAGTGGGCAGAAAGCAATTTTTAATTGTAAATTATCTCTAATTAATAGAAATTCCGGTTTCAAAAATAAATTTGACACATTTATAGATTAAAATAATTAAGACCAAACAGAAGTAAATTGATGCAGTAGATTTTTCTCACGAACTGCCCAAATAATCGGGTTTGTAACTTAAATATAAAGATGTAGGAGATGCAGATAGCAATTTTATGCGATGTCTAAAAATCACCTATCTTCACATGAAAATGGGCTTGAAAATTTACATAAAAATGTTACCGTCTTAAAAGATAAGATTTGAATTTATGGTAATAATAATGACATTGTTCTCGTTTCTTTTTTTTCTACTCAGCAAGTAATCGTCTTCACGACATTCGCTCATCACCACCGAGAAATTTTATTGGTCACTTTATTAAAGGTTCACCAAATAGGTCAGTAGCACTTGACCGATGGGCCGGGGAGAACCAAGGAAGTGGTTCAAAAATTTAGAGGGGATTTCGCTCAATTTTTAGCATGTTTTTATTAACTTGCTTTCTTGTTTGTGTGTGTGTTTGTCAAGTACAAATCTTTCAATCGATTTTTAACTAACTTCCCCACTAGCTAGACATTTGAAACTTTTAGAATAGCTCAGAACACAATGGTAATGCATTTTCTAAATACTTTTAGCCATCTTTAAACAGAATTAAATTAATTTTGAAATTATTTTCAGTTAATTTTGTTTTGTAGACTGGTGCAGCCATCTATCGACCGGGACGGGAATGAAAAGTTAACTTTCAATTAACTTCATTTTCTTTCAAGTTGATGGGATAATTTATCCAAAAAATTTTAAAAAAGTATTTATTAATACATAGAATTGTCAAGTTTATATGATTCAACAGAAAATTAAAAAACATGGTATATAAAAATTTCTTTCTATCTTGTAATTATTTATCATGTATTGGACTTTTCTAGTAAGTTTCTGTCTCTCCCAGTCTGTCACTGTGCAAAGCGTATGCAATACGATAGCCCAAATTTCTAATAATGGAATTTCTTTTTAGAAAAACATTAATTTTACTTTTATAATGCATATATATATATATACTTATATAGACTATTATATAGACATTTATTTAGACTATTGTGACTATTAAATACGAATTATATCTTTATAAGTTAAAGTTAGACGGATAAATATTTTAGTCTTTTCTGTGAGAGTGTCGAATGTATGTTATAGATTGGAGAATCAAAATTTATTGTTACAGGACCTTGCTTTCCCTTTAACCTATTTAATACTGCAGGAATTTGATAATTAAAAAAAATATTTTAGATGTTATTATCAAAAAAAAATTATAATTTTTTAACATGTGATTATTATATTGTTATTGAAATAATAAGAAGTATTAATCTGAAAATTAAGAAATAATCTCATTTCACTTTTTAACGATGCTTGCCGTTGGTGCGTGGATGCCCAGAGTGCTTGATTTCTGTTTGTTTTTTGTCTATTTTAGTATAATTTTTTTATCTATATCTGTTGGATTATTTAATCTCATTTCACCTAATACGTAGACATACAAGTAATATTTTTTATAATAATGGAATTAGAATATTGCTTCTACACTTTAGCTTACAACGGAAAATTTTCCATGTACGTAGATCATATGGAGTGTGCATTTATGACCTTTCGAATATGGAATATTCTGGAAGCTGGCAAAAGGAAATACAACTAAGAGAAAAATAATCCTAAATCTTTGGAACCCTGAATCGAAAAAATTCAAAGAACATAAATACTTTCCCTTTCAATTCAAATAATTTTGATGAAATCAAATAAAACACAACTTTTAATCTTTTGAACGTTAGAAAAAGAGGACGGTTGGTAAAAAAATTTCAGTTTATTCTGTTAGAAAAATATAAAAGTGACATTTAAATGCGAAATTCCTTTAATCAAATTTTCATTTCTATTTCGAAACAAATGAAGGAGATTCTAATTTAATACATTTTCTGTAATTCATTTTAATTTTGTAACGACGAAACATGAAAGCAAGAAATGAATGTTAGAACAAAAACTCAAGATTGTTATTTGCAAATTTTATATCTTATTACTGTAAAAAGAACAAGCATTTTTATTTCGTTCTCTAATAATTTAATTTAAATTTTTAAATTAAGAAATAGTTTTAGGAGTACATCTCTAAACAAAAATGTACTAAATTCCTTACTATTCGAATTGACTAATACACAGATATGTATGGCGAACAGGAAAATAAGTAAGAAAGAGCCCAGAAAAGCTATATTATATGCAGTATAATATAAAGATTGAACTATTCAGAGGTTGTTTTCTGTAATAGAAATTGACAGAAAATAACCCATCAATTTCTGTAACAGAAAATGATAGGTTGTTTTCTGTAATAGAAATTAATAGAAATTGCGGTTTCAAAAACTAATTTGACACATTTATAGATTAAAATAATTCGTTTAAGACCAAATTGAAGTAAATTGATGCAGTACTTTTCTCTCACAAACAGCCCAAATAATCGGGTTAGTAACTTAAATATAAAGATGTAGGGGGTGCAAATAGTAATTTTATGCGATGTCTAAAAGTCACCTATCTTCACATGAAAATGGGCTGAAAATGGACATGAAAATGTTACCGTATTGAAAGATAAGATTTGGATTTTTGGTAATAATAATGACATTGTTCTCGTCTCTTTATTTTTCTACGCATCAGACGCTCGTCTCCACGACATTCCCTCATCACCACCGAGAAATTTTACCGGCCACTTTATTAAAGGTTCACCAAATAGGTCAGTAGCACTTGACCGGTGAGCCCGGGAGAACTTAACTGTGTAATGTGATTTAAATAGGCATTAATTAAGAGAATGCTAATACAGATTTTTAATTTACTTTCGGAAAAAAGTATTTAATATCTTTGATTAGTTGCCTCGTTTGTATTTTTTTGGAGCAATTAGAACATCATTTTTGACAGTTTTATTTTATAAAGCACAAATTGCCAACAAAATGCATCGCCCATAGATAATCGACAATTAGCGCATATATATTCATTAACATAAGCATCTTATGAAATATTTATTCGAATTCAATAAGTACTAGATTAGTAATAAAAATTTTTTTAAAAAAGTTTTGGTTCATTATTATTATAACCACAAAAAATCTTTTAAGGAATTCGGTATTTTGCAGTCTTCAAAATTTGCAGTCATTAATAAAGCTGCCGAAGTAAATGAACCTTTCGTGAAAGCAACGTAGTCCAAAGTGTGAGAAATTACTGATAAAAGATGTTATCTGGTAAACTATGACATTGAATTATTATGGTCGTTTGAAGTAAAAGTGCATGAATTGGTGAACGTACGTACTGTTAAGTTGTTTTTTTTTTTCTGTGGGGATGGGAAAAAAAATTTTGTAGTATTGATCTGTCAAAGAACAATTGAAAAACTGCATCTCATGCTAGAATTGTGGTCGGAAACGGCTACAGAAACATCATGTTCATTGGAGAGCTACTACGATTCTGAGTTCTGAATAGCTAAAAAATACCCACCGGCAGAATACCCACTGAATTTTGAATCAGATACAGTGTATATTTTTCTCAGATTCATTATGATGACACATTTAATTACAATACAACAATATCAGAAATAAAATCCTAGTGTCATTTTATATGCAGGGAACAACAGGCAATACCTACAGTTTGTTGTACAACTCTAGGGTTGAATATTGAATGAAAACAAAATGAGAATAAGAACTAGTAGAACCATTTTAATGGGAGCAGTGGCCCAGTTGGCAAGAGCAGCGGGCTAGTCACCTGAAAGTCACTGGTTCGATGCTCATCGCTGACAAATCCACTGCCGTGTACACTAATGGCGGATGATGCACGTAAAATCTGTAGAGGCTGCAATGTCCTCCGAGTTGTCAAAATTTACTCTGTGAGTACTGAGTCAAGTGTTCCGGTCTTGTCACCTGTCTCAGTTAGAAATTATGGGACTGGTCCTTTGCGAAGTCGGACCCCAAGCCTTGTGGTGCTAATTCAAAACAGGAGCCGCAACTTCATCGCCCATTGCCTTCGGGACTTGATCTGATGTTGCTGTCGGTCAAGTGGCATAAGCAACAACAACAACAGAACTATTTTTCGGAAATATGAAACGTAGTTGGTGTTCTTACGTTCATAATATTGGTTATGAATAAGGAAGTTTTCCGTGGAGAAACTGACATGGACGATTCATAAGATAACGAAATGCCAGCCGGAACTTACTGAAACATCGTGAACTATCTAGTATATGCAGATATGTTGTTAATTGAAGCAAGTAAGCGTGAATTCTTCCTGAATGCCATACCCTTCATCATTATCAATGTCCTCAAAAGGTTCATGGTAAATAGCGAAGCATTTGTTATTACATTACAGAAATGTCTTTTCCCTAATGTGGATGCCCTTTGTTGTGAGATATTCGCCTTTTGATAATCATCGCGATTTGCTGGTTACTTTATTATGGGAGCACCATATAGGGGAGCCAGCATTGCTCCCTGTGAGGGGCACGACAAGGAAACGACCAAGCCTTATTCATGATTTGAATCTAAGCCTAATGGCAGCTCAAGAAGCTAACGACACCAAGTGGGCAGCCGATTACAGATTAACTTCCCCACTTTTACATGCAATCGAGATCTTTACCATTTCCAGAAAAACGTAAAAAAAAAATCCCCAGTGATGAAATTATTGTCACCATGTTTCCAAAATAGGAGGTTCAGTTCGACACATTTGAAAAAGTTACACATTCAATGCTTGCTAGTACAATTTTATGCAGTTTTAAGAACGAAGAGATACTCAGCAATGTAATAACCAAATAATTATTACAGTTTGACAACTGACGGTATGTACTATTAAACTAAATGTTATTTATAATTGAAAATTCAATCAATACAAAATGTGTTTTGAAAACAAGAAATTTAGGCTTTATTTTGGTACAACTGCCATAATAAACGATGTTTTTTTTTATGTACATTAATAGTTTCTAACTGTATTTAGCATTCTATACTATGTGGTGTTTCAATTGCTATGTAATTTAGTATTTTTAATTGACTTTCGCATTTTTGGATTCCATGTAAGCCGACAAAAAGTATTAGCAATTAAATTATTTTACAAAGTATCGGAATGGAATATGCAAAATATAAAAGTTGAAAAACATGAAAGGTAAATAAACGAAAGTGCTTAGGCCAGGTGATGGCCGAATGGCTAGGGAGCTGGCATTCGGTTCAGACCCTGTGGGTATTGACATGGATGTTTGTAGCTGTTCGGAATCGGCTTTAAACTGTATGTCCCGGTCTAATTATCCCTCGTGTAGCAAAAAGTTGATCGTAGCGCTCCAAAACAAAACAAAAGAAAAAACAAAAATTTTTATTCGCTTTTGCAAAACCACAAAACAAAATTCATAAACAGATATTAAGATTTCCTTGAAACAGGAAAAATGAATTATTGCCTTTAAATGTATTTACTGCATTTTGCTTTTCTAAACAATTTTTACACCAAATCTGTATATTTTGTTATCATAACTTCAACAGTAAGGAAGACCCATAAGACAAAAGCTAAAATTTTATTATTGAGTTTAAAGAAACCATTTATTTTTATATTATTTAAGCATATATAAGCAATAATCAATAAAAAATCAATTTCCGTATGGAATTTGATTTTATATTGAAATTTTTTTGCTTTTTTTACACGATTTATATATAGTTCTTAAAATGACTACTCCTTTCTCAATTTTCACTTTTTTTCTATAATTTAAATGTTTATAATAATGTCATAGTATATGCTACAAACCTAGGGAGAGATTTTTTTACGTATGATTCTGGAATTTTGTAAAAAAAAATTACTCATTATATGGTAATTTTTGTCAAAAATTCTGCTTTTTCATGTTTATCAATTTGTAAAAAAAAATTTAGGCATTTATAAAAAAAAACTCGCCCAAGGTTTCTTTAAATTTAATCGAGATTAAAAATTATAAAAAGTATAACTGTAAGTGCATATTTCTCAAAGCCTTACTTCGAAGTCAGACAAAATTGCAAAAACATGATTTTGAGAAAAATGAATTTAAAGTATAAAACACAACAGAAATTAAAGAAAAATAACTTACTTTTTTAACAAACATTTTTTTGTAATTTATGATGTTTGAAGTTTCTTATGATAGCAAGAACATATTATATTAAACATAGAAAAAATTATAGGCAGTTCATATGTGAAGGAAATTGGACGATTTGCTAGAATTCAGAATAAAAAACTTCATAATTTTATTTTAAACAACTAAAATATATGTTTTGCTATGTCTTTTATCTTACAACACACCAGTACACTAGGAAACACCTTCTTTGTCCTCCATATCCATTTTTTTCGTAAACATAAAAATATTTCAAAAATACTCAAAGAACAAATGATCATCAAAACAATAGCTAAACCAAAACATTCAAATAAAATGGTTTATAAACAGTTACTGTTAAGAGTAATTTACTCAAGTTATCAGTGTCTGCTTTGATTAGTTTTGTAAAAACTGGAATATTATTAATTGTGTCAAAAGGTAATTCGTGCATGAAAATAAATGTAAACACAACACGTGGCCCTTTAAAAATGGCAGTTCTCACATTTAAATCCTTTGCGAGCAGTTATAAAATGCTTAATTAGTAACTGTTCCAATTGTAGCAAAGACCTGAAATTCTGTACACAGGTTCTTAAATCTGTGTATTGTCATTTCTGAAAAAAAAATATTTTTTGACGGATTTTCGGGGAAAATGGGGTTCGGGTCTCCCATTTCGGAATTTTGTAATCGTATACAAAATGTCAACACCTTCATATACCAGGTGGGCAAAAAGTCCGTAGAAACTTTAAAAATATATAAAAACCGGAAAAATAACCAAAATTAAAAAAGGTTTGCAGGGTTAGCATCGCTAGGTCACGGGAATTTTTTTAAGACAGGAAAAAATATAATTAAAAAACAGCCGATAGGTGGCGCTGACGTACAAAAGTCAAAGGGGTGTATCATCCCAGTTGCGTCTATCTGGTCCATCCAATCTGTCGGGACTGAATGACGCGATACGCCGAGAGGTGTCATGTATACATTCAGACCTGCTGCACTCTGTCGTTGCTGGATTTGTGACTAGCCTGCAATGTATTATCCCCTGTAGTGGGAGTCATGTGGAACACCTACTGCTGTAATAAACGATTTAGAAGCATTCTTTTCGTTATTTGCGTATCTTTCCTTTGAGATGTGTACGTCAACGTCAACGTCACCTGTCGGCTGTTTTTTGAGGTTTTTTTCCCTGTCTTAAAGAAATTCCTGTGACCTAGAGATGCTAACCCTGCAAACCTTTTTTTTTTATTTTGGTTTTTTCCGGTCTTTATGAATTTTTAAAGTTTGACTTTTTGTCCACCCGGTATATATTATGATATAGAAGTTTCATGTGGGATATATTTTGTGTCTAGAAATTTTCAGGCGAATTAAGAACAAGCCGTCCTGAGTTATTTGGTTCATAATAAAATACATTTGGAAACCTACCATTCGATATAGAATATAGTTTAAAATGCAATAATAATAAGTTCGTTCACATAGTATTTACATGTATAATGTGCTGAGTGATTTCTAATTAAGGATTGACGTTGAATTGAGAGAGAGAAATGAAAAATTGCGAATTATCAAAATGTTATCCTCCAAAAACCTTAAAGCAGAAACCTTGTGTAGTATCAAGAATCAAAATAAAAATAACAAGTATAAAATACCAGAATATACAGTTTATTCCAGAAGAAAATTTAAAAAAAATATATTGTTATTAAATTAATATTTTAGATTGATAACACAAAACAATGAATGCAAATGCATATAATTTTAAAACTTATCTTAAATATATAACATTACATTTATTATTTATTAACAAAAACATACTTTGTAATTAATATCATGCAGGGAAATTTCAGATGCATTTAATTACTTTTTTGCAGACACTTAAGTTAGGAATTTATTGTTATCTCAGTATTTATTGTCTATAGGAAATTTCAGTGCTAAATTTAGTGAGAATGTACCAAAATTAATATTATACTGAAGTCCACCGCAAACGGAATCCTATTACTTCTTCCGAAAGATTCTTTCAATTTTAATGCAAAAGGATAAATGATTTTTTTACGGTAAATTAAACAATAAATACATTTTACATTTTAAAAAAGATTCAAAACTTCAACCAAATAAAGAGGAAAACAACCCAAGTTTTTTACAGTGTGAAACTACGCAGTTTTTCTTTTAAACAGAGAAAAAAAAATAATAGTATTTGAAAAATATTATTTAAAGTTTATAATAAGATAACAAGATGAACGAATCACTGTTTTTTATCCTGAGTTTTTCCTTTGAAATAATCTTGTTGTGAAACTATTCTTTTCACGTCTTTGAAAAAAAAAATTCCAACTCTTTTTCATTTTCTTTTCAGTTTAAAATTAAAGTGGAAACTACTGACATCAGCAATCAATCTGGCATGTATTTTTTAAAACTTACTTTTTTTTATATTCCGGGATGCTTTTTTATAGATTTTCGTCAATGCACTTGGTCAATTTATATTGCAACTCTCGTTTAAGCGGAATAATAAGTAAATACTTTTGTATATACACAGTTGATCGAAGTATAATATTCATGCAAACAATCTTAAACTTTATCAAGTAAGATTCTATTAAACCTGTATTATTTATGCCTCTGATACTGTACACACACACACACAGATATATATATATATATATATATATATATATATATATATATATATATATATATATATATATATATATATATAATATTAAAACTAGTAATTTCTTAATTCAACACTCTTAACATTTAAAAACTATTAATTCCTCACTTTACTATTCCAAATTACAAACCCTTTTTTAATTCCTTGAAACAGGCAATTCCCTTTGGGCATTCGCGTTAAATTCCATTTTAAAATCTAACATTATTCTAAATTCCCTGCGGCGTTTGAAACTAATTTCACTTTTGATTCTAAGTTCTAATAACCTCGAGAGAAAATATTAAATGGCTGCCTGTTGACTCGAAAATTAAAGTTGCGTGGCGTCACTACGAGAGTAAATCAGTTCTGCGCATCAACAATAACTTTTAACCAATCAGCTATTAAGACACACCCGTGTGTCACGTGATGAGATGAACCTTTAAAACTATCTGGTGTCTAAAATTAGACACACTCTGTAAAAATCGGTTTGTCATATAATCCCGGGCGGACGACTTGGAAAAACTTAATAAAATGCTTTAGATTCAATTACGTATCTGTGGTTCCTGTGTCTGCGTTGGGAGTCTTTGCGGGAAAATGCTCGGTTAGTCATCATGTGTATCGGCGACGTCATCCACTCTGGCCTATTATTTGTTCCTCCACGTCGCCGATATTACATATATATATATATATATATATATATATATATATATATATATATATATATATATATATATATATATATATATATATATATATATATATATATATAAATGTGTGTGTATATATTGATTGATTGATTGCCAAGTGTCATCAGACACTCAGGTAGAAAGAGGACATTTATTTAAAAAAATAGGCTGTAAGAACACTTTTGTATGCATTGGCTGCCTCGACTCATCTGCGAATGTTTCCGCCAAAGTATGGTATGCGTTTGCTGGGATTTTTATCCATTTCTCGAATAAATGATATAGCAATGGGGATCGTGTTGAAGGGCATTCTCCTCCTCCAAAGAATTTGCGGTTCTAGTTTGTCTCATAAGCTTGAGATCAAGATTTCGAGTGAACCAAACTTATTTCCGAATGTTTAGTTCTTCAATACTGGTCTCTAGACAGTTTGAAGTGGAACATGGGGCAAGGTCGGGGGTGGGGGGTG
Source organism: Dolomedes plantarius (assembly GCA_907164885.2). Taxonomy (NCBI): domain Eukaryota; kingdom Metazoa; phylum Arthropoda; class Arachnida; order Araneae; family Dolomedidae; genus Dolomedes; species Dolomedes plantarius. The sequence goes on along the minus strand of OU015491.1, from coordinate 131,711,433 downwards.
GGGAAAAGATTAAAATCACAGGTGCACAATCCTCCGAAACATTTATATATTGTTTATAGTGTGGGCTAAAGAATGAAAGGATTAATTTCTTACAAGCAGAAACAGTCTAGACCATTTCGGAGAAAGCTGACTTTCACACTTGGGACAATGGAACAGGAAAGAAGACATTCTCCTTGAAAACGCCACACTCAGGTATACTCATCTGATTAGAGAAGATTGAATCATGATTCATCACTCCAAATAATGTTTTCCCAATCTTCTGTAGTCCATGAACGACGTTCTAAACACCGCCAGCAGTCTTCATTTGGCATTACGGTGAGTAATGTGGAATTTTTGTGCAGCCGATTTGCCATGGTATCCGATTTTATGCTGTTCCTGTAAAAAAAATGTCATGAACTTGGATGTATGAAGTATTGATAATATAAAATATAATTCCAATAGATAAAAGGTCTATTCACAACTCATTTAACTCAATTAACTAATTAAGTTTATCATCTACAGTATTACAATCTGGCTAAACTCTACTTCCCCCTTATAAAGCACGTACAATATTCATAATGTCACAACATCTAGCCTGCAAGGAATAACGGCCGATTGTTTTTTTTATTTCTTGTGCTTGATGAATAATTGCAATTGGAAGAGACAATTCCGCTGATCCAAGATGACCATTAAGATTATGAAAACTCTGCGAACTTCCAGCAAAAAGAACCTTTCTTCCCTTGAATTCATTCCTAAAATACTCCGATTCTATGTGATTCCATTAGTAGGAATATGTTTGTCGAAATATATATAAGAATAACATAAAACGGTAGAGACAGAAAAATATGCCGTAAGGAATAAAGAACATTATTAGAAGTGAGGTTTTAATGCATTATGTAATTGTAGAATTACATAAGATTCAAGAGCTTGTATGTTCGATACAAACTGATGGATATGACATTTGGAATGGGTATCGTTCTACTATATTGTTAAGTTTTTTGAAGATTAGAGTAAATTATGTTTTATTACAAAGTTCATAGTTGTTTTCAATCATTATTTTATTTATAAATGATTCATTTGTTAGTAAAAACTGATTTTACGGCATATCACAACATTAGTACACATTTTCCTGTACACAATGGAGCATTGATCTACTTGATAAATGAACAAAACCCTTCTTCATAAAATATATTATTGTGTAATGTCCAGCCTAACTGTGTAAAACGCATATCTTTTTCAACGCTCATTGAAACCAAAGAGAAAGGTCACCTGTAAAATGAATATCATTTAGAGGACATTTAGCTACTTGAACAAAAGAAACGTAACTCTGTCTAGTACTCTCCGTTGCACCTCGATCCATCAAGGGAATTGCTGGGCGATGACATCGGATATTAATGAATGATTCTTCATAATGTAATTAATGGGTCGACACGCTAGGAGGTGAAAACGGTGCAAAAATGTCACATGCGTGATTTATGTCCTAATGATATAACTTTTTTATATATACAAACAGTTTTATTTTTGCTGAAAGATCCCGGATTTGGCACAAAATGATATATGTCCCCAATCCATAAATTTAATCTTCCAGATGTTACTGATCGATAACATTTCATTCAATAAAAGAATTAAGGATGTTTTGTTCGGAGATATTCTCTAAGCTGTTTCCGCAAACACATTTAATAGAGTCAGCTGTGCAAAGGGTACAATATTGAAGCTTTATTGTATAAAATTCAAACCCTTCGCATTTTATGCCCTTTGTGAAATTTCAGTCTAGACTTGAAATTTCACTTTGTGAAATTTCAAGTCTAGACTGAAATTTCACAAAGGGCATAAAGTGCGCTCTTGAATATCCTAAAATTATATACGAACAAATAAAACAAAATTTTACTAAAATATTTATATTCTATATATGTGATAATTATTATGTCGATGGCAATTTGAGATTCTGCAATAGTTTTGTGTATGCTGCGAAGTCAAAAACAAAGGTATACTTGAATAAGCGAAATTAACAGCTTTTAATTGACTATTTAGACTTACAGTGGAAATGTTAAATTCGTCATAAAAACCAAGAAAAGTAAGGATTGAAATATCTAAAAATAATAATTTCAAAATCAATCCATTATGGATAAAGACGGTCAGGCAGATCAATATATATATATATTAGAATAATATATATATATATATATATATATATATATATATATATATATATATATATATATATATATATATATATATATATATATATATATATATAATATATATATATATATATATATATATATATATATATATATATATATATATATATATATATATATATATATATATATATATATATATATATATATATATATATATATATATATATATATATATATATACATATATATATACATACATATATATATATACATATATATATACATACATATATATATATATATATATATATATATATATATATATATATATATATATATATATATATATATATATATATATATATATATATATATATATATATATATATATATGCATATAATAACGACCGCAAATGCCTAAATATATTTCCAATTTGTAAGTTTTCTTTTCATCCCGTCAAGTTAAAATAAAATGAAAAATTAATTCAAATTGATTTTATGTTAAAAAAGGATCTAGAAATCGTTAATAATACAAAACTTAACTCTTGTAGGAAAAAATAAAAGAGAATAGTTTTAGCTTAATGGATTATAAATAATATTTTTGATTATTATATAGAATATTTTATTTAAAGCCCGCAGCGATGGAACTGCGTATCATCTGAAAATGAACTGCATAATGTTGGCATAACTTCAGTCATTCCATAAAACATGTAATAATATAGGGATTTTGTCGTTGAATTTAAAACCATTACATCTATTTGTAGACCGTACATTAAATTATATTCAAACCATTGAGAGATTGTTCAATTCCTGTTGAAACAGATAAAAATATAAATTTAAGTTAATCTTAAATCATGTATTCTTCATACATTTTACTAAGTATGTTGCAATATGCTGATATTATAACAGTCTCAAAATAATGCAATTTTGGTGAGAGATGTAGGTGTAACTTTTTTTTAATATCATAATGTTTTTTTTAGTTTTTTAAAAATTCTGAAATTATATTATAGAAAACGATTTAATAAAATAAAGAAAATAATTAATAAATCAATTTAGTATAAGGTATTGTGTAGTTAAATTATAAGTTCAAGTTATGTAAGAGATATAGTGTTGTCAATATCCAGTTGATTTTCATTCAAAGTTTAAAATAATATCATAATATAACATAATCAGAAAATAAACATGATAATGCATTAAATGTAAATTTGGAAAAAAAAAGCAGCATGACATTTGAGATGAAGATTAAATTATTAAATTTGAAATAAAACTTGAAAAGCTATTTTTAATTTGCCAGTTCAGGATACAACATTGTTCATATATATATATACAGCCGGACATCTATTTAACGAAGTCGGTAAATCCCGAAAATAAGTTCGTTATATGGAAAATTCGTTAAATAGGGATTCACCTTTTAAAATACTTTAAACTAACAAAACAGATTTTAAATTCATAAACACTAAATATTATTAATAAAAGTAATTGATCACATCTTTATTTTGAAAATTAATGTCTATTTGTTTTATATATCTTACCCGTCAAACAGAAATCTGCAAGGAAAACAAGAATAAAACAAAACATTTTCCGGGAATACACTGTATTTTCAATTTAAAAAATTATATTAAAATTAAGGGATTTTAATGACATTATCGCATTTATTATAAGAAGAAATTTTAAGCATACATTACCATTTGTGAACTTAAATTTAATTACTGATAAAGTCTGTTAATTTTTTCTGAGTTTTTTGTTTGAAAAAGTGATTTCTCTCATAATACGTCTCTTTTCTTTGTAATGTCACCAAAAATCCCTTCAGGTGTATTTTCTTCAAACTGCAACCCGCGTCGGAATGTATTAAAAGAAAGTTAATGTGTTAAATGTGTTAAAATAAAGAATAAGTATGAAATGTTCAGAAATATTTTGAGAAATATGGAGAAAAAATAATATTGGATCGCATGAAAAAGTTCGATAAATAGAGAATACACTTCGCTATTTGGAGGTTATTTTATGAAGAAATTTACAAAATGTTCTTGGTTCCAAGGAAAAGTTGGCAAAATAGAGAAATTCGCAAAATAGAGATTCGTGAAATAGTTTTTTTTGAGTTTTCATCCAAATATGTTGAAACGTATTTTATTTGTATTTTTTCATCGCAATATTTAAAATTTATTAAACGAAAATCTATTTTGATATTTAGTACTCAATGCAAATTTTTTCATTTTAACTTAAACAACTTAAATAGAAAAAATACACAAATTAAGTAGCGAACTTAAAATTTAAGAATTTCTAAATGGTGTCTGTTCTAAACTCTACATGTATTGAAAATACAATTTCTTTTCAAACCTTGGAACTATTCAATTATCCCAGGATACTAATTCATATTGTCGTTACAAAATTTACCGTTAGAGGGCCAACCATTCTGGTCATCCACGTCCGATATTCTAAACTCTGAACCCACTGTGCCATATCGATAAGTTAACAGCACGTTTTTACTTACCACACAGACAAAAGTATGTTTCATATAAATTTGGTTGTATTTCGATCACACCTTCAAAACATTTAAACCATAAATATTTTGTTGGATTACAGGAAATAATTTTTTTGTGAATATTCTATGAATATTATAGCTTGAAAGTGCTACAGAAGAAACGTTTCTGTTTCATCTACATTTAAACGAGGTTGGTTGAAAATACACAAAGACAGCAAATATTTCATTTGTCCATAAAAAGTTATATCCATCCCATTAAACAACTATATTTTCACTTTTATTCCTCTGTAAGGAAAGGCAATCACATTTCGGTACATGAATTCTTGTATTAAAATAAGCTTTTAGAGAAGAACTTAGCAAAGTATATTTCAACTTTTGTTTCTCATTGCTTGATGCCTCAAACTTAAATTTATCTTCACGAAATACATCGCAATATAGGCAAAGGATACTGGGGCCTAGTAGAAATAATTTTTTTATTTCCATACAGCAGTCACAGAGACATTTTTCTTGGCGAAAAGCACAGTACAGAATACACAATACAAAGCACAAAATTAAATACAAGCAGACTAAATTTCTCTAGCCTCCCTGTCTAGCGCACGGACACTTCAGAAGGTGGTCAGCAATGATCAGTTCGTCGCTGCTGCAGAGGGGGTACATGGGGCTATTCCGTATGTTAATTCGATGGAGATGAGTGGTGAGACAGTTTTACCCCGTTGTCTCAATCTAAATGTTGCGACAGCCCAATCGCTTGGGCATTGAGGCAATTGAAGAATAGGAAGGTGCCATGATTTACCATTGGCAAGTTCTTTCAGTTCAAGCTTTTGTAGTTGTTTAATTTTCGAATTTACTAAATGTGCAGCTGATCTATAGTCAACTGAACTGCACTGGGTTTCTTTTCCAACACATTCTCAATCTCAGTAGAAACAATTAATAACATAAATATGACATTTCATGCTAAACGACAGTCTTGGAGCGGGGTCGCTAACAGTAATAACAGAATGTGGAAAGGAATCTTCTAAAATCAAGCAAAAAGTGTTCAAGAAACAACAATAGTTCCGTAAGGGAAACAAATCTAGACTTGCAATGGTGTTATTTATTTTTTATATTTTGAAATTTTTTTTCTGATTGAGAGTACTTGAAGTCTATTTAGTACTTTTGACCACTAATTGGAAAATTTGTCAATGGATCCGTCATGAATAAATAAAAAAGAAGTGTAATATATACATATCATTACACAAATTCGTGTGTAGGGAAATGCTATTTTGTAAAGTGAAAGTATAAAAGGAAGTAAAAATTAGGATATGACAGCATAACATAAGTGGAAAATCTGCTGGAGCTCACATGCGTAATTGGAAAGAGTGAAAATGATGGTAAGTCATAATAAAATCTATTTAAAGCTTCATAATTGCCTGTATCATTTCTCAAGATGGATTTCAATACAACACCAAATTGGCCAAAGCTACTGCCGAACCTGATAAAATATTAAATTTGAACCTAGCATAATAAAATTAAAAATTATAAAAATTGAATAAATTAAGCATTAAAGATATAAAAATTAAATAAATGACTGATGAAAGTTTGTTTTGATTCAAAATATTTATGTAAATGCATTGCATTAACAAGTATGATATAAGCAGGAAAGTCCTGATACGAGATTTCGATCTTTTCATATCATTCAAAGTTTACATTTAATGCAGAAATGTATAAAAAGGAAAGCGTTCAAAAAAAGAAACCATAGTATACGTAAAAGGTTTCATGTAGAACTTTGTATCGAGAAAAATAATGGAATCTCAAAAGACATCTGAAGCAGTTGAAGGAGGAGATAAAAATGCAGCCCCTAAGCTAAAATTGAGAACTGTTCTTTTACATTTTACACCGATGTTCTTTAGAGTTTATTTTTCAAGCATGACAGGGGATTTCCTTTTTTAAAATGCGACCGAAACATGTACCTTTTAAAGTAAATATTTTTCCAGAAATAAGCTTCGAATCCCAAAGGTAATTTATAATTTCTGTATGCTTTCTATAAAAAAATTTACTTTTAAAAACAGTCAGTTTACATAACGCATGTAAACGTTATTTATTTTGATCGTTATTTATTAGCATCGTTATTTATTTTGATCACGATTTTTTATGTAGGGAATATAAAGGTTTTAAACTTAACTAAAATTTTTGACGAAATGTTATTGTCCAAGTGCGACCTTTTTTTCCCATTCTCGATGAGAGGATCTAAATGAAGAATTACAAAATATCATTTTTATCGAGCATCATTTTTACAAAATGATATTTATTTAAGAAATTGTTTAAAAAAAGGCTGAATGCTTGGAAATTTCTTTAAAAAATGTCTATTTAAAATAAAGAGTAAAATATTTATATTCTGGGAATGTTTTATTTCCTCAAACGCGGTAAGAACTTGTAGGGATTTTACTGCACCATATTGTGATTCTGTTGGATTTTATTTTCCGGGAGCACAATATAGGACACCCAACAATACATCTTAAGAAAGAACAGCCCAAACTCCTCAGTTAAGCCATGATTCGAACCCGAACCCACATCGAAGAAGCACGCGACTCTTACATATATACCGAGTGGATGGCATTCATTAAATAATTTGTTGCAGAAATTGCTAAGCTTTTTTATACAGTTATCTTTCTTCTAAAAGGTATTTCAAATTTCAAAGGGAGTAATCTAAGTAAGAATATTGTAATCTTCCGATTTAAGCCTTACAGTAAAGAGATTAATTTATTTTAGTGTGAACTAAAACTTGATTTTGTATAAAATAATGTTGTTAAGATTATACAGAACGATTTTGCGTTAAAACTGTTTCACATATAAAACTGCCTATCACTCTCTCTTTATATATATAGTACACAGGATGAACACAACGGTTTCAAACCTGCGCATGCGTATTGAGGAGGGATGGAACTTCCAAATGCCACTTGGCGCTGTTTTGACGATTTCGTTCGCGCTCTACAAGCATGTGTGCATTACTTTTCAGCCTACCATTTCAGCCTACCTTTTCAGCCTATATGTAATTCCAAACTCGCTCAGGCTGGAGCTACCCCCTTTTTCAGCAAAGCCTTCAATTTTATTCCTTTAGCATTAAAATTGTTCTCATACATCTTTCTAACGTTTGGTACAAAAGCTTCCACTCTTATGTCAAGAGAAATATTTTGATCTACGTTAAATTTAAACATCTCTCTCTGTTACAGAAATTTGAAATGCATATTTTCTATGTTTCAAAGCATGGGAACAGTTATGATAAAATAAAATCAGGTAGTCTCTTCTAACGAAACTACCGCGGTTTATTAACGTAGGATTACTTATCGTTGCTTACATCTTTTGTATATATATATATATATATATATATATATATATATATATATATATATATATATATATATATATATTTATATATGTAAATAAATATATATATATATATATATATTAAAAAAATATATATATATATATATTTATTTTTTTTTTTTACTCTATGATATTTAATGTCATTTTATAGGATTAGACTTTACCTTCTTTCTGTAATTTTCATAAATGTACCTTTTATAAGTGATTTCTTACTTATAGTTTCTTTTACATATAATGAAAGTTATTTGGATAAGGTGAGTGATTATTACCCACGAATGAAAAAAAAATCATTGTAATAGTGCGCAGAGGACTTAGCGTCAAATATATGCTCTGAGGAAACAATTTTATGACTCATTTGTTTGTTGATTAATTCACATATTTAAGAACTTTATTCTAGAAATATTTTTTTTTAAATGTTGCATTGTGTTAGATTCTTATCTAGAATACATTTCATGAATACAGTGTGATTATTTTGGCTTCTTTATTAAAGGAGTGCTTGATAGTTATTATTCCTTACATGATCCAACACCGCTGTCTGTATCACATCAGCAAACGAATATTCACGTTTTAACTGAACTTCGTTCTGAGGGTCAGCACTATGCAGTTTCAATGCAAAGCATTGTAAATATATAGTTATAATGAATGACTTTATTCCAATATAAAATATCCAATATAGTCCAATACAAACTTATAAGTAGCAAAAATGGGGAAATTGATAATTTTCTTTGTACAGAAATTCATACAAGAAAACTGTATTTTTACAAATTACTGTATAGAACATATATGCAGATCATACTATCATTTACGTAAATATCCTTAATTTTTTTAATTTAATTATTATGGGTTTGGACCACAGTTCTATTATGAAATATTCTCATATCTTCGGAGTAAATTGAAAAAGATATTTCGACGCCATTTCATTAAGTTCTTAAAGCAAACTCACTGCTTTATATTTGCGAAGGGATCTTGAGTGATAAGCAATTTATAAATAATAAACATTTATAATATATATTTATAAATTGAAAAATGCATATTTACATTTTTCGCCAGTTTAAATCATTTCATATCCAAAATATTAATTACATTTAATATATATATATATAAGAATGTCCGAAAATTTATTGATATAATATTACCAATATATGAACATGAATTTCATTCATAATTCTTTGTCTACCATTTACATGTACCTCATATGCTGTAAGACTCTCAATATTATCATCCAAAAATGCAAATAAAATGACGAATTCAGAATTCTAAATAACAGAAATCGAAGATAAAATGTTGGCTGTTGTCCAGAATTGGAACTTGCTATACTAAATGCATCATTTTGTGGAAAGATCAAGTATTTGTGGCATGAAATACCAGATTCAAACACAAGAGAATTTTCAAATATTTAAGCAAAAATAAATCCAATGTCAGTCTAAATATCTGAAACTTCCGCATTCATATATTTTTGGAAACTTTTACTTTGTATTCTGCCAATTTGTATTATAGTATCTGTATTTAATTTATATTTCAAAACATTTACATGTAGTTTTATTCAACATAGAAACAGAAAAAAATGTCTGTTTTATGAAGACATTTTTTTTTTCTGGTGTGTACATTTTTTATTCAAAACGATCGACAACAATTGTAAAAAAAAGATATATTCGAATAAAATAACGCATTATATGAATAAGTAGTGTATTTGAATCTGGAAATTACATGAACGTGTTGCTTATGGCAATGTAACGTTTAATAAATTAAACAACACGTAGTCACATTTTGAGAAACTGACCATCTCGCGAAGCACTGACCGTCTCGCGAACTGAGACTGAAATATTGAGAATGAACACCTAAACCACTTCTCTCTTGATTAATAAGCATCGAGAAAATAGATATATTTATCGACAAATTACCCTTAATTAGCAAATTTTACATTTTTTCAATAAATGCGGAGAGCATAGTATTTTTTTAAACGAAATTTCAGTTTACTATGCTTTTGAAAATCACTCCAGTCACTTTAGATAGATATCCTTTATTTTTAACAATTTGTTATTCACAATCCTTCTTATGTATATATACCATGTATATAATCTTTAAGTAGTTAACATGTAGTAAAATAATGTATTTACTTATTATTTTTCAAGGTTTACATAAGTTGAAGAAATATATTACAACTTTTTATGCATTAATATATAGCTGAATGATTGATTTTCAGTATCAGTACTGTCTATAGGAACAGAGATCAATGTCAAAAAGCCAAGTCATTGAATTACATATACTATTTTTTGAGACATTTAAGTAAATATTTTTACAAAATTCCAGTATTTTTTCATTAGTTCCAAATTTTTTTAATCTGTTCCATTGAAAATTAGTAGAACTAAAATATTACCTTTATAATTTCGGATTTCCTTTTGTATGTTTAGATTTCATTTAGGCTTATTTAATTCAATTCTTTATGAAAAAAAATAAAAGTTCCAATAAATAAGGGGAATAAATATAGAAAAGTCTAATTTATAGGTTTTCAAAAAAGTGCTTTACCTTTTATTTGTCTGAAATCTGAAGAATTTGCTGACTGGCAGGTTTAAAATATGATGCACATAATTCTATTTATAAGTTCCATTTATTTAGGTTTTGAAAACGTTATATATAAATCTAGAGAAAAGCCTTTTGTTTTAAAAATAGAGAGAATAGAATAAAACCATATGATTGATTTTAAATATACATTCTGAGATTTTGTTAAAGGATTTTATTAAAACTTGAAGTATACCAATTCTATTCAACATTATAAGGATTATTAAAGTTTTATTCAAATGATACTTCAGACATCACACCTAAGAGTCATTTCATATGTTATTCAATAGCATTTTCAATTGTGGGTTTTAATCACGCATCAGAAAATTCATAAAATAATCATATGGAATCACATAGCATATTACATGCAATTTTTAAAAGGATTTAAACCGTCTATTACTTCGGAACTAATGGATTCAAAGTGAACAAGGAAGATTTATGCCCATTGAAATAAAATTATAGCGATGTTTAAAGTTATAAAGATATATAATGTTTTTGAATAAATTGGGTTATTTTATCAACCTTTGCGGAATTTCAGAAAATGCTTAATAGAATTTTTTTCAAGCCAGGTGACATAGACCAAACAATACTTGATTTTCTTCTATTGTTTCAAAATATTCATTTTATGAGAAGCGTCTTATAACTGACTATATAAATTGTAAAAGCATTTACTAATATGAGCATTATTAATTAATATTGATAATAATAAGTGATGCCCATCTATACGGGCATTATTTATTATTATTAATATGAGCATTTAGCCATACGAGCATTTAATGCACATACTATTGTCTTAAAAAATAGTATGTGCATTAAATACTCATATGGCTGCTCTCAGATGGCAAAATGTTATAAGTGTTTTGTCTTAAAAAATTCAGTTTTTCACATTCCGGATTCTCGTTCGACGATATTTTTCATTCACTGTAACTACTGTAAGTAACAACCAACTATTGTTCTGTAACATTTGTACCACGTTTGCTCATGAAAAACAAATTACTGATTTTTCATGACATCTTGAATTTTAGACTTGCTGTCACGTAAATTAAACAAAAAAGTGACTTTATAACATTTTGCCATCTGAGGATAGTATTACAATAATAGTGGCATTTGACAGATAATCCAGGAATCGAAGCATAGTTATTGATATAGTGCTTGATTGAAAATAAATGAATAAGAGCTTAAAGAATAGAATCTTGAATAATTATGAACATCTAACATATGGGTGGGAGAAAAATCAAGGAATGAAACTTCTTTCATTTGCTGTACCATGAGGCACTAGAACACATAACTTGATTATTGCAAATTGTCGTTGTAAATATTGAAGATAGAACCCCCCAAAAAACTGGAAAAACAATGCTAAATTTGTTAAATAAATATACTTTAAAGAAAACATAAATTTGCCAATAAAAATCAAATATTCAAGAAATACGGAGGAAAAAAATTTAAGCAATTATTTGTGGTACATTATCAATGGGTACCTTCATTTATTAATAGTAGATAAAAGATTAAAATTCAAGAGGTGTCATATGTTTGTTGAATTTATTGTGGTTATTGAATACCAAAATGGTACTTCGAGAAATTCTGAAGAAGATGCACTGTTTTCACAATTAAAGAAAAATATTTTCTACTTTGGAGAAAAAATATATTGTTTAAGATCCAATAAAAAAGTGAAATACCTTCTTTCCATTAAATAATTTCAAATTTTGAAAATTAAAAATAATGGTTTAGTCATAATTTTTTATCGGAAGTAACAACATTGTATGACTCAAATGAAAGATAAAAGTTAATATTTTTGAAGTCATAAATTTGTATGTAATTACAATTACAGTGAGGGACTAAAATGAATGTTCACACTCGAACATTCCTTAATTCATCTTTTGAATAAACATGTAACAATAATATTTGTAAACTTTTCATGAGAAGCTTTTAAAATGTTAAAAAAAATGTTTAGAAACAGAATGAAAATTAATTAATTTTGCTATCATAGCATAATACGAAACAAAGCTTCTTAGGAGCATTAATATAAAAATTTTGATGTTTACTTCGAATATTTCGAAATAACTCAGTTATTTGTTGTAAAAGACAGTCATTTGTTTTGAATTAATTGTGTTTTTGTCAATTAATGTTATCCTAAAAGATGCAAATTTGTATAAATTAATTATTCGCATATATGGGATTAAGTCAAACAGCTTTACGCTGGCTATGTCACTTGAGGTTATTTACTTGCAAAAGGAAGTCATTAGTTTCAAATTCAACAATTATTTTTGTTTTTAATACGTTAATCATTTCTTTGGAATCTTTAATATCATTATTTGTTGATGATAATTGAAAATTAATATTAACGAAACAGTTTTTCAGAAAAAAATATATTTGTATGCTATAATTAAAATAATTTGTGAAATTTATGAACTTGTTAACTTATTAAACTTTTCTTAATATAACATGGCAATTTCTCAATAATATCATTTATGTTCCATTTATTTTAGAAAACAAAATTTTAAATCATATTAACTCACATACAGGAACTAAAAAAGTAAATTTTAAACAATATTAATTGCATTAATAATTTATGCACTTTAATTCTGTTAAGGCCGTTGGACATTTAAATCTACAACTATGTTTTATTTTCTTTATACTTTAAGAAAATAGAAAATAAAGATAAGCAATTAGGCTTAATGTAAAAAAATCTAATTTTTTATAGTAAAGATCTGGACAATTTTTCTAAAACTTATTTTCCCTAAATCCATAGTTAATATAAATAATTCTTTTCTTCTTCATACAATAAAACAAGGAAGGAAATTCCTTCCGAAATTAAAAAAAAAAAAGCTTTAGTATATACATGCCAAAAGTCAAAGATGTGCATATTAAAAAGTATGTTTTTACCAAGTATTATCGGTATTGATGGAAGTCATTTGCATTTTGACAAGTATAAATGATTAAAACATAAATCTTTTTAAAGATTATTGAAATAAAATTCGTTTTCACCCATGGAAATGCAGTGAATAGTGACAGTGATTAATCACTGTGCGGTCTTTATTTCAATAGTCGGAAAATTTTTATAAGTAAAATGAAGAAAACAAAGAAAGAAAATGTTTGGGAGTTTCTTTTTGTTAGCACTACGCGATTTCCATGCTTCTATGAAAGAGTGAAAAAACGTTTGTATTTTTAAAAAAATTTAAAAGATTTTGTATCCTTTTTTGGTCATAAAAAGTGTTAAGTCATTTTAAATATGGATTTGATGAATAAGGTTATAAGTGCGGTATGAAATAAGATTTGAGTAAAAAATCTAAATTTAGGTATATGGTATTTTTTAAAGTATTGCATTTTTATGAAAGTATCTCAAAAATTGTACTAAAAATGAAAAACGCAATATTAAGATATCTTTCTAAGTATGTTAATTCTAAATTTGTAAAATTTTTAATTTAAATATTTTATAATATGTCAATAATTATGACGGTAATTAGTAATGAATATGCCTTAGTAGAAATATTTTTATATTTAAGTGTTCTTGCGGTGAATAAATAAAAGCAGCGAATGAAGACTGAATGTCGTTTTTCCAAAGTAATGGCTAAAATGCGGAAACTTTGGACTAATGACGCTTTCTGTATTTTAATTTCAGGAATTAAGGCCTTTATTTACATGACACTTTGGATAAATCATAAAGATATATATATATATATATATATATATATATATATATATATATATATATATATATATATATCTTTATATATAAAAGGCAAAGTCTGTGTGTGTGTGACCGAGTTTTTGTCTGCTCGCGGCGCAGCGCAAAGACGGTAGGTCGGACAGTCTTGAGATTCGACACGAAGATGCCTCCCGAGGTCTCATTATGCACCTCGAAGCCCTTTTTTCGATTTTTTAATTAGATTTTCCGTAATTAAATGTTTAGTCGCGATTTGGAGCTCCCGGACGAGTAAAAGCCCCGTAAATCCTAACGTATCCGTCCAAGAATTTTTTTTTTCGGACGAGCCTATACGGGAAAGATGACACTATACGGAAATCACAATTAAAATTGTCTGTCTTAATTTATCGATTAATTGTGATTTTTTTTCGATCGCCTGTACGCACCCGTTTTTCGGAAAAAAACGCGATTTTGTCCATGACCCTTTTTTCCAAATTGTCGAATCGATACGTAAATGTCGTTACATTTTTACGAAATTTTTATCTCAGAGACCCTAGACATGACAGTTTCGAAAGCCAGAACCAAAATTAATTTACAAATTGTAGTTATTTTTAAATAATTTATTTTATGATTCGGAAACTCTTGCGAGAAATCTCATTTTGGAGATTTCGTTCTTCATTTCCGGACGAAGGTAAAATAGGAGAAAAACCAGTTTTTCGACGTCATGCACGTGATGTGTTGGGACGTTTGTTTTCTATGAGGGATTCGGTGGTTAAAGGAAATCGATTACTATTGCAGTGATAATCGATTAAAAAATCACATTTAGTAATGCCGTAATTTTTTTGGCCAGCACTTAGGTAATATCATATAATTTGTGGTGTATTTGTGGAAAAAATCTATGAAGATTTCAAAGAATTTCAGCATGTGGAGGATGTGATATATTCGCTTTCAAGGAAATCGATTACTATTGCAGTGATATTCGATTAGTAATCCTATGTCAAAAATTTTGCCAAAATGTGCCAGAAAGGATTAAATTTATATGGGTAAAATAATGTATCGTGGTGAGGAAAAGAATGACAGCGACGCCCATTAACAAAGGGTTAAGGCTACTAAAAAATTGGTAATTACATTACCCGAGCAACGCCGGGACGGGTACAGCTAGTATATATATATATATATATATATATATATATATATATATATATATATATATATATATATATATATATATATAAATGTGTGTGTGTATATATATACACACAGATGTCACATAAAACCTGTAATTTTTACTTGGTATTACGTTTCAATGTCCTATTCATATTTATCAAAAATATTAAAGCGTATTTCAATAATTTTTAAATGAGCTACTCTCCAACGCAGATTACGCTGTAAGGAATCAGAAGACTGAGGTGATTTAACTTAAATTTTTAAGATTCCGCTGTACGATGTTATAATCGTAAGCTATAACATAAATATACGTTTAAAAATTTGAATTCAAGGATTATGGTTTAAATTATTTTATATTATAAATATATAATATGTTTGATATGAATAGTTTTAAGCATTTCGTTTTGAAAGTGTGTTATCAATCAATTCATTACCATACTTCTCGTTAATATGCATACATATATATGAACAATGGTGCCCTAATGATCATTCCCCATTCAAATGTTTGTGTGCAATCGCAAGTGTAATATTGGAAATGTCAACATTTCCAAGGACATTGAAACAGAATTGTGAATATCACAAATGTATGTCTCTCCATACCTTGGGAGATATTTGCAATTTCCCTTTAGAAAATGCTTGAAACTAAACAATAAAAGAATCCAAACAGACTATTCAAAGAATAGTAAGAATATTTTTATAAAAGGGCCTGCAACTTTGCAAACCAAAGAAGTTTTTAATGGAGGATATGAACATTTAAAATATATCTGTATGTAAAATTATTTTATGTGACATTGCTTTCGGTATGTTTGCTAGATAATTTTATACTTTAAATGGGCGAAAGATTTAAAGGTGACAAATTGTCGCATTTACTATGCCGCGACTAGAATTATACAATTTGTACGTAGGGAATATTTTCGTGTCATTAAACCCTAACAACTTTAATGGAAAAATCTCATTCCTCCCGGTGTTCGTCCCTTAATTTAATCTTGTAAATCCCTGACATGAAGTATTTTTCCCCCTCACATTACATGCATAGTTTCGCTAATTCTTCAGGATATAGAGAAGAATTAATTCTTCATCGTAAGTTAATAAATATCACCAGTGAATGTTGTTCTCAGGATCATCAGTAATTATGCAGCGTAAATATTTCTTTTTCGAGAGCAGTTTTAGGGAAACCTAAAGTACAAGTTAATGATTATATGATTCCCATTTCTCAAACTCATTAATAAAAATAATGTAAGATAATGCCGGGAATGCTGGGAAACATGACATGAGTTGGGATTTGAAATGAAAGCTCATTTACTTCAAATATCAAAATTCTTTACCTGCAAAAATAACAACATGTTTACCTATATAGATAAATTTAGATAAATATGTAGCCTTTAAATACTACACAATTATGATCTGTATTGGTTTAAAGGGGAAAAATATCATTATATCGAGAATTCCTAAAATAGAGATTGTAACTGTCTCTTTTAGATAGCAGCTATTATTTCTCAAATATATATATTATTTCGCTGAAAACATAAAAATTAAACTATATGAATGGCGATAGCTTGAAGTCATATGAATAGTTTAGTACATCTTATATCCATTATGCGTTATTCAATAATTAAAGAGTTCTGATTTTCAATTTACTCTCTCAAGAAAAAATACAGTCTGAGTTCAAAGTCAACACACTTTGTTAACATATAATTTTCTATCGCGACGATTATAAACATGTTTACTCTTCTGTTATGTTATATTATATGCAACAATATAATTGCCCTCCTTCAATAGATTATTATTATTATTATTATTATTATAGACTATTTTACATTATTTTTTTCTCTGAAAGAAAATATTTTAGTTATTTTTTATGTCAAAACTTTAAAACATTGTAAGATTTACAGAGAGATAAAAGGGTGCAATGTTTTTAAAATATGGATGTTTCCTAAAAACTATCACCTTTATGTTTGCAAAAATATTTTTTTTATTTGGCGCTTTTACACTGTCACACTTGCAAAGTAAAACTAACAGTATTTCATGTAAATCATGAATTGCTTCTCATACTTCTTCAAAAAACTTTGTATGCATTAAGCAGTTGACATTCACCTTCAGATGCTAAAATCAGTATGTGATTTTAAACTGAACAATGCATGAGATGTTTGATTTACTTTTCAATGATATGTTTTTCAGAATAAAGCCACGGAGTTTCCTTAATGTCATTGGTATCTTATGCTTTATACACCTTTATGTACTAGCTGCAAACCCGCTGAAAACCCGCACTTCGCTACGGAGTACATTCAAATTAAATACAATGGTCAATGTATGCAATTAATGCTCCCCCCAAAAAATAAATATATATATATATATATATATATATAATAAATACGACGTCCAATATATACAATTGATGTAGAAAAAAATATATATATTTATTTAAAAAATCGTAAGGGATATTTTTATAGACAAAATAATGTCCAATCGACTACCGCATTAGCAAGAAAAATTTTTTTTTTGTCTATTTAGTTGTTATGCACGTGACGATAAGTTTATTTAAAGTACCAGAAAAATAAATCACGTGATCAGCATTTAATAAATTAAATTGTAAAAATTAATCTTTAAAAATTCACCAAAAATCTGAAAAAAGAGGTAAAGATTCATTTTAAAGATTTCATTTTAAAGATTTCATGAAAAAGATTTCATTTTAAAGGAATTTTTATGATATTTAAAGTCAGTGAGACAGTCAGTGAGTCAGTTACGGAACTGTTTTATATATATAGATTACGTAAGAATAAAAAATTTGCAACTTTTATTCTTAACGTTTATAACATATCATCATTTTAAACAAATTTGCTGCGTGCAAAAGAAAAACCAACGGATTTTTTGCACCATCTTTATCCAACAGAACATAAGAAAATGAATTTGGGTTTCGTTTGGTAATATTTTATCATGAATCTGGTAAAGATAAAAAATATATAAATAAAATATTTAAAAGTTAACGATTTTCAATTCAATTACAAGTTTAAAAATTTGTATAAGATTTAAGAATAAGACAAAAAATTTTTTTCCAAAAGTTTACAGCAATAAATGTTGATACACAAGACGAAGAAAACTCCATTGCTATGCGCAGCAAAATATGATAATGGGATCTTAAAATTCCAAGAAGCAAAAAAAAAAACATCCTAAAAACAATCACAATCAGCAGTAGAGAACATGCGCTGCCAAGTAGAAAAGCAAGTCGCAAACATTACATCAAAGTCAATAAATACAAGCACTTAAAATTCCCAACATTATTTAAAAAGAAATTTTCATTCTGCAGTCAAGTTTTCTTTACAAACAAAGGTAAAACTAATTTATTTGGAACAGTTGAAAAAGTTACACTCAGCAAAAAGTTTATCCGAGAGTTAGATCCTGAGAACTTGAATTAGATTATATATATATATATATATATATATATATATATATATATATATATATATATATATATATATATATATATATATATATATATATATATACATACATATATATATATATATATATATACATATATATATATACATATATATATATATGGATATATATATATGTAGATATATATATATATATATATATATATATATATATATATATATATATATATATATATATATACATATATATATATATATGGATATATATATGTAGATATATATATATATATATATATATATATATATATATATATATATATATATATATATATATATATATATATATATATATATATATATACATATATATATATACATATATACATACATATATATATACATATATATACATATATACATATTATATATATACATATTATATATATATACATATTATATATATACATATATATATATATATATACATATATATATATACATATATATATATATATATATATATACATATATATATATATATATATATATATATATATATATATATATATATATATATATATATATATATATATATATATACATATATATATACATATATATATATACATATACATATACAGTGGTGCCTCGGAGTTCGTCGGTAATCCGTTCCTTGGAAACCGACGAACCCCGAAACCGACGAACTCCGAACCAAATTATCCCATAAGAATTAATGTAAAACGAATTAATCCGTTCCACGACCTCGTTTTCGACCATTATCTTTATTATTTTCGCCTTGTTTTTAAACTATTATTGCTAAATAATAACAAATTAAGTTGAATTACATTGTTATTACAAGAAATGTAAAGAAATAAATGCTAAATTAGAAAATGACGGAAGGCAATTCACTTGGAGGAGTCTTTTCTCTGCGCATCCTTTTTATCCCACTAGGACCTGGTTGAGGCTCATCACTAGTTGTTTTTTCTACAGGGGTTTGCTTAAAATAGCAATCGAGCGTTACCTGCCTCTTCCGATTTCTTAGTAAATTACTGAAGAACGGCATGATGGAATCGTTCATCTTATTGATGACAGAACAGGCCATGGTTTTATTCGGGTGGAAATTGTCTATTGTAACTTCAATTGTTGTCCACATACGAAGTGTTTGTTTCAGTTCATCTGTCGTTATTGCTTTCTGCTCTTCCTCTTCCTCCCCCTAAATATCAGCAGTAATTATTTCGACCCTTTCAGCACGTTGTTTTTCGTCCTGCAACTGCTGCAAGTCTTCCGTGGTGAGATCTTTACGATTCGAGTCCACCAACTCCTCGACATCGTCAGCATTTGCTTCGAGACGTAGATCGTTGCAGAGATCTAAAATATCTCTCATCATACTCGCCTCCTCCCGTATTTGTTCCGTCTCTAACCCCTCAAAGTCTCGCTCGGAAACA
Source organism: Dolomedes plantarius (assembly GCA_907164885.2). Taxonomy (NCBI): domain Eukaryota; kingdom Metazoa; phylum Arthropoda; class Arachnida; order Araneae; family Dolomedidae; genus Dolomedes; species Dolomedes plantarius. The sequence continues at coordinate 131,691,256 of OU015491.1, read as the reverse complement.
GCTGATGGCAATAACTTCCTACAAGCAGAGTTTAGAGTTTTTCTCGTGACCTCGGTCCAAGCCTTATCTATCAGTTGAACAACCTGATAGACATTATAGCAGTTTTTCCAGAAATCTTTTAATGTCAAAGCGGTCGAATTGGTATTATCGAAACACTTTTGAAACGTGTTTCGTATAGTTTCTTGAAATTGGCCATCACAAATTGATCCATGGGCTGGATAAGGGAAGTGGTGTTAGGTGGCAGATATTTCACAGTAATCCCCTCAATTCTTCACCTAAATCCCAGCAATTCTGCTTCCAATTCTTCACCTAAATCTGGTGGATGTGCCGGTGCATTATCGAGGACGAGAACACATCGCAATGACAACCCCTTTTCCTTCAGATATTTTTTCACCATGGGCTCAAACACTTTCCTGACCCACTCGAGAAACAATACCCGAGTTACCCATGCCTTAGCGTTAAAACGGCACATCACTGGTAAACTGTCTTTGCACACATTGAAACGCTTAAATTCCCTAGGTTTTTCAGAGTGGTACACTAATAAAGGCTTAACCTTGAAATCACCACTCGCGTTTGCACACAGGAGGAGCTTGAGTCTGTCTTTCATGGGTTTATGACCCGAAAGAGTTGCTTCTTCTGCCGTGATGTAGGTTCTTTTGGGCATTTTCTTCCAAAATAAACCTGTTTCATCACTGTTAAATATCTGAGATGAAACAAAACCACCAGCTTCAATAAATTCACCGAATTCTTGCACATACTCACCGGCTGCTTTTTTATCGACGCTTGCTGCTTCGCCGTGTCAAACGACGCTGTGTACGCCATGTCTCCGTGTGAAACGCCAAAACCAACCTGAAGATGTTAGAAAGTCCATCTTTTCTTCATCGTCTTTCGTTATGTTTGTGTAAATCTCTTTCGCCTTTTCACAAATAATGTTTTGATCTACACTGTCACCAGCACGCTGCTTTTCCTTTATCCACAGCAAGAGAAGTTTCTCCATTTCGTTTAGAGCATGTGGTCGTTGCTTAGCACTCACCGCATGTGACACCGTTGGTAAAACAGTAGCTTCTTTTATTTTGTGCCTATGATTCCTGTATGTACTTGCCGTTGATCTTGGTAAATTATACTGTCTAGCTACATTTGCCACTTTCATGCCTTGCTCAATTTTTGAGATTATTTCCCTCTTAGTTTCGATTGATACAAAGTTCATTGTTCGTTTTTGCTTTGAGTCAGCAGCAGCAACTGTTTTCGGACCCATTTTCGAATACTATTTTTAACAATTTATATAAAAAAATCACTGTATACAGTACTATAAATACAGTACACTGTATATACACTACACTTCAGTATATATATACGCACTAAACGCAATTTATAATGGGTATCAATGCGAAGTTTTGTTTCACAAAGTGCTGCTTTCAATCGATGTGTACTACACAAAGGTCGACGCGAGACTGGGCAACACCTTCTCTCAGCGGAAAGCCGGCTCTCACGTGACCTCAAAATGCGTGACGTATGTTTCCGCTGAGAGAAGGTGTTGGACTGGGTCCTTTGTTTGAATGCGCTCTCAGCTAGCGGGTGCATGGGGGGAAAAGCGACGAACTCCGACGAGACCGACGAACTCCGGTAACAAATTTGCGATGAAATAACCGACGAACTCCGAAGCCGACGAACACTGAGAGCGACGAACTCCGAGGTACTACTGTACATATATATATATACATATACATATATACATATATATATATACATACATATATATATATATATATATATATATATATATATATACATATACATATATACATATATATATATATACATATACATATATACATATATATATATATATATATATATATATATATATATATATATATATATATATATATATATTTATATATACATACACTGATGGCCACTGTAAATGCAACACCCTGAAGGAAACATGCAAATAACATGAAATTTACGACATACATTAGCGGAGGTGAGATATGCAAATGATTAGAATTTCAGCGCAGACGCACATCACGCGCGCCTTTGGCGCCACTTCAAAGCGCTATTTAAGGCTTGGAGATTTCGACGATTTCAAGTTCGGCAATTGTGTTTTTCTTGTGGTTTTTTCAAAAAAACTATCAATTATGCCTCGTCCAAAACAGCGATCATCTTTTGATCAAGTATCCGAGTTCGACTAAGGAAGGATAGTGGCCTACCGAGATTGTGGATTATCTTTCAGGGAAATCGGTAGTCGTGTTGGACGAAACCAAACAACTGTAATGCGGATATGTGGTCGTGGGATGCAGGACGGTACGACGGACCGGCGTGTTCGATCGCATCCACCTCAGTGCACCACTTCACGTGATGACAGGCAAATTGTGCGCATGGCAGTGACGGATCGCTCAGTCACATCACGAACCATAGCACAGCACATGCAGTCTGTAACGCATCATCCAGTGTCTGCGCGTACCATTCGACGCCGTTTACAGCAGAGTGGCCTGTCCGCAAGACGTCCATTGCTTTGTCTACCCTTGACGCAGAACCACAAATGTCTCCGCCGCCAATGGTGCGATGACATAAGAATGTGAACGGCAGAATGGTATGAAATTGTCTTTACTGACGACTCACGCTTCTGTCTGCAACACCACGATGGTCCCATTCGAGTCTGGAGACACCGTGAAGAGAGGAGGCTGAACAGCTGCGTTATTCACCGCCACACTGGTTCTGCACCGGGTATTATGGTATGGGGTAGTATTGATATCACTCTCGCACACCTGTAGTACGCATTGCTGGTACTTTAAACAGCCAGCGCTACATCTCCGAGGTGTTGGAGCCAGTTGTCCTTCCTTACCTTCAGGGCTTGCCTACAGCCATATTTCAACAGGATAATGCGCGACCACACGTGGCACGCATTGTCCAACGGTTCTTCGTCAATCGCCAGATTGAATTGCTTCTCTGGCCGCCTCGCTCTCCGGATCTTTCGCCGATAGAAAACACGTGGTCCATGGTTGCTCTACGATTGACCCAGATTCCATCCCCAGCTGCCACAGCAGATCAACTTTGGCAACGTGGGGAAGCTGCTTGATCTGCTGTACTCCAAGAACTCATCCAAAGTCTGTTTTTGTCAATGCCGAGGCGTGTGGCAGCGGTGATTTCCAACAATGGCGGCTACTCTGGCTACTGATTTTGGCAGGAACCACACTTCACAGAATTCTATAAATTTAATCATTTGATACTTGGTCAACATGTAATCTAGAAAATAAATTTTGTTGTGATATCTCTTGTCTTTCTTGGTGTTGCAATTTGGGTTGCCAGCAGTGTATATATATATATATATATATATATATATATATATATATATATATATATATATATATATATATATATATATATACAGGGTGTCCATAATTAAACTTTCCTACTTTAAAGTTGTCTACAGCCCAAACTATTGTTCAGAAACATATGAAATTTTGTGTAGGACATATTAAAGGGATGGGAATTTGTTTGATCGAATAAAAAAATTAGTTCAAAATTTCACCAGCAGAGGACTTTTTTTGATGAATTACACTTTTACGGCTGGTTCTTTACTTAAGATTTCACCATCTTTTTATCTATAGGTCACCCTAACACAATAACTCATACTCATTGAATTTTAAAATTTTTAAAGTGATTGCAAAGTCAATCGGAAACTTGTTCGATAACTAATTTTCGGACAAAAGATTTGAAGGAACGTAGAAGAAACAAATATGCAAATTAATTTTTGTCGACGTAGAACAGAAGCTGTTATAAAACCTAGAAACTTTGATGGAGATTTTGTTTTTAGCGTGCTTGCTATTGCTAATCAGAATGTCATCGTTACGGTTACCAGATCGAGCTCCCTAGACCTCAACCAATGCAACTTTTGGCTTTTGGGGAATGTGAAACATCTAGTCAGTCTTGATAAACCAAGAACCATACCTGGTCTAAAAGACATCATTTTTTGACATGTTCTCAGCATTTTCCCCGGACACACTGCAGTCAACTGTAGAACATTCTATCTTACAATTTCAAATGGTAGTTGAAAATGATGGCCGTCATGTTGAACATGTCTTGTTGAAATAAATTTTTCTTAACTACAGTAAATGTTGGCAAAATGTGTAATTCATCAAAAAACGCCCTCTGGTGGTGAAATTTTGAACTAATTTTTTTTATTCGCGCAAACAAATTCCCATCCCTTCAATATGTCCTACACAAAATTTCACAACTTTCTGAACAATGATTTCGACTGTATACAACTTTAAAGCAGGAAAGTTTAATTATGGACACCCTGTATATATATATATATATATATATATATATATATATATATATATATATATATATATATATATATATATATATATATATATATATATATATATATATATATATGTATATATATATATATATATATATATTTATATATATATATATATATATATATATATATATATATATATATATATATATATATATATATATATATATATATATGTATATATATATATTGATTGGAGAGGTTTTTTGCAGTTCTTACGAACCTCATGCTTCAGGACATGCCGATCCCGTTCGGTTAGTTTACGGGGACCAACGTGTTCAGTTCGTGTCCCAACTCTTCCATTTCTTCACGACATTACCATCAGTTGACATCACAAACAGTGGCTACGATAATTCTATTGTAATTGCGCGAATAGACTTGCCACTAATGTTACAACCAATTATAACACCGCTTTGAAAGTCACTAAGTTCCTTTCGTTTCGACATATTGTCACAATTTCACACAGAACTAATGACGTTACCATTTCTGTCATCATATTTAACATTAAGAGGTCACGTTCAAGCATTGAATTTGCATAAAGCCCGACATGTAGTCAGATTTTAAGGAAATTCGCTGCGTCCGGTCTATTATTCTAAGGTAGTGAATATACTATTGATCATCCAAAATGCAAAACCAAGAAGGACAAAAGATATCAAAGCGAAATTTATTCCGGAGATTACAGACAGTACCAATTACAATTGTTTGGAAATACAGTTTTCTTTGAAGTGCGGAAGGCAGGAAAATCAGTAATTAATGTTGCCTTCATGTTTGTCAATGACCTCTGCGACACGCCGCGGCATTGACTGAAAGAGGCTTTAGACGTGGTGTTGGGGAACGGCAGACCATGCTGCCTCCGTACGTGGCCAAAGTTTATGCTTTGTACCCGCGGGAGCGGCATGCTGGGATAGGAAAACCCAATCATTGATCAGGCATGTTCGATGGGCGTTTGATCTGGAGAACAGGTAGTAGGGCAGGGTAACAATGCAAACAAGTGGTATGAGAGGAAATCGTGACCAATACGTGCAACGTGTGGTTGCGCATTGTCCTGCTGAAATGTGGCCCCAGGCAAGCTCTGAACGGAAGGAAGGAAAACAAAGAGAACCTCAGAAATATAGCGCTGGCTTGTAAGTGTACCCGTAATGCGTTCTAGAGGGGTACGGGAGTGGAATCCAATACCACCCCTCACCGTAACACCGTCTCTGGTTCAATGCCGGTCGTTGTAAAATCTACTGCCATGTACACTAATGGCGGCTGGTGGACCGAAAAATCTGTCATGGCTGAAATGTACTCCAAGCTTTAAAATTTACCACTGTAGGGGCAGGGTCAAGTGTCCCGGTCTTGCCACTTGACTCGGTTCAAAATGACGGGCACGGTCCCTTAGCGAAGTTGGACTCGAACCCTTGTGGTGCTATTAAAAACCGCACCACTTGGCCCAATAGCCGTTATGGACTTGAACTGACAATATACTGTTGGTCAAGGGGCATGAGTCACAACAACAACATAACTCTAGATTCAGGACCAGTATGACGATGCATAACACAACAGTTGAGTAGCCTCTCTCCACGGTGTCTCCAAACTGTACTCCGACCATCGTGGGGTTGAAGACATAATCGTGATTCCTCCGAAAAAACAATGTCATGCGATTTGGAATTTCATCTTCGCCATTCAGTTCAACATTGTAAGCGCAAACGCCTGTGGTTTAAAGTCACAGGTAAGCGAAGCAATGGATGCGAAGAGGACAGACAACTGTGCTTCAAACGACGTCGTATCGTTCGTGCGGACACCAATTGTTGTGTTACAGACTGTATTCGTTGTGCTATGGTTCCGGGTGTGGCACTGCGCTCCATCAGGGACATGCGCTTATGTGTATTAAGAAAAAAATAACAAATTACTTTGGGGAAAATTTAAACCAAGAACCGGAAACATATTTAGGATATATAGCTGAAATATCAACGAATTAAATAATAATAGAAGCTGATAAAAAATTTTTATTTTAGCATTTGGCCTGAAACAAGGTAATACCGTTACCAGAAAAGTAATTTCAAGGAGTACTAACAAAGTAAAGTCCATAATAAAGCAATATACATAAATTTTCACATAGTCTTTTGAAATTCTTTTAATAAATAAGTCTAAGACCCTGGTTGAGAGTATCAGAATTTACATCTTTAATATGCACATAATTAGTGAGATATCAAAGATTTCCTCTAAAAGAATAAATTTTTATCAGAGAAGTCTTTAGACATAAAATCCATACAGAAAATCCATTTTATAAGCCTTCTTGTTGTACATTAATAACAACCCTTGAAAAATGCCACGTATCTTTAAAGAAAGTAAAAGATGAAGTACCAAAAATAAAACACAAGTGTTGTTAGACGATATAGGCAGTTTCTTCTCTAGTGAGTACAGTAGGAACAACTTATTAAAAACCTTGGCTTGTTTTTAAACAGTGTAATTAATAATGCTTGAAAGATAACTTCTAGATATTCGCATTATATTTCAAAGAGTTATTTTTAACTTCCACTAAAGTAATCTTGAATCTATATTCATAATGCATACAAAAATATCCTCAACTATAAAAGAAGAAGATAATTTATACAATCCTTTATCCTGTAATCGAACGAATAGCAGAAAAATTAAAACACAACATCAATAATACAATTTCAGAAAAACTAAAAATATTCGAATAAGTAACACTACAATGGATTATTTATGCCAATATTATTTTGCTGTTGATAGCTAGATCATTCATATAAATAAATTACTTTACTTGTTAAGAGAATGGTATTTTAAACATTATAAAATCTAGCTTTTATCAAATTATGGCAACATGTAAATATGGTTATAAAATAATTGGAGGTAAAGTTTTAATAAATAATGAGTATGTATGGCTTAAAATAATTTTTATTGTTATTTTTACATAAACTTTAAAAGAATTTGGGTAATAATAATGAAAACAAATAAGCGATTTATAAAAAAAATGTAATTTCATTTCAAAAATGAATTGAATGAAAATTCATCTATAAACTACTGTTTGATTTGTTTCTTCTGTCAAATAAAAAAGCATATAGCTTAAAGGCAAAAGATGAGTTTTGACAGGAAATTTAAAAGATTTTCCATCTTGAAAAAATTGTTTATCGAAGTCATTGAGAGCATTTCACTCAAATCTGGACATATCCACTGATGTCTGCATGGGAATTGAAATGGATATTTGACTTCAGAATACCTCTCAGAAAATATTCGTGGGAACTTGAAATATAAGAAATGCTAAAAAAATTTATAGAAATATACCTTAAAAATACTTTAAGAAAAAAAAGTTTCAATAAATAATTATTTCTATAAATTTGGTAATTCAATTTCCATATGTCTGAGATTTTAACAATAATGTTTTGCATAATGTAACGTAATAGATTAAGAAAACTTGTAATTAAATTACAACATGCTATTTTAGATTTAAAATAACTTTTTTAAGATATGTGAAATTATATTTGTGCCACATTTATAGACTACCTATGATAACAAACCCCTACACATTTCTGTGTAACGAATATACTTTGATTTTCAAACTATAATTCAGCATCTAAAGTGATCTAAAGGATGCAAACAATTGTGAATGTTTGAACTATGCAAAGTTTGCTTTTTTATTTAAAAAATTAGATTCTATAAATTGAAAAAAATTGCAATAGAAAAATCAAGATGCATAAATAAACATTTATAAGAAAGGTTTGAATAAATTAATGTTTCTAGAAAATCATTCTGTACCGAAATTAGTCATACATTAAAAAACCGAAAACAAAAATTACTTCCTATAGAAACTGTAGTCAATTTGTAAACATATATATTAATTAGAGGATAAAATTATCAGCAGAATTTCATCAATTTCATGAAATAAACAGGTCTATCAACCACTGTAGTGTGAACCTAAATTGTGATAATGTAGCATCGAACTATGCCCTAATTCAATTACGCAATATTATCCACCATAAAGCAACAAACGCTTCACAGATGCAACAACAGATGTTCATTCTTATGCTGTAATAGCGTTGTGCCTAAAGAAACTCACATGTAATATCAACAGTAAAATTTCATGAAATAAACAGGTCTGTCGACCACTGTAGTGTCAACCTAAATTGTGATAATGTAGCATCGAACTATACCCTAAATCTATTATGCAATATTATCCACCAATAAAGCAACAGACGCTGCACAGATGCAACAACAGATGTTCATTATTATGCTTATAATAGCGTTGTTCCTAAAGAAACTAACATGTAATATCAACAGTAAACGGGCTTCTGCTAAACTACAGTAGTACTTTGATCCCAAGGGAATTTTTATTAGATTTTCAATGAACACCAGGTGGTTGCCTTACAGCTCGCGAGGAGTGAGATCAATGAGAGTTCTAAGAATTTCACTGGGAGGAAATTCGAGGATTCTTACCCCCAGTCTTTCTAATTATTTATGTATGTAATGATTCTTTTCCAAATGCTGATAACTTAGAACATGAAGCACGATTAGAGAATGGCAGAGTGGAATTAAAATATGATAAGCGTGTGGAGTGCATCACCTTTTTGATCTACTTTTTTATGATTGAAACATTCTCAGAAGTACTTTTCTCCATTTGCTGTCGTATAAGATTTTCAGCAAATTAGAATAACTTAAGAAATATTAATGAAAAAATATCTCCCTAAGTAGCCAACCTTTTACTGACATTACTTCTATGTGTCGTTGTCGCATTTTCTTGCGGTGTATTTTCGTTTTACTATGTTTATTAAAAGTTTTTTTTTAATAAATGAACACACTTTCTTTTAGATTAAATGTAATAAATTATGAAATTTCCATTTTTTACAATTTTCGTGTCATATGTCTTTATAGTTATTATGGTGAAAACAAATTTTTATCTGTCAAATTTTAGTTTTCAGTACATATACTTTTTTATTCCATACTCTTGAAAAATTAAAGTACCTATTTTTGAAGAACTGTTCTTACACATAACGGCGAACAAAGAACAACTGCATCAATTCGTAGGGGAGAAGGAAAACTTATGGAAAATTCGCTTGTATTTTTCAAGTGATGCTTTATTATTCCTAACAAGAATTTATGTACTATGTTTTCAATAACATCGTTCATTACCACTAAAAGCCGGATGTTTACATAAATATTAAGTTCATGATTGGACAATACGTTGCGATTTTTCCACAACCATTCAAATCTTCTTTTCAAGTCTAATGAAAAAATACCATTATAAAAGTAGACATCTATGTCAAAAACTTTTATAATAAGAAATATCTTATTATAAAAATCATTTTATTTTTCAGATGTTATAATTAAAGTCTATGGCATTTTTTCGAGGCCTTAGAAGTAACAGATTTTGCGGTGCCCTGTGTGAAACAAGGTAACTGCAACCGTTCAAATTCAGCAAAAAAACATTTATTTTCCTTCTATCAACTGCTGTCTGTGAGTTATGAAACACTTTTAGCAGATCTTTTTTCTCTACAACATGACGAATTCCTATCATTTCTGAAAGCAATATGGTGACACAAGTAAGAATTATCTGAAACGTTTCTTTATTTGTTTCAACCGTCAAGCTTCATTTTTCCCCGATTTCTTTTCTCTCATTTTCCGTAAAAAGCAAGAAGTATGCTTTCAAATTCAATTTGAGATTCCTTATTGATGTCCCCGTCTTCCGTCAAAGTTCTTTTAGTTACTATATTTTGCTTTGATTATTCGTTCTATAAAAAAAAATATATTGGTATATTTTCAAAAAACTGCATGAAAAAATTTCATACTGTGCACGAGTATAAACCTGATTTAAAGTCACATTTTCGGACATTTTTCCCATTTCTATAAAGAGTTTATAGACTATTATGCTTATAAGAGTGAATACTGTATAAACTTTCTCTCCTTATAGATCAAGAATTTAAAGCCCAGCATTGTCATAGTTTATTACTTTCTATTAATTTAACATCATCAGCTCATATTATATTTAACCATCTAGTTAAATCCTTCTCTTACTAGTATTCATAAAATTCTTTCTGAGTTATTTATTCTTTTGGAGCACCAAACAAAATAATTAAGCACAGTTAGGAAAATAATTCAGGTATTAAGAGCACAGTACTATGTTAGGAAATACTTTGGATGCTACATTAGAGAAATCTTATTTGCATAAAAGAACGTAAATGCTAAGTGAGAAATGACATAAGGTATGAGCGACCTAATCACTGGGGTATAGTTAATAAAATTCCACAGAACAGAATATGAAACTTTATTTCTATACCTATAAAATATAAAAAGTATATATTTTTTTCTACTGTGAGATTTTGAAGACTTACTCGTTCAAGTATTCGCATAAAATTTACAGAGATGGAAAAAAAATTAACTTGACAATTGGATGTATCGCAGTTTCTAAATTCTTCTATTATTTTCATTTAATTTTACTGTATGTACCTTTAGTGGCGCTTCCAGATTTTTTTTTGTTATGTTGGGAAATGCACGTATATGGTGTTGGAAACGAAAAGTGATACTTACATAAAGTAATTTCTTAGGCAGCCTTTGATTTCCCAAAAGAAAAAGAAAGTTTTTTGAAATTCTTATCTTAAAGTCACTTCATAGTGTAGATAGAAAATAAATTTTTGATGTCGTTTATGTATTTCACTGCATTGAACAGAAAAAACCCAATTTCCATAAAAGTCAGCAATCCCTGAGTTAAAGTAAAACTCTGACACCACTCTGTCTGCTGTAGTTAAGAGTTATTTAGTTTTTTGAAGTGATGAAGTGGTTGGATATTTCTAAAAAAACTTGCTATACTGTGTGTCCACAATAAATGTTTTCACCGATGTATGCCAAACTTCCTGTAATTTCTAATGGAATTAAAAACAAGGAACAGTTCAGTACGTGATCTACATTTTTCTTGTGGAATCACTATCAAAATTCTCAATCAAATTCGGTGAAATTTTTTGTTATTTTAGAAGAATTTTTACTTTTTACTCTAATACACTACGGGATAAATTAATTATGTTGGGATTTGGTTTAATATCTATTTATGATGTGAGAACCGGGCATGTAGCAGTTACTGATTTAAAATAAATGAATATGCTTTAAGTCAGCTACGACACCGCAGGTCTGTAGGGACGTCTACTTAAATGTAGCCATAGAAATATATGAACTAAAAATCATCTGGGAGAAATATATTATAAATTGTGGCACTCTAACAGCACATATCTTAACAATGTATGCACAACGATAGAATGTATTTATAATAATGAAAAATCTTTCAAGTAAATATTCATATTTAAAGAGGAGTAAATATACGTTACGTTTATATTAGTTTTATGCATATGTTGTTAATGTACAAGAAATTCAAGAAAAAATAATATCTTTAAAGGAAATTTATAACAGTCTTAAAGCACTTGTAGTTAAGAAAATCTTTTCATGCATCTTTATTTCATAAGAAAAAAACTACTTCAAAAGAAACAGCTTTCTTCAGATTTAAAATTATCGTTAACTTTTTGCACTAGTAACATAGGATTTTTTAAAACTTTCTCAGAGATTCTGTTAATTTGTATTCTAAAAGGCCTTGTATGCATTATTAAAATCCCGTTTATCTAAATTTCTTCCATTCTTTTCCTTGAAAAACTTTTAGGCATAAAATATGCTCTTCAAATGTATAAAAAGATTTAAATCAAGAATAATTCAATTTAAGTTGGAGAAAAAGTGCAAAAGTATTCACCTTAAAATACAGGAATAATTATTAAAGATAAATTTATGTTTTTTCAATTCAAAAATATATTTTATAATGAAAAATGAAGCTTTGAAAAAGATTCTTTTGTGTGTAAATGCAATAATATCATGGACTCCACACAGAATAACTTTACTGATCCTGTAAGAAGGAATATAATTATGACAAAGCGATATTTTTAATTAAAAGAGCAACAAAAAATAATATCAAACTTAGATAGTAAAAATTTTTCTTAAAAATACCAATTAAGTTTTTAATACCTCAGTTTGTCAGAGTTTTTTTTTAAATTTTAAATAGAGATATATATGCAATACTAGATTTGTACGGTAATTCAATCAGAAGAATTGAAGAAAACTCATTAAAATTAAAACGAAAAAGATTAATAACTAACTTATTTTTTCGAGACGTATTCAAACTTATATTGTATAGTTATTTTTTTCACAAGTTTTCTTTCGTTAAAGCAATTGTTATCAAACTAATATGTTCTGTTCAAACTTTGAGGTGAATAAGTTAAACGAAAATTGGATTTACGTGAAAATTTTAACTGCAGACTTTGAAAAATTTGGTAATACAATTTTTTTTCCCAATGCGGAGGCACTTGTCGTCAAACATTCGCCTATACTACGCCAAAATTTTACTGCCCATTTTTTTGTGTGGGCAGTATATAGGCGGACAGCATTACCCCCTCTGAAGGGACTACACGAACGGAGACATTTTTCGTGGCGCGACGCCAGGATTCGCTCCGAGCACCCTCAGCACCGAAAACCAGCACGCTGTACCACTGAGCAGCCACAAGCCCGCTAATACAAAATATAAAAATATTATCTCATCCATATCTTAACAAATAAAAAAGACTTACAAATTGAGATTCATTTTATTCACTTATTAGAAAATAAAATAAACTAAGTGGAAACGATAATTTATACGCATTTATGCATATTCAATTACATAGATAATTATGCTAATCATTAGGAGCTGTTGCATAAAGTAGAAATACAAAAAAAGGTAGCTCTTGTTACTACAAATTTAAAAGGCGTCAACACCGTGGCATCTACGTGTCACAGCACTATTACTTTTTAAATATTTTAATCTATATCGAATGATAAGGAAGAAATGGAAGAAGGTTACTGATTTCAAAAAGATTCAAGATTCTTGTAAGAAAAGAAAAATATTCTCATAAACTGCCGAAATTTTGTTAATATCGCGATATTTTGGCATCCAAGTGTAAAATTTCTGGCTACAGCCAGCTACCCACTACTCTTTCAAAGTCCCTGGCCACAGTTTTCTGTTAAAAGTACATTTAATTAGAAACATGTGCATTTATAATAACCACAAAATCATGGTTTCATAAACCTGCAGTGAAATATGCAACTGCATATTGTGGATCCTTTTGCTATGATTCAGTGATTCTGAAAGGGAATCTTTCCATTATAAAGACAATTATTTGAATGGAAGCAGCGCTATCTAAAGGATGCTACCAAAAAATATAAGGAATCATATTTTATTAGTAGAAGAAACCATGGCAGTGGATATGCAAGACCTTTTTAATAATCTGAGAATGAGGCTATTGATACGTTCTGTTTGTACGACGAGAAATAGGTAGCGATCTCGAAGCTTAGCTTGGGGCAACATGTTTTAATTTTGGTGGTAAAAATTCATAAGGTTTGCTTCAGATGACAAATAATGTTTCAGTGCTTTTTAAAATGAGAATTTTTTTTATCTTAGTTAAATTGCAGTGCAGCTCCATACTAAGCAATTCCATACTGCTACTGTTTTCTGAAATAAAGTTTCAACTCGACCGTGGGTGAGCAACTCCCTTCGATAGATCACCGTAAATGTGACATTCACATGATTTCACCACTGTACCACATCACCGTTATGAAAAACTGTTAAAAAATGACTTCGTCTCCTTTTCTAGACACTTTTTAAACTGGACGCCAAGTAAATCCTGAAAAAAAATATATAATATTGACCATTAACTAGCTTTGCATACTATATAGTATATAATTTAGCCAAATTTCTCTTAGAAGGAAATTCATTTTCAGGTCTAATTTTTAGTTCCAGAAGAAAATCGACTGAAAAGAAATAATCGTTGTTTTCCGTAAAGAGAAAATTACAATTTCGTTTCATGGAAGGTAAATTTTTAAAAAAAATTATTTTTAGTAATACCGTAAGTATGGGAAATTGTTCCAACAGAATTTTTAACATTAATGATGTCAAATATGAACTATAAAGATTTTAAACTCACAAACATTTATGAAAATGGCCAATATCATTTAATGATATAACATTTAAATTTTGAACAGACATTTATTGAGAAATTTATAAAGGTGAATTCAAGGATAAATTCGAAGTTTTTTTCCTGCAGAAAGATCTTATCTATACATTCAACAAATATATATTTGCATTATTTTACTTATATTACTTTATCTATATTTTGCTCTATACAAGTATACTACATTATTATTCTTCTACCATTTTTCAATCTTTGAAAATAATCAATTAAGGGACAGAAAATTCATTTGATATCTTATTGAGTTAGTCTTCATCACGGAAATTTCGAAATAACTGAAATTGATATAATCATACTAATGTTACATTTTTGAGCTATTAAAGCAAACTACGGCAGAACAAACTGGTGAAAGCTGATTTATATAAGGTAATTCCCTTGAGGGAGGCCGCAAATAATATGTAATAACTCGCGCTAGAACGAAGCAATCTGAATGAAGCACCCTATAATGTGCTTCTCAGTAGATGTCCCATAACATTACATGGTTATCGGATGAGGGTTGGTATCATTTGTCGAGTTATGCTAGCTTGCTAAACACTCGAATATGCGCCGGACTATAATCGCTTTTCCACTCACCAAACACCACTCCATAATCAAAACTTTCGTCTCGGTTGTGCATTATAAGCCCCATTTTCTTTGACACCACCGTAAACACCTAGTTGTACCTGGACGTTTTGGATCATGCATCAGTTAGATAGTCCTGTGTCAACAGGTACTTAATCCACTGAAATGGAACAACGTGTCACTCCTGGTGTATGGCGAAAATTGAAGCTCTCTACGGCAACATAGTAATTTCAAAAGGTCTTTAGCCCCCATGGTATCCGGATCTGACACCACCAAAAACTTCCTACCGGAAAAAACTTCCTTCCGGCTTGTATCGATACAAGCCTCACAATGTGGAAGATTTGAAGGAAACCGTCTAACGAGAAATTGTTGTTATTCCCCCTATATCCTTGACAATACCTTCGGAAACATCGAGCGCCGCTCGAAATGTGTCTGGTAGAGAACGAAGATCATTTCCAGCATATTTTAATACACAGCGTTCCTGTAATACAATCGGTTACTCATCAGTCAAGGTATGTTGTGCATTCTTTAGGTTCAGATTGCTTAATCCTAAGGAGAGTCATTACAGAGTGCTCAGGTCCTCTTTTGAGTGAATCACCCTATCTAACTAATTCATATATATATATGTATATATATATATATATATATATATATATATATATATATATATATATATATATATATATATATATATATATATATATACAGTGGTGCCTCGGAGTTCGTCGGTAATCCGTTCCTTGGAAACCGACGAACCCCGAAACCGACGAACTCCGAACCAAATTATCCCATAAGAATTAATGTAAAACGAATTAATCCGTTCCACGACCTCGTTTTCGACCATTATCTTTATTATTTTCGCCTTGTTTTTAAACTATTATTGCTAAATAATAACAAATTAAGTTGAATTACATTGTTATTACAAGAAATGTAAAGAAATAAATGCTAAATTAGAAAATGACGGAAGGCAATTCACTTGGAGGAGTCTTTTCTCTGCGCATCCTTTTTATCCCACTAGGACCTGGTTGAGGCTCATCACTAGTTGTTTTTTCTACAGGGGTTTGCTTAAAATAGCAATCGAGCGTTACCTGCCTCTTCCGATTTCTTAGTAAATTACTGAAGAACGGCATGATGGAATCGTTCATCTTATTGATGACAGAACAGGCCATGGTTTTATTCGGGTGGAAATTGTCTATTGTAACTTCAATTGTTGTCCACATACGAAGTGTTTGTTTCAGTTCATCTGTCGTTATTGCTTTCTGCTCTTCCTCTTCCTCCCCCTAAATATCAGCAGTAATTATTTCGACCCTTTCAGCACGTTGTTTTTCGTCCTGCAACTGCTGCAAGTCTTCCGTGGTGAGATCTTTACGATTCGAGTCCACCAACTCCTCGACATCGTCAGCATTTGCTTCGAGACGTAGATCGTTGCAGAGATCTAAAATATCTCTCATCATACTCGCCTCCTCCCGTATTTGTTCCGTCTCTAACCCCTCAAAGTCTCGCTCGGAAACAGCTGATGGCAATAACTTCCTACAAGCA
Organism: Dolomedes plantarius; assembly: GCA_907164885.2. NCBI lineage: Eukaryota > Metazoa > Arthropoda > Arachnida > Araneae > Dolomedidae > Dolomedes > Dolomedes plantarius. Next base: position 131,674,798 of record OU015491.1, on the reverse strand, counting down.
GAGTTTAGAGTTTTTCTCGTGACCTCGGTCCAAGCCTTATCTATCAGTTGAACAACCTGATAGACATTATAGCAGTTTTTCCAGAAATCTTTTAATGTCAAAGCGGTCGAATTGGTATTATCGAAACACTTTTGAAACGTGTTTCGTATAGTTTCTTGAAATTGGCCATCACAAATTGATCCATGGGCTGGATAAGGGAAGTGGTGTTAGGTGGCAGATATTTCACAGTAATCCCCTCAATTCTTCACCTAAATCCCAGCAATTCTGCTTCCAATTCTTCACCTAAATCTGGTGGATGTGCCGGTGCATTATCGAGGACGAGAACACATCGCAATGACAACCCCTTTTCCTTCAGATATTTTTTCACCATGGGCTCAAACACTTTCCTGACCAACTCGAGAAACAATACCCGAGTTACCCATGCCTTAGCGTTAAAACGGCACATCACTGGTAAACTGTCTTTGCACACATTGAAACGCTTAAATTCCCTAGGTTTTTCAGAGTGGTACACTAATAAAGGCTTAACCTTGAAATCACCACTCGCGTTTGCACACAGGAGGAGCTTGAGTCTGTCTTTCATGGGTTTATGACCCGAAAGAGTTGCTTCTTCTGCCGTGATGTAGGTTCTTTTGGGCATTTTCTTCCAAAATAAACCTGTTTCATCACTGTTAAATATCTGAGATGAAACAAAACCACCAGCTTCAATAAATTCACCGAATTCTTGCACATACTCACCGGCTGCTTTTTTATCGACGCTTGCTGCTTCGCCGTGTCAAACGACGCTGTGTACGCCATGTCTCCGTGTGAAACGCCAAAACCAACCTGAAGATGTTAGAAAGTCCATCTTTTCTTCATCGTCTTTCGTTATGTTTGTGTAAATCTCTTTCGCCTTTTCACAAATAATGTTTTGATCTACACTGTCACCAGCACGCTGCTTTTCCTTTATCCACAGCAAGAGAAGTTTCTCCATTTCGTTTAGAGCATGTGGTCGTTGCTTAGCACTCACCGCATGTGACACCGTTGGTAAAACAGTAGCTTCTTTTATTTTGTGCCTATGATTCCTGTATGTACTTGCCGTTGATCTTGGTAAATTATACTGTCTAGCTACATTTGCCACTTTCATGCCTTGCTCAATTTTTGAGATTATTTCCCTCTTAGTTTCGATTGATACAAAGTTCATTGTTCGTTTTTGCTTTGAGTCAGCAGCAGCAACTGTTTTCGGACCCATTTTCGAATACTATTTTTAACAATTTATATAAAAAAATCACTGTATACAGTACTATAAATACAGTACACTGTATATACACTACACTTCAGTATATATATACGCACTAAACGCAATTTATAATGGGTATCAATGCGAAGTTTTGTTTCACAAAGTGCTGCTTTCAATCGATGTGTACTACACAAAGGTCGACGCGAGACTGGGCAACACCTTCTCTCAGCGGAAAGCCGGCTCTCACGTGACCTCAAAATGCGTGACGTATGTTTCCGCTGAGAGAAGGTGTTGGACTGGGTCCTTTGTTTGAATGCGCTCTCAGCTAGCGGGTGCATGGGGGGAAAAGCGACGAACTCCGACGAGACCGACGAACTCCGGTAACAAATTTGCGATGAAATAACCGACGAACTCCGAAGCCGACGAACACTGAGAGCGACGAACTCCGAGGTACTACTGTATATATATATATATATATATATATTTAGTTGAATGAAATACTGTTAATAATAAATAATTTTACGAGTTAAAAGCATAATTTTAGAAGAAATTTTGGTCCGAGTACATCTTCAGAAATTATTTCGAAAAATAATCACTTGGAGTCACTAGTACATATAGAATTGAACATAAGTCCATTAAAGAATAATATTAATGAACTAATAAATTCACAAGTCATAAAGGAAAAAAAAATCTTCAGCTTGTTTAAATTTCTAACTACGCACTCGATTTGAAACTTAAAAGTTGTTTATTCACGAGAAATTGATGGCAAATGTTGCCGTGTTTTTAAAGATAATATTTTTAGTTTGGAAAAAGCATAAAAATTCAGAGTTTTTCACTAAATTCAGAATGTTAACGATGATCAAGAAAGACGTTCAATTGCTACGAATTAAATGAAAAGTAAAAGGGATAAAGGAGACCTTCTTTTCTTTGAAATTTGATTAAATCTCCATTTAATACATCCAAAAATACCATACATAAAAAAGGAAAAACTAGAAATTGAAATTTTTTAATAGAGTACTCCCAGGAATTTCGGTAATTCGATTTTCGAGACTCGTGACTTTGTAAATTTTAAATTCTATTTTTTTCAATGTTTCCTTTATAATCTTTAATTAAAAGTAGGCTGCTTTTAGAAATAAAAAGGTAATTGATAAAAGTTTTTTTTCATATACTTTGGCGATTTTCTATTAATCTTATTTGAATACTGATAAAAATAGATAATTATGTATATTTTTAGAAACATTTATAAATTATTAATGATTTTACTGCATTTCCAATTAGTGTTTCACAGCCGAAAGGGTGATTAAATTTGCTTAAAAAAACAAAGGTTCTCAGTATTTTTCTGTTCATGATTGTGCACCTAACTTCATATTGATGTCTTTGTCTTGTAATCTTTTACAGTTGCATTTAAATTTCTCTCCATTTAAGTGCTAGTCATAATTTTAAATTCCTAATTCATATGGAAGATACATGCTTTTATGTATTAACCAGCAAACCTTCATATGGTAATGGTTTCATCATTATAATAATACGTAGCATGATATTCACCATAAAATCTATAACATCTTTTACCTTGGACCCTTTCTAACAATAAAAATGCATATCTCCTCTCGCAACATTCTGATACGTAATAAACCCTTATATGAAAAAATATTTGTCAATTTCTTTAGATGGAAGAAACTAAATTTTCAAATCTCTATTGTGCAGCTGAATTTTCTAAAGAGAATTTAATAAATAAGTTTTAAAGACTATATATTAAACTGAATTCATATCCTATCACTTTATTATCGCATTAGCGTATTTATATTCTCTGGTTATACTAGGAACTCAAATTTATTCATATTTTATATCTGAAAAAGTTGTAAATAATGAAAAAATCGGAAACAAATTTTTATCGTTCCATGCGTGCATACTTTCACATTATTCTCACATATATTCAGCGATCAAAGGACATGAAGTATTGTAAATGCAAAATCTGCATTTCTGGCAAGGAAAAACAAAAGTGTTACAGACAAGAATTATTTCCTAAACTGTGTGGGAATAATTATAGACATTCAGAAACAGTAACCAACTTAAACAATGTCAAAGCAGAAATTAGAGGTTGGTAAAATCATATTTCCTATAATCAAAATCTATGTTAATATATAGCTTTCTATTAATGCTATTGTTCCGTTATGAGAAAAGTATAGTTTTCCATACACACCGCTAGAAAAGCATTTCCATAACGCAGTCACACTGCTGTAGGACCCAGAAAAAATCTTTCTACAATAGGTAGACTGACAACTAATCATTCTAAGGGTATGAAAATCTACCCTGACGATATCAGATCCATTATCAACTGTAGATATTCTCCAAATTCCTTCTAAAATAGGTAGACTAAGAACTAATCTCACCTTATAAGATCCTTTATCAACTGTAGAAATTGTCCAAATGACTTCTACAATAGGTAGACTAAGAACTAATCTTTCTAAGGGTATGGCAAACCACCCTGACGACATAAGATCCTTTATCAACTGTAGAAATTGTCCAGAAACCCAGTTTTCCCCAGAAAATATCTTTGACTGTTCAGCCATTGTGGTCGCCATTTTAAAGCTTGTTTTGTCGCCACAAGAACTCCTCTATAGCCTACAGGCACCTGATCTAGCAACTACTGTTACCCAGGCTTTTGGTTATATTTGAGACTTTTTTCTCCTACACTATTCGTAGACGAAACAATTACTACAGTGGGTAAGTACATCTAAACGTCATAGTTAGGAGATCAGGAGATTAAAAAAATACTTTTAACAGCATCCTCCTCAGTCCCAGCGACAACTTTGAATTATAAAGTTTAAAATATTTCGTATTAAATGGTTCTAAATGCATTGAAAAGTACTGAAAAATTTTTTAAAATTTTCTTAATTTTTATTTGGGAGAAAATTAGTGTCTCCTGGAGGAGACATTGGGACAAAGTGGCATACACCAAAATCATTCAACTCAAAATCATTAACACAAAATATCATTAATTAATCTGAATTTAATGGGTTATTCTTGCACAGTGTAAGATCTTTCTCACAAAATACAAAATATATTTATACATGATACTTTAATATTTAATTTTAAGGGGAAAAAATGCAAGTTAGCAACGTACTAATCTATACTACTCACTTTTCCTGAAGAAAGTAAAAATTTATTGTATTATAAACCGTATAAACTACATAAAAGGCAGGAGAGTTTCAAAATATAATATAAAATATTATATTTGTAGCATAAATTTTATAATTCATGAAATAAATTGAAGCATTGTCTATCTTCTTGCATGCAAAGAACAATTTTGCTTGCTTTGCTCCTCATTCTTGCTGAATTTGATTTACAGCCAGGCATTCTGCAACGGTTTTTTATACAGGTTGTGGAATTTCTGGAAGATGCAAATTTTTCCTCTTCCTCAAATGATCTGATGGCAAAGGCACATTTGCATTGCTCTTCCTTTTTTTGAGGTATTGGTGGCTCACTTGGTTCATATTCCGATGTGTCATATTCTTCTGAACCATGAAAAAGGTATTCCTGAATTTTCACTCTGAATGTCAGGTAATCAGATCGGTTGTTGGTGCACTCGCCATTGCCTTGTATCTTCGGTACTCAGTCCATATAGCAGCTATTGCAAAATCTATAAAGTGAATTATCAGTCTAATGGTCCATTTTTTTGTCCGGGCACAAATTCTGTAATAACTTATAATGCAATCAAGGAAATCGACTCCGCACATATACAAATTATAATATTTTACTACGAAAGGTCAGTTAATAAAAACGTACTCCTTATCTTTTTTGGACCACCTTTTGCATGTATCTTGAGGATGATTCCCATGCACAGAAGAAGAAAGCATGACAGGTTTGTTGCCGTACCATTTTACAACACAGACTTGCCCATCATTTCTAACTTTTCCATCAATTGAGCCTCGACCCAGTCTTTTCATTTCAGCGTCTGTTTTGAAATTGACTTTGGAAGGTATATTGTTCTTTCCTAATACTTCTGTTCCTTGGCAAAGAGTTTTGTAATGAAGAATATCCAATAAAGAAATTGACTTAAAATATCTGTCTATTTACAAATTACATCCTGGGGGTAAGTTCTCCGAAAGTCTCAAAATTACTCTGCCTCCAGTATGTAATTCCTTCGCATCAACATTTACGAATTACTAATTATCTTGTCCCCAGTTACTTGATAAATAAATAAATCTAAAGGAAGACCATCAGGTGGAGTAGCCCCAAGGCTTCATCACTTTGTACAGTTTAATTTTTGGTAGAACAAAAGTTATTTTTATCTTTATGTAAGTATAAAAAAATCACAATATTGCCATTTTTAACTTTAACAATAAATAATATATGGATTCTACTTATAAATAACAAGAAAAACAAGTATAATTAACAATTATAATTTCTGCTAAGTTGAAAGCTATTCCCTGATTTTAGTTTCAAATCAAGTGATTTTGATAGCAATTGGCCGAATGTCTCCTTGAGGCGACACCAAACTAATATTGTTGTATATCAGAACTAGGGAGGTTTGAATATATAAATAATAATGCCATATTGAAGAACCATGTTTGAGGTATTCAACGACATGTTTCATAAATTTCCATGATACAAATAATAAGAAATATGATCACTTACTCATGTGCATGTGTGTAATTTTCTTTCTTTCAGAAAAAACCATTTTCATTTGACCCTATACAAGCTAGGAATATTAATCTAGCAATAAAAAGCATTTTTTCATTACTGCCATCTACTAACAAGAAAAGTAAGTAGAATTGAAGCATTTTATTTCGCTTATTTTTTAAAAGTATTGTTTAATGTCTCCTACAGTCGACACCAGGACTGGGGAGGGTATACAAGCATTGATAAAGATATTCTTGAAATAGTTCATTCAAATTTAACAATCAATAAAATACTACACTTTCGTTTTAAAAATAGATTAGTTTAAACGTTACAGGGACTCCATTGAAAAACAAATACTGGAAAAAATTACAGTAGCTCATTATATAAAGAATTGATGCTTAGTTTTGAAGTCTCAATATTAAATAGTATATTGCTGATCTATTTGAATAAGTTGATTAGAGTATCATGCATAACACTGGGAATGCTTCAGTAAAATTTGTTTTTAATTTCAGGATTTCAGTTTTGTGGGAGCTTTTTTTAATTTTTCCGTGTCAAATATTCAATGTTAATTTATTTCTGGCTTTGGTGACTTAACATTAGAACGCCGGAAGACATCTTTTTCAAATTTTAGCTTTACATAATTTCCGTTTTATAAATCTACCTTTCTATGATTTTCACAATTAATTAATTTATTTAAAATAAAGATACATTTTTGTTTTTATTTTGCTACTTGTGTTTTATTTTGCTGTCTAGGTAAATTAAGTTCTTTAAAGACTAGAACCTAATTTACCTAGAACGTCGGAAGAGGTTCGAAATGACCCATTTCATACATTATGGGAAAATAAATATAATTAGACACTGATGTTCTGATCAGTTGTTAATAGTTATATATAACCCCCACTATAGTTTTAAGATGTTATTAGAGTGGTTTGTGGGGAAAATATTCTAATTAAGGTAAGTTCCTCTGCATATAGTCTAAAATACCTTGTTTTCCGATAGATATTGTTACAACTTTCGGAAGGAATTAAGAAATTTTTTTGAAAGAAATTTTAACAAGCAACAGTTCCAGTTTTGAGGAATAGCTTTGTTGTTCAATAAACAAACATTCTGCTGATTTTCAGCTTTTCACAGATTGTAAAATTTCCTGAGGTGGCTTGCTGATTTTGTTGAATGCTTCTACTACTATACGATTTCCATAATCACCTCATTCCATTACAATAATGCCATTGAAATAAGCATCGCTGTCTGACAAATTTGGAATGAAATTTTGGCTGACCTAGGATGTAAAAACTAAGTATATGCTTAATGGTTTTCCATATTTGTAGAAAACAGAACTGCGCCCAACTAAACAATCCCTAGGAGTATATGTAGTTCTTCGATTGTGGTACCGTACAAAAACAAAGGTAGAAACATAATTACTGACAATTTCTTTACTCCCCTTTCTGTTACAATACATCTAAAAAATAGCAAAACTTCACTTACGATAAATCGATCACTGAAGTAAATTCCACAAGCAATAAAAAAAAGAAAATGTTCATTTTATTATTCAATTTTTTTCAAAAATGCTATCAGATTGACTGTGTATCAAGGCAAAAGGAACAAGAATGTTCTTTTGCGGCGTTCTCTTCATGAAAATTTTACGTTTCCGATAATAGAAAAAACCCCTCCTGAAACAGCAGAGTACTACAGTAACACAAAGTAGAATAAACGTACAGTAACACGGCTCAAATGTTCAACACAAAATCTTGTTCACAAATATGGCATGTCCACGTATCCTTCATTTCGGATTGTTCCGGAACACTCCGAAGTTTCTATAAATACTTGGAATATTTATCAAAAAGTTACGATAACCAAAATTAGTAGGAGATCATTTATATTGGCTTTAAGTGACGAATCACAATCCAAGTATTTAGGAGATATAAAGCCAATATTATGCAGGATGTAAACCAAAATGTTACTATTACTCACCAAAATTGCAACTTTGCAACTGTCAAAGAAATAAAGCATCCAATATTTACAAAAAATGTAGAGGTGGCAAATGTGTGGGGCAAAAAGTGTTTATTTGCATAAAGTGCATAACAGATTAATAATGGTGTTTGTATTAATTTAATTTAATTTTAATTTGTTGTTGTTTCTAATGCCCTCTGACTGGAAGGTCCAGACCAGGTCCATAACGGATTCGATTTGAAATATGAGTCTCCGGTTTATATAGCACCACAAGGTAATTTAAATTTAATTTACCTTTGTAAATGCTTGAATAATAAGTATTCTTAATTGAGAATGCAATTGGTGAATAATATTGTCGTAATTTGAGCTAGAGATCAAAATTATCCCTATGAGGCATAGTAGTAAGTTTAAAAGTCGTGGCGTTCTAGTGTTAATCCATTCATTTATTGACTAGCTGAATACCCGTGCTTCGCTATGGAGTACATTGAAATTAAATACAACGGTGAATGTCTGCAGTTAATGCCAAATATATATATATATATATATATATATATATATATATATATATATATATATATATATATATATATATTTATAAAAAAATCGTAACAAATATTTTTATAGACAAAATAATGTAGAAGAAAATATTCAAATTAAATAAAACTGTCAATGTATGAAATTAATTTGTATGTTTAATATCCATAAAAGATACGATTTTGAATGAAATTCTTTAAAAACTTTCATCTCAATTGGCCTAATTGTTAATTTTTTTCTTTTACCGTATTTCAATATATATTTTGTTAATTTATTTCGTTGTTATGCACGTGGCGTAAAATTAATTTAAAGTATCACAAAAATAGAAACCACGTGATCAGCATTTAATAAATTAAATTCTAAAAATTAATCTTTAAAAATTCACCAAAAATTAGAAAATGGAGGTAAAGATTCGCAAAAGATTTAATTTTAAAGGAATTATGATCTTTCCCGTGATATACCTTTTATAACCGTCGGATTATTATTTCAAATGCAAACTTAAAAAAAAGATACAAAGATAGCTTCAAAATTTAATTTAAAAAAATCTAATAAGAATTTTTCAAAACTTTTTCTCAGTGCACCCCTACATTATAAGATGAATCGCCATGCAAAATTTCAGCCCTTTAGGTCCAGCAGTTTGGTCTGTGCATTATCTGTCAGTCAGTCACTGAACTTTTTTATATAGAGAGAGATAATTTCGTGATTTTGCTACGCCCAATTTTAACACTTATGTGCGCAGAATAAAGTAGAAAAAGTTCTCTAGAGTTTTATGAACTGTAAGTTTAATTTTTATTTAAGATATATTTCTAGATATATATAATTCACAGCTTTTCTCGTTAATAGACTTGAAAAGCAATGAATAGGAAATCGTTCTTAAATATTATCTCGGTCGAAATAATATTGTTTTTCAGTATCCAAAATAATTTCATCACTTTGGAAACAATTCATTTGAATGTTTTCCAGCGAAAATTCTTTACTGCCAATATGAATAAAAAAATATACGGCAAACTTACTGTAATATTCTTGGAGTGATAAGAGTTAATATTAAATCAATTAATGTTTAATCACACACATACAGAGGGGTATGAGCTAATGACGCCCAACTGAAAATACAAAAAAAAATTCTAAATTTTCATCGTTGCATCGGACAAAGGAAACAATTTTACCCAAGAAAAAGAAACTAATAGAAATGTGTTTTCTTATCATCGTTTTTTGAAATAGCTTTAACTCTGCTTCTAATTGATGTAGAATGAAAATCAAAACAGTTTTGAAAAGAGAAAAGATTGAGTTACACGATTCTTGCAAAAAAATGAAATTGACCAAAATAGTCAAAAAATGACCATTTCAATGTAGGTAGTCACCTTAAGTTTTACCTTGCTATATATAAATATTGACCGACATTCTATTAGGCATTTTTTATTGGTTTAAATTAAGTTCATTAAAATATTAATTTTAAAAAGGGGTAAAGTAATTATTTTTACAAATTACTTCTGGCCATACATCTTCTAATTTTTACACTATTTTGAGATTACACGTGCACACATTTATACGCATGTCCATTCATATATGTGTTTCATTGATTGCGTACGTGGACAAGTGTGTGTGTTAGAAAGATAGATAGATAGATAAATAGAGAGATGAACAGATAGAGAGATAGATAGAGAGGGAGAGAGAGAGAGAGAGTCCTTGTGCGCGTGTTTTCAGATGCAGTATCGTACGTGCATCCTCTAGATTTAATTACAAGAACAGTGAATAGTAGTTTGAATAGGTTTTACATAATGTTCTCATTAATCTTATTTAACATGAAACAAATCCTTTCAAACATAAGGCAAAAGGCAGCTATTCTGAAATAGAAGGCTAATTTGCTATGCAGGAAAAAAAATGCGTTTCGAAAATCCCCTGTTTTATAAGGATAAACATTTTTGCATTATTTCTCTCTTTAGAAAGCCTCTTTGGTCATTTTTGAAACCAATTAGCGTTTCTATTAGCCAGGACTGACAATCATTTTTTTTTAAATGAAGCGAAAAGTTTCCATCTTCTAGAAATTTTTGAGCTTGCTTTTTAGAAAGTGTCAAATGCCCTGACAAGAGAGAAAATATAATTAGTTCCACTCAAAATCCTCCATGTTTTCCTGTCAGAGCACAAGAACAAGCTATCCCTCTATTTTTTATACGCATAAATAATGATACAAATTTTCTCGATGAAGCATTAATTATTCTTGGAAAAGTTGGAAGTTGAAAATAGAAGCTTATATTCACAACAGGGCAAAAGGCTCAAATGAAATTTTTATTTTCAATTTCTTTGTTCTCCAAAGCCGTTTCCAGGCACCCGTCTGAAGTTGGGTAGACTTAACAGATCGAAATATATATACCATACTATAATATACTATAATATTGTGAATCTGTATTAAAATGATTCTAAATATAACTATTAATTTATTATTCTCCTATTAAACTTGAAATATAACATTATACTCTATTAAAATTGTTTCCATATTAATTTTTGAAGGTAATAAATAAACATTATCATCAATTTAAGTGAAAATCCGCGTAGAATGTTAGAAACCTTATTAGCACCTCATGAATTAAACATAAGTTTTGAGCCTCAGCGGTATTTAAATGCATAGGATAATGATACCTAATTATGCTTTCGCGGGAAGAAAATAAAGTTTTATGACTTCTTGGTTCCCTTAAAAGGCTCAACTAATTCACAGAAAAAGAATTCCTCATTTTCGTGGAACGAATAAAAATAAAGCAGTTTTAATTTTGAGGAATAACTCAGCCATTCGACTCGTGAAAAGTGTTAGTAATGCATACAAAATAACACTGTAAAGTGTACTGTAGTCGAAAATCCCGGATAATTTGGTCGATTTCTTAGGCTTGATATTCAAAGCCAGGGAAAATATGTATCTAAAATGGTTCCTTGTAATAGAAGACTTTAAGGGAATTTCAAGTTGAAACGATTACAGGAAATTTTATCTAATATTTTTAGAAAGAAAAAAAATCAACTCCGGATTAGAGACATACCGCAAAAAACTACCGATCCCAATCTTGAAAGTTTAGACAATCCATTTCTGAATGGAATGAATTTTCTAACCTTTTTATTATTTTTTGTTGGCGTTATTTTTTGTGTATTTTATTGTTGCTTTGTGGTCACTTGTATCTGAATCCCCTTTGGATACATGCCAGGGGTCAAGCGCCTATCTATGATCTCTATTCCCCCCGAACTTTTGCGCCAAGTGCAAATAAACTATCGCTTAATTTTTTACCAAATCTCATAAGTTAAGACATTTTTCATTTTTGCTTTAAATTTCAGCCAAGTGACATAGTTTTGCGGAATTAAAAGATAACTTACGACGTCGATTACCAATAAAAACGATGAACCAGATAAAAATTGCAAATCAAACTCTAAAACACATATTTGCATTAATGAAATGAAAAATTAACAATGGATATATAATTTTGAAAAAAGAGAGAAGAGGCTGGATAACATAAAGGGAAATCTATTGTTGCTTATGCCCCTTGACCGGCAGTAACATCAGATCAAGTCCCGAAGGCTATGGGCGATGAAGGTGCGGCTCCTGTTTTTGAATTAGCCCCACAAGGGTAGGAGTCCGACTTGGCTAAATGACCGGTCCCGTGACCCGAGTCAAGTGACAAGACCGGGACACTTGACCCCGCACCTCCAGAGGCAAATTTGAGAAATTGGAGGACATTCTAGCAACGCCCTATTTTACGTGCCCAGGCCACCATTAGTGAACACGGCGGTAGATTTGAAGCGACGAGCCTCGAACCAGGCACGTGCAGATCACTGGACCGCTGCTCTAAAGGGAAATCTACAGGTTAGGACTATCTCTATATCTGGTGAGAAAGATATGCATGAAGTTGGGACACAAATATTTGACCACATGTCACAATTGTTCACTGATATTAAGAAACTAACATAAGATGACAAAAGTGAAGGGATGGATTGTCCATGACATACCGTCTTGCATGTGGTGTTGGTCTCCCAACTTCCTTCAAAACTTTGTTCTGTGCTTTTGTTTCTTGATAGTTTTTACCCATCTGTACGATGTTTAAAATTGCTCCATCTTTGTCAACTTCTTTATTCCTGTTAAATTTTTGGGGGTCAAAGGTTAATTTTTGCTTACCTTATATCATTAAAATCAAAAAAGGAAAGCACTTTGCATTTAATACTTTTCGCGTGGTGACAAAGTAAACATTGATTCGGGTCAATGTAACCCGTTCTGCCGTTCTAGTGTTAAAACATATATTTTGCAACAATTCTGTATCGAAGGTAATTTAATTTTCTAAACATAAAGACCATTTAAAATCAGTTTATGTCTTTCTTTCGCCTGTCAAACTTATATTCTGATAGAGTTCTGTAGTTTATTTTTTTATAATTTAACATTTCTAAATTAAAAACGACTCGTCTCGGAATTTACTAACCAGAAAATACATTTAATCAACATATTTGTTTTCAATTTTGATACTTTTATATCTCATTTCAAGTTTAAAATATTCAAATTCTTAAATTAAAAATTTAACTCTTGCTTGGTTTAATCAAGATTATTGAACATAACTAGAAGAATATCTCATTATGGGTTAATTTTTTTTTCAACTAATATTAACATGAGGGTTTATGAATCGACTTTTGAGATTTTTTTACATTAATTGACAGAGCTTATTTACTTGCGGCTTAGGATTAATTAACGATATTTATTTCCCTTTTTAAGATTTTTTAGCCTTTTAATTGAAAACAAATAGGAAAAATTGAAGTTTTTGCTTTTCGTTTCCTTAATTTCAACTTCAATTAGGCTTCTTCATAATCATCATCGGTTTAGAGCAGTGCGGTTTTGAAGATCAAAGCCCTTCCAGTAAGTTTTTTTATGCTTTAATACCTTAATTAACGAAGTTACTTAGAATGAACGAAATGTAGTTTTTTCGCTAAGTTTTCAAAAAAATATATTTAACTGGTAAATGGATACTTAGAAATTATATTATCATGGTGTTAATAAGTAAAATTAAGAAAAGAAATGACACCAATAATTATATTGGTAAAATTGAAATTTATAAAATTAATAGTCTAGTTACAAGAAAACGTACAAAAATAAAGATAACTGCTGGCAGTGATGTTTTCATGTATCCTTGACTTTGAAAAGGAATATTTTTTTAAAATTAAAATTCGTTTTCATTTAAAACTCATATCTGACACGAAATCTTAAATCATGGACGTCATTAATTAAACTATACGTCAATTGAATCTTGCTACATATATAGTATTTTATGGTTGTTTTATCTACCTATTGCAACTGAAACACATTGTTTCGTTCCGTTAGAGTATGTTTTAGCCTAGGTTTATATAAATTCTAACTGTGTGCTAAAGAACGGTAGTGTAGGATTTGCTTTGTTACTCTTTTTATGGAAAGTTTCTCAAGTAGAACACGGAGGCCTTATTCGAATTGTTGTCAAACTCCATTCTTGTTCATTTTGAAATACAGAGCAGTAAAGTCTAATGAGTGCTGAAGATCTTAATTTATAAAATTAATGAGTCTGAATGAAGTCTGAATTTGTACTGCCCTCTGTTGGCAGCAGAAATAAGCTGGAGATGTACCAGTTTATAAATAAGATAGAAAGGACTTGTATGAACATGAAAGTGAGGCTGACTCAATTTTCTTTTTAAAGTGGAGTTCGACCACTATTCAATAAGGCCTTTACATAAATTTAGACATTGTGAAGTACTTATAGACTGCTCATTAAAATATCTATTTAGGTTTGGAATTACTGATAATTCATGAAAATTTTAGACAGAAGTTACGCCACAAGAACTGCATGTTTTTTATACTTATTTATTCTGTATTTCCCTATCTTATATTCCATTACTAAATACATGTTTTATAAATATTTCGCTGAATGCAGGGTGCAAAAAATTAATAATTTTAATTTATTATGACGAAGGATCGATAGTGGCAGGAAAATTTGCTTAATGTAAAACTTTTCTTGTACGAAAGTGAAAAATCCTCACCAAATCTCAAGCCAGAATAATTGAGCTACTGTGCGATAGGATGTGAAACCGTTAGTAATTTATTTGTAGCATTTTGACATGTATAAAAAGCACATAAATATAAAATTTAATTAAAGGGTATGAATTTTAAGAGGAATTGCTCTCTCTTTCACACTCCGTATTCTCGTTTTCTATATGAATTATTATGTCATTTCATCACGATTACATTATGCACTATTCTTTTTATCCATTTTCTCCCCCTATTTCTTGACTGTTAAATTTCTGTACTAATTTATAAATTTCTTTATTGATTCTTTATGGAGACTTTCATTAGTCAGAATGTTGGGATAAGGGAGATGGCGAAAGCTATGTGCTACAACTGAGTATTAAGGGCTCGCTTGAGATATAGTAAACCAAGTGGAAATCTTCGCTCGATTGATATTTGTTCAGAATAAATTCTGGGAGTTCTTTGAAAAAGAAAGCTTTGTTAAGGCCATGGTCAGCTTTCAAATTACCAATAATCGAACAAAAATTTGAACTTTTATTGGGGAGTGTATTAATATTATAAAAAAATATAAATATTGGAATAAAATCCATTTAAGATATGTAATGAAAATTAAATAGAAAACTTGATGGCTTTAGAAAAGTAGATATTAAAGTAGGTGAAAAGAATATCTTTTAAATGGCTTTTTCTCAAAATGCGTAACTTTCAGCTTTTCAAGTCTTTAAAATGCTTCTTGCGTCATAATTTTTGACGAAGTTTTATAAAATTTATAACAAAGACTCCTCTAATACATAAAAATAAAGTTATGTATCCATTTCAGGTTTCGACATCATTCAGATTATCAAAGTTTAACTTAAGTGAAGAAAAGTGCAAAAACTTCCCGAAAATTCAGAGTACAAGCATAAAAATATTTACTAAAACTTACCTAACTATTCCACGAAAGCACAGAATAATGCATGACACTGTTCAAAATGTATTTATAAGCAATATAAATGCAAAGTTAAGGGGAGGAAGTTAAAAATTGGTTCGCAAGGACCATTTTAAAAAACAATAAAAATTTCAACTTTTAAAATATAACTTTTTAAATATTTATAAAATGTTATAAGGTGTTTGATATATTTATAATTTAATGAACATATATGCAAAATTTTATATATCTCAGGCAATAATTCCAAAAATCGCATTGCAATGCTCACCATCCCCTTAATATAATAATGAAACTGCGAGCACTGTGCAGTTACAAAATACGAAGACTGATTAGTCAACTTTAAACACAGCCGCTAATTTCATATTGTGATGTAAATTTATTTAAGAAAGTTCAGCATCGCAAAAATTATTAGAATTATACCCGAACGTTATGATGTCTTGCAATTTTTAAAAGTTTCTAATCTATACTTTTCTTTAGGATCTGTTGATTTTTTTTATTATGCATGATGCCAAATGTAGTTCAGATGGTTCAGATGTAGTAAAATTGTTCAGATGGACCACCTCTTACTTCAAGACATAATCTACTCTAGAGGGATTACCTCTAAACGTATAACGAATTATGGCGGATTGCGATTCTGTAACTACTCTTTTTGAATCAGTTTGTAAATGTATTTTATAATCAGGACAACATTATCTGCTAACATACATTGTTTTTATTATCATAGCCGGCCTGTATTAACTATAGTTTACCTTTATGGTTTTTGCTGGTTTTAGAGCTCAATTTTCATGAACAGTCTGACATAATTTAAAAAAAATAAAAGTGTATAGAAGCCTTTCATATTTTAATTTATATGTTTTGTTGCCTTACAACTTGGAAAGTCGATTGCGTTGACAGTGATAGTGTGCAACTGAAGTAGCATAGTGCAAAAAACATGTTTAAATTATGATTCTGATACAAGTTTATTCAGTTTTCTTGCTTTTTGTTTCTTGCACTTTATTTTAGTTGAAATAATTGAAAACACATATAATATCATACTAAGAGGTATCAAATCGCTCTCTTTCATCTTTAATTTTAATTGTTATGTAACTGGAAGAGGACAGTTATCCATGGCAGTTAATCAGCTTTTTGCGAATAATCTGCAATGTTTTGTGATAAACTCATAAATCATTGAAGAGTCTGGTAAACAATACCTCAGAACACTCAAATTAGTTGAATTTTGTAGGTTATCCCATATAACAAAAACACCTCCATAAACAAACACACACACACACATATATATATGACACAAATTTTAATCCTTTTAAATACTCCTAACATGTTTTTTCCAAATTCGTTTATCTTATTGCAACAGAATACCGTCCCCTTAACTTTGGATTGCAACCTATGTTCAACCAACATAAATCTATCTTTCCCCTAAAGCTGTTGTACGCGGGGACCATTATATAACAGTTATATAAGATCGAACCGGGTCGAACGCTCGAGAAAACATCACCCCATATGACGCGTTAAAGTCAGGTGCTAATTCTAACCAATTAAAGTTAGCGCGCCTGTACTCAAGGACATACAACTAGGGTTTTCGCGGGTCTTTGGGTGTCTGTCTCATGACTGTCTGTCCTGGAAACATGTCGTAAATTGCGCTGCGGTTTTTTATATTGCTATGTGCTGTTTCGACAGCCCCAGGACGATATTTTTTATGCATAACCTCTAGAGACCCGAGCCTAAAATAATGCACTTTATTCACAATTTTTAACTTTATCTAGCATAAATAACATTAAGTAAAATAAATATAAACAAAAAATTTCAATTCAAAGTTTTTAATTATGTTAATTAAGTGGTACCCAAATGGGTACCTTGGGATTATATGCAGACAAAAATCAGTTACTTCTCATGGAATTCTAAGAAGCAGTTTCTGTTTTTCAAGCTCAAAAATAGATTGCATTTAATGCATCTAACTCTGGATTTTCCTTTACAGCCTGGATAATGGCATTTCTTCTGATTTTGCAATTTGGACTGCATTGGGAAATGCCCCATTTTGTCGTACCTCATATGATTGCCTGGTATGGAGATCACTTTTTGGACATATTTTTGGCTGAACTGCCTTCTTCTATAATTTTGAGGTTTCTTTAAGAATTAAACTTTCTGCCGTTACAAGTTTGATTTGTATCAATTTTTAGATCGTCTTTTCTTAGCACCTGACTTTGTTTGCAATGGCGTGTGTAGAGTATCCATGCATTACACGTTGCCATGTCAAGGAAATGTGCAAAAATACACATTGGCCATTTTATTGGGCGTGTTCAAATGAGATAGTATGAAATAAATCTATCCATTAGATCTACTCCACCCATATAAGTACTATATGCTTTTACAGCAGCAGGTTGCTTTAAATATATCTTCCTATTTGCTTCCTTGCTCCATCTCTTGCAAATTCCTTCAGGGTTGATGCAAAATGCACTGGACAACATCAATACCGACTTATTGTCCTTCCATTTGATTAAACAGGCTGGTCCATCTTCACGAGTTCGGAATTTAAAAGAGCCTCATTCCATATGTCGCTCTTGTGGAAAATTAGCTGCAGTACCATCAGTTCGTTTGCTCATTACGGTACCAGTCAAAAAAATTCTGGCACTAAGGTAATCAAGAATTGGTATACTTGTGAAAAACCTGTCGGTAAATAGATGAAAAATTGATGTTTCTGGCACTGTACTAACTAAATGCTTTACTATAGCTCCTCCTAAACCATAAGATACCTTTTCATCTGTTGGCACTGTATCTGCACCCGTATAGATAACAAAATCAAAACTAACCCATGCTGTGTAGTGAGTACAAAATTTTTCAATCCTATAGGGTTAGGCTTTGATGGGACATATTGACTCATTGCCCAACGACCCGAAAATGGGATCATCTGCTCATCAGTGGACAAACATTTTTTCCGAGGCAGATCTTTTTCTCTTTTTCCTTTCTGGTTTGGAACAGTAGGTAGTACCTTTACAGGAGTAAATATTTCTTGTCCATTGTGCACAGCCTTCACTTTCAGGTTCGAAATTCTTAAGGAAATCAGGATCATCAGTATCTGATAATTCTCTAACACTTTGCGCAAGAAGAGCTTGAATTTCCTCTTCTGTCAGATAACGAACCAAAAAAAATAAAATAACAAATTTTTTTAGCATTCCAGACCCGAGGTACCCAATTGGGTACCTTCTTTTTGAACATCGTTAATAACACAAATAAATGTAAATAATGTGTATTAATTCATATTTATATAGTCACTATGGTCTAAACTTTTTATAAATATAACACAAAATGAAAAAGAAAATGTTTAAAGAATAAAAATAAATAGTTTTCTTATTTCTAGTACGTCTAGAAGCCATTTTCAGATTTCCCACCACTTTAACTGAAGATCCTGACTTTGGATCTGGAACTGGTAGCACCATTTATCAGGAATCGCTTAAAATAGACTTTACCTAGTTGGGTCCCGTCGGTTTCGAAGATGATAAAGGTAATTAATGTTTCTGGGGATGTTTTAAAAAAGGTACCCAATTGGGTACCGTGGGACTCCAGAGGATAAAGTCCTGTAGCTATTATAACTGGAACTTATATAGTGTACTTGAGCCAGTAGAATATTACTTAATAAAGAACTGTGTAACCAGCTATGCGGAGTATTATGTTTTCTCGCCTGGACTTCGTCCCTACGCCAATCATCCACTTTCTACGACTATATTTAAGACTTTTCCAGTTCACAGGCCTGTTGCATCGCCCCGCGACAGTAATCATTTCATATATATATATATATATATATACACACACACAAGTTTGTCTTTATAATTTTTAAAGGATGGATTTCCTAAAATTTTTATCCTTAAAATGTTATTCGGCAGAATTTTAATAACTTTCATTTCAAGTGTCCCTTACATATTGCGTAATTTCTTTATGCTGTCCTTCGTGCTTGGATCTACTTTTTAATTAAATAGATCTAGTTTAAATGGAGGATCTTTTAATTCGGTACTTAATAAAACTTGATACATTTAATTAAACGTAACTGATTGAGAGGTAATGGAAATCAAATCAGTTTGTAGTAAAAAAATTAGTCTAGAGTCCCCGTGATTAAATGTTTCATTTCTATATTTTATTACTTCTAGCTTAACGTAGTTTTCTAAAGAAATGTCTTTAATTAAGGATGATCTGTCTAATTTTCTTACTTGGTTTTGGAGGGCTAATTTAAAAGAAAACATTTTCTTTGATCTTGTTGATTTTGTTTTAGAAAATAGGATAATATATTTCCTTTGTTTACTATAGTTAAAAAATATAATTTATTTAAATTTATTTTGTATTCAGCAACATTATTTTACATGCAAAAAATTATTTATGATGCGAGAACAATTAGAAAATTTTCTCTGTGGAAAAAAACAAAATAAAGCAATTATTCTGACCTATTGCAAATCCTTTTGAAAATGCAAAAATAAACAGTCTCTTTATAACTCAGAATATTATCTAATTTATCAATGTGCTACGAGAAAATATGCCACAATACCAAACAAAAATACATAAAATCTTGTGGGTAGTTGAAGGTTAAACATTTCCTGATTATCAGCGGCAGACTGTATTAAGACAAAAAAAGTTAAAATATTAATTTTCCAAGAAAATGCTATTATTGCTGGAAAACATAAGCGGGTTTTTAGCTCTGTATGTCTGTATATTTTGCTAATTCATTCATGTCTTGGTAAATAAGCCGGGACTGTTATAGTTTAAATCTTCAGAATTCACTAGGAAATGACGGGACTTGGACTTTCAGATAGTAGTACCGAAAACTGGAATTAAATAAAGGAAAAAATCTGAAGAAAAACTAAAAGTATGAGCATGTTTTTCTTTTTAATAGACCTAATCGAAATCATTTTATGTGTAGCTCATTTAAAACCGTCATACCACTTAATTTTGCCAATAGATTCAATTTTGCGATTATCACTACAAACGGCTGCGTTCGATAGCACAGAAAATAAATAGTTCAGTGAAGTTTTTATGTATAGAGAAATAAATATATCTTATTCTTAAACATTTATATTAATCATACATAAATCGGAGAAATAAATCTTAAATTAGAGAAAGTTATCAAGGAGGATTCTAATTTATATTCTGAAAAAAATAATATGCGTGTGACAAATTACCTCTTGAACTTTTATTAAACAGTGGTGTGATATTTAAGACGTTTTCTTATTTAGTAAACATAACCTCTGTCAGAAAAATTCCAGGACTTAACTAGTAAAATTAATTTATTCAACTTAACAACTAATGGTACTAGGTCTTGTCAAAGATGTCCACTCGACTATCTATGCTCAAATGCCGAAGTTGGTCTTTTTGTTGTGACTGATGCCCTTAGACTGGCTATTTGGGCATGCGGCTCCAGTTTTTAATGGCACCATAAGGGTCGAAGTCCGACTTGCCTAAAGGACCGATCCCGTAATTTTGAACCGAGTCAAGTGACAAGACAGGAAAACTTGACCCCACACCTCCAGAGGTAAATTTGAGAACCTGGAGGACATGCAACCACGACAGATTTTTCGTGCACCAGCCGCCATTAGTGAACAAGGTGGTGGATGTGACAGCGACCTGCATCGAACCAGAGACTGCCACCGTTTCTGGAGGTCATTGAGTAACCAGAGAAAGCTTCATCAAGGATGCTTCTCAGCACATCTGTCACAGCCTTTGGGATTGCTGCAATATCTTCATGGCGTTTCCCTATCACACGGAGACAGATCGGATGAATATGGAGGGAAGTGGTAGAGTAGGGATACTCAAGGGGTTTTCCTTAGGTTAATGGAGACATTAATGTTAAATCTCTGCTTGGAGTCTGCGTCCACCACGTTACTCATGCTACTTCCAACTAAATGCGCTAACAAGTCGAATAGTGGGTTGCTAAGCACAGCCCTGCTAACTAATGAGTTTACATGGAAGCACTTCCAAGGCCATGTCTATTCAGTACATATCAGGGGATTAAATAACATCCATTTTTTCAGTTCTTACAGGTAAAGAATTACAACATCAGTCCTGGAACTTTTCTGGAAAAAATTTTATATTGTTATTTTAACCTACACCTCTGTGATGATTTTCTTCTGACATAATTTTCGTAGGTATTTTCATCCTCTCCATAAATGGTTTAAAATGTCTCGATTGCCCGAGATATTTACCGACAAATTTGTGGGCTAGGCTTTTGTTTAAAAGAACATATAAAAAATATTATTGAACAATTTCTACTACGCCTTTCTCCCTTTTTTAATCCTTAGGGACATTAGCAGCTAAGGGGCTAATGGCCCTAAGGATAGGCATTAGCACCTTAGCTGCTTCAAAATGTTTTGTACAGAAATTTGCGCATTACTTCTGGTACTATATTTTTTTATGATTTAAAATGTCAAAGAACTGAGGTTGTTTCATCTGCTACCGCCATGTACTACTGTGTTTATCATGCATGTATATATATATATATATATATATATATATATATATACAGTGGAACCTCCCTTAACGGACACTCCCTTAACGAATAGCGGACACCTCTAATTAATGGAAATTTTTACGAGTCCCAGTCCTTTTATATAGGACAATCCATGTTATTCCCTCTGAATAGCGGACACTCAGAATAGCGGACAGTTATTTTGAAAAAATTTCAAATATTTTGGCAAACATTTCAAAATTAGAAACTTTTGACGCCTGAAATGGATGAATGGAAAAATTCTGGACACGTCACAACATATTTTTAAAACAGATTTGTGTTGAAGAAAAATCTGTAAATTCAAATGAAGTAACAGATTGAATTGAAAAGCTTAAATATTTGTGCAAAGAATATGGTGACAGAGAAATTTTCGATGCCGATGAGTCTGGCCTCTTTTGCCGTGTTCTACTAGACGAGACCTTTTGTTTTAAGGGTGGAAAATGTAGTGGCGCGAAATTTCAAAAGAGCGGATCACTCTTTTGCTGCGTTGCAACATGCTGGGAGACTTCGAAACTCCAATTGTTATTGGAAAAGCTAAGAAGCCTAGATGTTTCAAGAACATTTATGTGCGAAAATAAAGTGTTTCATGGAAGTCAAATAAGAAAGCGTGGATAACCACTGAGATAATGAGCGATTGGTTGGTGGAGTTAGACAACAACATGAAAAAAACAAGAGAAAAATCATTCTGTTCATGGACAATGCTACAGCCAATTTCAGGGAATTATCCCCAGCTTTAAAGTACGATACAGAAATCTGCTTCTGGCACAGATTATCTCCTGCAAATCCACCGAAGAGTTGGCAAAATCGGTATCTGTTTTGGATGCAATTTCCTGGACTACGTCAGCCCTTAAAAAGGTGGAACCTGGGTGCGTTCTAAAATGTTTTAAGAAGACGGGATTTTTGAGTACAAGCGAAGTGGAAACTGACAGCACTACCGAAAAAAGCAAAAATGAACTTGCGGATCTAGTAGCCAATTTGGATTCAAATGTCAGCGTTGAAGAGGAAGTCAAGATAGACGACGATTTATCCATTGAAGAAAATAACCTGCGTATTTCCAATTTCATTCATCGGGCCACCACTGAAGCACTAGACCTTTCTGAGGATGATGATGAGGAATCGCCAATGGAAGACTGCAAAATCAAAGATTATTCGGAAGCACTGAAATACAGCGAACAATTCAAACATTTATTTCTGAGCAATGAAGATTCGGAGGGACTAGCAAAGCTAAATCCTATGAAGATTCATCTTGAAAAACAGGTTTGTTGTGTAAAAATGAGAAATCAAACTTTGTTAAGAGATTTTTTCAACAGTAATTAAAATAATTTAGCTACTATACGTTGTATAATGGGATTATTTAATGCAAGATAAAAGGATTAGCATACAATTAAAAGAAAAAGTAGTAAATAGTTATTCTTTTCTTGCCTGATTAATTTTTCCTTTTTAATTAAAATTGCAGCCGTAATTTTCAATCAAATGTCAAACAAAAGAGCAAAAACTTTTTTATAAAAGTGTTGTCCTCCCCAATAACGGACACCTCCTAATAACGGACAAAACTTTTGGTCCCGTGACTGTCCGCTTTTCGGAGGTACCACTGTATATATATATATATATATATAACGTGTTTCTATATCGCGATAACTTTGGCTTAAAAAATAAATTTGAAAGTACGAAAAGCCAGAAATAGTACATATAACCTCGAATTTGTTTTCGAAATACAAGGCCGATAACCGCTCCTGTGTTTTATGACTACTAGTTCCCCGTTTTCATGACCATTACTTAGCTCTCCAGCATTTTATTACTCCTCGCAAATTACCAAAATAAGCCCTCCGAGAAATCTCTCCATCTCAATATATTACTAGAAATTTAGGTTTCATGGTTCCAAGACATAGTACAGGTATTGAAAATAAGCATTCATCAACTAAACTGCAAAGTTTGTGTAGGGTAAATAAACTCAGCATCAGTGGACTCTGGATCAGCGGAAACTCAATTCTTCCATCAATCATGTTGCACTGATAGTTAAGCCAAACGATGAGCTGGTTTTTAGAGGATGACAGATGAATGCTAATCTGCACTGCTGTATCTCATGAGAATTTCCATAAAGGACAAATCATATACAGGTTTGTTTATCGTGCGAGTTGAATATCCTCGTTTTAGTTACAAGAAATATTTTCTCTATAGTTTCCAATGATTTTTTTATTCTTATTTGTCTAACCGCGTGGGCTGCAAATTGGTGGTGGATCTGTCATGCTTTCAGACACTGAAACCTATCCAGGAACAATCAGATGAAAAAGCGCGAAAGCACTGACAATTGAAAACAAATGTATGAAACAAAAAAACTATATTGACTTAAGTTTGAATTATATTTTAGATGATGTAATAAAACTTTTTTTAGGAAAAAAAGGTAATATGACTTGCAACACCAGCTTAGGAGTACCTAAAGATGTGTCTGTGACATGATTTAATCATGAACATAATGATTTTTTTCACTTTTAAATTTGGATAATGGATGAGTAAAGTATCAAAAATAACTACAAAAGAAATAATACTATTAAGATAATAAATAATATGCATTATTTTCTATTTTACCAACATTCGATATCAGTATTCCTCATACTGAAAGCAATTTACAGTAAATTAGAATATTTAGTTACTGAAATCAAATATTTTTGCTTCAATATGTTGTACTTCAAAACTCGTCTTCAGGAATTCATAAATTTTGAAACCCTCAACATATCACATTTCAGGCTATTTATTCAACAAAAAATTTCTCACTTAATTAAGACTTAGAAAATGTTTTTTTTCTTATTTCACACGGAAGTTAGTAACTATTGAATATTCCTGACTTACGCAAGGATAAGATTATTCCTTTGGTATTCTATAATGACGCAAATCTAAAATAATTTTCTTCACCTTTAATCAAGACAATGCAGCAAAACGACACTACAAAAAATGTTTAGAATACGTACTAATTTTCTGAAACCTACCATATAGCAACATCTTATAATTAAAGAACTCAATTATGCATATAAGTAGCATAATAATGGTTATAATCAGCCGATATTACATATCGTCTTAGTTTATGCAATTTCACCGGTCATCATGTCGTTACTTCGAATTTTTATATGGCTAATTTATTATTCCAAATTTTCAATGTGTTTTTTGAATAAAATAATTTCTAGGTTCATATAGAACTTGACAATTGTGAATTCCACAAGGCATGTACAATGATACTAATAAAGTTACATTTACAATCTAAATGTGTATAGAAATTGCTATATTCGGTCCTCGATATTCGATATTAGAAATTTTATATGCCCAATTTATAATCCAAAATTTTCAGTTTTTCCTGTATAAAATAATTTCTAGGGCCATATAGAAATTGACAATTGCGAATTCCACAATGCATGAACAATAATATTAATAAAGTTACAGATACAATCTAATTGTGTATAGAAACTACGATAAGCATAAGCATTTGTCTATTTATCCCTTAGTGATGATTTTTTAAAGTACTTCATAATTTAAGTTTTTTGACGTTTTATTCTTTGCTAAAGCAGTTTACTGACATTTCAGAAGTCATGCCAGAATTTAAATTAATCATTACAGGGCTACAACATAATTTATTCAAACTAGAAGTTTATAAGATTAAATATAAATATCACTCATTTCGTAAAACAATCCATTAGGGTTGTCTTTAAAAATAATTACAGATGGAAAAAAACCATAACTTAATGTAAAAAGTTAAACGGTAACACACATTTTTTTAGAAAATCTTGGAATGTTAACATTCATTTTACTTTTTAAATTGTTTTTTTAATGCTAAATTTACGTATAATATATCAAGTAAGAAAAAGGAAGTAAGAAATAGGGTAATGAAGGCTAGACAAAAAAAAAAAAAACTTTTGTCATCAAGATAATTATCTCTTAAATGAAGTTTCTTCTTTGAAAAAAAATTGTTACGATTTATTCTTTTAATGTCCATTTGCTTAGTGCTTGTTTACTCAAATTGTATAAACGTTTAAACAAAAGAATATTTGTTTGTTATTTGTAAGGAATTATCTATGCATTTATTCGAATCATTTATGGTTATCTCATTAAGAAAAAGTGTTAAGCATTGTGTAATTAATAAAAAAATTGAATCATATAATTTAATTAAAGTTAATTAAACATTTCTGAAAATATTGGGGATAAAATAGAACTCTTACGGGAATTAACTAAACAAAAATTAATTATCTGTTTTGAATAATTAATTTTCTAATAAAATGTTGAATTAAAGAAAAATATTAAAAAATATACCAATAATATTGCAACAGAATAATCATTAGTTTTAAAAAGTTGGTACTTCTTTTGACATTAGAGGTACCAAATTTTTGGTAACGTTTAGGTTAACAAATGTTTGAGTATGTCTGATTATATATCATCATGATGAAATACATAGTTTAACCAAAAAAATCCAACCATGCATTAGGTAATTATTGAAATTGTATATTTAATATCCTAATAAAATGCAGAAGTATTTCGTGTTCAGAAGTATTTCGTTTGTTCAAATGACCACTAAAAGATTATTACATTATAACAAACAAATGCTCGCTGCTAAACACTATTACTTCTCTGCAAGAGAAGTACAGAACAAACATTTCTTTATATATTTACTTATAGCTGTAACTTTTGGAATCATTGGAACTTAAATATAGTTTTTCCCCTCTATATAATACATTTCAAAACTGACAATTGGATTTAGTATATTTTAAAATTTTAACTACTTAGGATTAATTATATGTTATCTGGCAATCTTTTGTGCGTGTCTGGGATTGCCTAAAGGATATGTCTGGGTGAAGATACTTTTCCAAAAGTCTGTATCGAAAGAAAAATGGATCACTGAAACTTAGTTTAACTTAATGGTGTCTGACTTTACTTGGCAGCCATCGATTCCTAGGTTTTGGTGTCAGCGTCTTTAAATGATATCGACAATTTTGACAGTTTTAGATTACTTTTGACTGAAGCCTTTCTAGAAAGTCTGCATTTCACTATATAGTCCAGTAAAAATAGACATTAAACTTCGGAAAAATTCGCATACAGCTGAAAATCGGTAGAGTAAATTCATCATTATAAATAAAAAGGTCAAAAGTCTCCATCGATCCCACTTTGGTTAAAAAAAAAATATGCAAGGTTAAAGGTCGAAAAATCGGTTTTTGCCCATATATCTCTTAAACGATAAGTGTTATCGTAAAAAGTTCATACACAGTTTGTAAATTATGCAATTCTGTACAAAAGAGGTTTTTTATATCTATTTTAATGAAACAAATTTTATCATACAATTTCCTATTTATTTAAAAAAATTGTGTTATGATTAATCTTCAAATTCTTCTCCAACTTTCATCTAAATAATCTTCAGATTCTTCAACAGGGATATGTTCTTCTTTCCATTGTTGCTGGATTTCTGTAGACTGCTCTACGAAAAAAGATGAATCAGATATCTTTTCATTGATATCATAAGCATCATCATCTGTTGTATTTGATTCAACATTGGAGCAAGACTGGCCTTGGAAATTACTACATACTTGTTAACAAAATAATCAACATTTTAAGAGCCACAATTATAATTGCAACTCTTCTTGCAATTACACAAAATAGTATTCAGAAGTTTTTCTGGAGCAGGCTGAAGAAGAGTCTGAATTGGCTTCAAAGCGTTATTTAACAATACCCATCCCCAGTTTTCAGGGTCCAGTTCGTTACCTAGCCATACTTGGACTTGATAATAGACACGGCATAAATGTTGATAAGCAGCAGCAGTTGTTTAAGGAAGACAGGATAACTGTATACGTTTACTGTTACGACTATTTTTCACAAAACTTAAATATCTATACTTGTCTATGTTATCAAGTTTTGGAGCTCCCTACATAGCAAGAAGAAAACGAATTCCGTTTGTGAGGATGATGTCTGGAGAAGAGCCGATATTCGTGAATACTTCATTGCAACCAATTAAAACATGACGTTTTTCAAACAATTTAAATAATTTTGTATTACCTCGTTTGAAAAACGCTGATGTAGTATCGCATCCAATTATTGGAAGTAAAAATAAGATATGAGCTTGACAATTTGGATATGAATTTAAAGTTTGTCAAGAATACATTTTTGTTTCTATTTGAGCTTTGTCAGGTTTTAAAAAGTAAATAATCCTATCAGTAGAAGTTCATGCAGTCAGTATTATTAACAAATTTAAATCATCATCAACAACAATACTTGCATTCGTATTGAAATTTTTTAAAACTCTTTCAATTTTGAGAACATCAGCGTCCTTATTAGCTTGTTTCAAAAAAATATCTGCAGCTTTTAATTTTTTCAGATAGCATTGAAATGAAGCGAGACTTGTTATGTGTATTAGGAAGATTTTGCTGCTGGTTTGTTGGAACAGTCATAAATTGATCAAAAAGGACATCAGCAGATGAAGATACTTTAGTAGTCTGACGACGTTGCTCTACAACTTTGATGTCCTTCGTATAATCAGAATAACCATTAAATACTATAATAACGTTGTGACGAAAATGTCTATGTACATAATGAACGTATTTCTCAAAAATAGCATCGAATATTTCTTCTCGATCCCACAGAACATGATGTAAAAGATATCCTCCATTGAAGATATAGGAAGTATTTCTGTATTTTGCATGAACTATTTTTACAATACAATTTTCCGTTTAAGAGATATTTGTGATAAACCGATTTTTTTACCTTTGACCTTGCATAAAATGTTTAGCCTTAGGTGGATCGATGGGGACTTTAGACATTTAATTTATAAAGATGTATTTAAGGTCTGTAGCAATTTTCAGCTCTATGCGAGTTTTTCCGAAATGTCAAGTTTTTTTGTCTATTATGACTGGACTATATATTTGGCAACCATTTTTAGGACCTTTTTTTTGACAGAATCTGTTCCCATATGACAATTATTCTCTCCGTTGTGACATATTCAGGCCATTAAATATCAGGAGAGTAAAGGAAATATATTTACAGGCTTTAATCTAGAAAATATGAAGTAATTCACTTTAGAAACCGTTAAATAATGAACCACGAGATTACTGTATCATTTCAAATTACCTCTGGATCAATTTATACCAGAATCCACTTGATATTATGCAAATATCTGAATACAATTCTAAATATTCACAGAACTTTAAAAAAAAATTCCACGAATGCAGTTTTTCCACTACTTCTAAAAACTTCACAGGTGAAATATCGAAGTAGTAATACTTATTTATTAAATAAAATTTACTTTTATATGTTAAGTAAAATTATAACAAAATAAACTTATTTTCAACCAGAAATATTTTATTGGTGTATAAACACAATATCTAAGAGTATTATACAGTAACAAATATTAAAAATTCAAAATTTTCAAAAGTTAATAGTTACCTTAACGAGATTAAAAATGAAGATTAATCATGTGCTAGATGCAAACACTTGATCAAAACATCCCCCCCCCCCCGCATATACGCATATACAATTATTTCGCAGAAACTTTCTAATTCTAAAATACGAAGGCCACTTAACACATGTTTAGGATATCTCAATAGATTATTTATATATTCTACAGAAGGTCGTTCGCACTTTATGGAAACGATTTTGTAATTTACTTTTTTCGTTTGCATTTTGAGATAAAAATTTGGTAACTTCAGAATAATAATCTGCTACTGTTTTGTTTTGATTGGAATGTAAAATAAAAGATTTTTTTTTAAATGGCTCCTAAAATTGATAGATGGCTCAAAGGTTATGTAACTGCGCTTTCTGAGGAGAAATATTCGTATCAACAAGTTATAAAAAGGTGTAAAAATCGCAGTTGTAGCATTTCAAAAAAAAATTTATAATATATTATATTTGAAAGTAAAAATGTCTAACTGAAAGTAAAAATAAAAACATGACCGTGAAACCTCATCCTAAGACTATTCGAACAAGGGTAAAGAAAATAAAGCCTCTAATCCTAAAAGAAAATTTCGCCGAATCGAAGATCCATTGAATCGAAAGTAGGAATGTCTTCTGGAACTGTAAATAAAATAATTCATAAAGATTTGAAGTTAAAAAGATGTTTTAACCTAAAGTTCATCTGCGTTTGCCAAACCATATTGCTGAAAGAAAAACAAATCATAGAAACTGTGTGAAAAACACCTAGCTGCTTAAAAATGGAAATTTATGGTAACATTCGATGAGGTATGGGTGTATTTAAGGGGAGTGGTCGCTTTTGCGTACCTTTAAAAGTATCATTTTTAGACCTATGTTCGATTGTATGTACTACTCATGTTTTTTGCTTGATTTACAAGAAATTTCTTGAATAACTGCCTATAATACTATTTATTATATATGCAATATTTCAAGGTAATTAAAAAAAATAAAATTATTTTTTATGCATAAAAAGTGAATATTTTTTTTAAATCGAACACTTTGTAGTCAACTACTGTCCGCATTCTGACAAAATAAATTATAAATGTACAGTAATAATTGTTAACTATATGTGATTACAATACTTCAGATAACAAAATACACCAACATTTTTTAACCTTAACATATTTTAATTTTTCTTAAGAATTATTTTACAAGCTTTTAATCAGTCATTTTTGAAATTTCTAATTAAAAATAGCATGTACTAATTTTTTTAATAAATTTTATAGTATTGTTGGTGGATATTGTTGCCTGAAATATTGTAGTCACACATAGTAGACAATTATTACTGTACCTTAATAATTTATTTTGACAGAATGCGCACAGTAGTTGACTGCAAAATGTTCGATTTAAAAAAATTATTCACTTTTTATGCATAAAAAATAATTTTATTTTTTTAATTACCTAGAAATATTGCATATATAATAAACAGTATTCTAGGCAGTTACTAAAAAATTTCATGTAAATCAAGCAAAAATCATGAATAGTACATGCAATCGAACATGGTCTAAAAATGATTCTTTTAAAGGTACGTAAAAGTGACCACTCCCCTTAAGTGAGTGTAAATAAAAAAATCAATTTTCTATCGCTCAACTGACGGGAATGGCGTACGAATTGGCTCCATCAGTGTACAGAAAAAATCCTGAAGGGATGCATGATAGTTGCAGGATTTTGTTTCAACGGTAAATTAATAATAAAAAAAAT
The DNA here is from genome assembly GCA_907164885.2 of Dolomedes plantarius. Taxonomy (NCBI): domain Eukaryota; kingdom Metazoa; phylum Arthropoda; class Arachnida; order Araneae; family Dolomedidae; genus Dolomedes; species Dolomedes plantarius. The sequence goes on along the minus strand of OU015491.1, from coordinate 131,643,927 downwards.
CTCAAGTAAAGCCATAATTTATTCACTCTACTATCGACAGGATATTTTAGAACCAATTTTTGAAGAATGAATTCCAGCCTTATTTGAAAAGGGCATTGATAAATTTGACCTTCATATGGACAAAGCCTCTAGTCACACGTCTAAATGAACGGCCACTCATTTAGCAAAGAAAGAATCAAAAACAGGAATAAATTGTACCCCATTTAATGAAATACCTGGAGAATCACCTGATGCTTCTCCGATGGACTTTTGCGCTTTCGGTGTCTTAAAACAAGCTAAGAACACTGAACGGACTTTGGAAAGCTGTCCAAGAGGAATGGAGTTACATTAACATGACAGTACTAAGAAGATGTTTACTTTCATGGAAAATTCGAGCTAGAGCTATTGTCAATAACCATGGCTATCAGATAGAAGCAAATCGCCATTGAAAGTACTGCATTTGTACATAAAACTTAACTGTCAAAATCGTTTCCATAAAGTGCGAACGACTCTCTGTATTTCTTGCCATTTTGTAAAGCATTTATCCTTTCATCTAAAAATGATTTTTAATTTATTAATTTTCAAATTTGATTACAGTGAATTTATAGTACCTGTAAGATTGCGATGACATCTCCATTATACATTTTTTCTTTTTCTTCCAAATTTTTTTATAAAGATTGGAGATTATTATAAATGGCTATAATTATATTTAAAATTGGTTTGGACATTTTGCAATTCTTAGAACATTAGCGATTTTTCTTAAAAAAATCTGACATTAACTGAAATACATTTTTTTACCTCCATGGCAATAATTTCAGTAAATTTTACTTTATTTTTAAAAACTCTTAATAAATATTTACCACAAAGGGAAAAGAGAACGGAATGAAATACTGTAATATTGATAAGCTTTATCCCCCATACGTAAACTGCAAGGATCTCATAATATGTTACATTTTATGGTCCTTGTATGCAATAAAAAAATAAGATAAATTATTTTCTGGTAACATAATTTGCATGGAGAATTAATCAACAGCTTTGAATGAACTGATTTCGTTGCAATTTTCTTCTTTCTATTTCTATAGGAATCTATGTAAGAAGCCTTATTTATCAGTGTAAGATTCAAAATAAAAACAAAGTTGTGACATGTCTTTAAGTAGATAGATTTGTTTACACTGCATTCGAGAAATGCATTTCTTAGTCCGTAATTATTAATTTTACATATGTTTCATTTGCAGAAAAGTATTGAACTAAGTGCCTAAAATTTCTTTAATAAATCCTTAGTTCGATTGCTGAACTAAACTCTATAATCTAATTATGTAAGGCCTAAATCGGAAAGAAAAAGTTTCTATGGCAGACAGTATTTTCAAATCTGGTATTTATGTCTTAATAAACTGATTCTTTTCTCGATTCCTTAACCTTCCTATGTTCGACATTCCCTACCTGTCTCAAACGTTTTCCCCCAAAATTTCTATATAATTCGACGTATCATACTGCCGGGGCGCCGAATTTTGACACTTCATTTCAATGCAATTTACACTAGTGTGTGTTACGTTATTTGGAAGATTAGTGCCATTTACACAAGCCTGGAGAGCATTTCTGTAAACAAATTTCAGGCAGGTGAAGCATTTCTGGTTGTATTTGCTTGGACAGTTAGCATTTACACAGATATTAAAAGAATCTGCTTCGTTTGATCACTGATTTTCGACTGAAATACAAAAATAATTCCATTGCATAAATCAGCCATGCAGAACAGAATAATATTTTATTTCATATTGAGAGATGTTTCGTTTAATGTTAAATCAGAGGAAACTATTTTAGGATGGGGAAACATTAAATAAAATTTTTCATCAATGCATAAACTACGATAAAAATATTGTAATAATAAAAATATTGTAAGAAATTTTCGAAATATATAATTTAATCATGAATATGTAAAGAAGAGGAGAAAATAAAACTATAGAAGTTTCATTCTTTGAATGAAACCCAACCATAATCGAGGTTTCAGACCTATATTCTGACCACGGAAGTAATATATATATATATATGGATATATATATATAACGAATTAACAGGTATTTTTGCGTTAATGCTAGTTTTAAATAGCATAATATTGTAAGACTAGAATTATAGCCAAATGTTTACCATTGTCCAAAGTTTACAGTGCTATGTACTCGTAAATATCACTGTAAACTTTTACTTTAAATATCAGATTTCCTCGTAAATATTCATTAATGTATGATTAAATGTATACGAAATTCAAATAGGATAAGAAGAGTGCATTTTAATTAAGCAAGAGAAAATTTCCTTTAATAAAGAAAGGTAAAAAATCAGGGTTATAAGTTATAGCCGTTCTCAAAAAATATAATGATCCACTCTTTATTCTATTTGAAATAATATTTTGAAGAGAGTTTGATATTTCTTCGATAGCAACGTATTAATAATGAAAAGAAATTATTTTTTATTTAGTTTGGAACACACAAGTTTTTTTTTGTGGTTGTAGTTGAAGATAGTTCTGAATTGTGAATTTAAGATGATAAACAACAATTGATCGTCTTTAAATTAAAGACATTTTCTTTCTAGCTCCATCAACTTAAAATTATAAATTAAGAAAATTTAAAGAACTTCGGGTTGATCAAAATATCGGTATCAGCATGCGATCGTATAGGTTTGAAACTAAGTTCTCTAAAACAACTTATATTTTAATTAATATGAAAACACTTATCATTAATATTAATTTGATTTTATAAGGAAGTTCCCTATAAACAGAACCTAGTGAATATATTTTAGTGGTATGTAAATCCAAGTAAAGACTAACATTTCAAAACCTGGACTTGAATTTGAGAAATATAGAAAAATTATAATTAAAATGTAATAACGTTATTTTGATAAGAAATTGTAATTTTATTCATATTTTCAAAATGAAATACATTTTATATTAAATTTTGTATCTGAATTAAAGATGTTATGTCTATAAAATGATTATTTTAAAATCATTTGATGAAATGTTTTCTTTTAAGTTATATTTGCTTAAAGATAAGTGACAATTTCTAAATACCGCAAAGCATTTTATAACCCATTTCCTAATCTTTCCGATTTTTGTCTACGACCTTTCTCAAATTTTTGGATAATTTTTTTACATTCTCTATTTTTATAATATCAAATAGTGCGTATTTGAATAGTCAATCATTCCACATAAAGCTTAAAGTCACATGCCGTAAACAAATACAGCTATAATAAGTTCTCGAAAAATATAATGATCCTCTCTTTATTCTATTTGAAATAGTATTTTGATGAGAGTTTGAAATTTCTTCGGTAGCAACGTATTAATAATGAAAAGAAATTATTTTTTATTTAGTTTGGAACACACAAGTTTTTTTTTTTGTTGTTGTTGAAGATAGTCCTGAATTGTGAATTTAAGATGATAAACAACAATTGATCGTCTCTAAATTAATGACTTTTTCTTTCTAGCTCCATCAACTTAAAATTATAAATTAAGAAAATTTAAAGAACTTCGGGTTGATCAAAATATCGGTATCAGCATGCGATCGTATAGGTTTGAAACTAAGTTCTCTAAAACTACTTATATTTTAATTAATATGAAAACACTTATCATTAATATTAATTTGATTTTATAAGGAAGTTCCCTATAAACAGAACCTAGTGAATATATTTTAGTGGTATGGAAATCCAAGTGAAGACTAACATTTCACAACCTGGACTTAAATTTGAGAAATATAGAAAAATTATAAATACAATGTAATAACGTTATTTTGATAAGAAATTGTAATTTTATTCATATTTTCAAAATGAAATACATTTTATATTAAATTTTGTATCTGAATTAAAGATATTATGTCTATAAAATGATTGTTTTAAAATCATTTGATGAAATGTTTTCTTTTAAGTTATATTTGCTTAAAGTTAAGTGACAATTTCTAAATACCGCAAAGCATTTTATAACCCATTTCCTAATCTTTCCGATTTTTGTCTACGACTTCTCAAATTTTTGAATAATTTTTTTACATTCTCTATTTTTATAATATCAAATAGTGCGTATTTGAATAGTCAATCTTTCCACATAAAGCTTAAAGTCACATGCCGTAAACAAATACAGCTATAATAAGTTCAGACTGGCTGATTCTTTGAACATAAATTTGATAACTTTTCAACATAGCATTAATATTTTAACAATTTATGGCAGAAATACATATATAATATATTTAATAAAGAAAATCCAAAAAAGTACTGTCTGTAATATATGTTTAAGTTAGTGGAGACAGAACGTAATTTTAAAGGCCATAAAATAAAGCACACGCAAATATTAGCTGTATGTGGAATTTTTTGTATTTACACATTTATATTGATTATTAGGTTAAGCCGATAAAGACCTCATTTTGTGAACTTCTTTTATAAATATCCGAAAGCCGATTTTACTTGTTTGATATTTAAATGAACTTTAATTAAATTTTTTTTCTCTGGGTATTTGTAGAAATGAGAGAGAAAATGCGTTGAGAAACACTCATATAAATCATAATATTTTAACTCTAAAGAGCATGAATATTATTAAAGAATAACTCAATTTGTCGCTCGTTTTGTTATTTCTGTTAATGCAGTTATTTGATAATTTTTTTCTTACGTCGATTACCAGAAAGATATACACCTAAAATATGCGTCATCAGAAGTTAAACACATAATCCAGATTTTATTTCGTTATCACTGCTAACATCCAAAAATGCTCGTATAAATTCCCTCCCGAGACTCGTTCGCATTTCCCGTTTACAATGGAAATTTTATGGCACGAAAACATCACGGTCTTATCAGCCGCAAGAGAGAAATGGGGTTCTGGCACTCGTTAATAAATCAAAACCGCGAACGTTTCCATGGAGTAAAACTCTGATTGATAACTGAAAATATTTCCCTTATTTAAGGTTTTAGAGTAATCTCCTGGATTATTATGCATCGAGAAATCAATTGTGCATCGTAAAATTTTAGATATAGGTAGCGAACGTCAATTAAACGGAGGAATGTAATTTTTGAATCTTTCGATGCACGTCAATAACGCTTCTCGATTAATAAGACAAATTAGGTGTATTCATGATTATTGAGGGTTGATCTCACATGTATTTTATTATGGACCGTATAGTTGCATATAAAATAGCAAAGAAAATAATGAGGTTTAGTACATACATTATCTGCAAGAGTTATATCTGCTCTAGGTAATAAATGCTAAAATATATTAATACATAGAGATATTAACTTTTCGAAGACTATGAACCTATTTTCTTTATTCTATCCCAGTATCTTTCGTAGGTACCTTGTTCATTTAAATATGCAGATGTTTTCATGCATTTGAACCATGGTTTCAGCTATCAAGTTTAGTAGAATTAAGTGCTTAGCTCTTGGTTGTTTAGTGGTGAGTTATGTGATTAAAATTTAGCGATGCCTGGTAAACACACAATTTAAAAGGAATGGTGTGCGCTAGGCGTAAAAGACGATGCCTGTAATTTTGTACAAGATACTACAGTCTATTAAATTAGGCATATCATTTGTATAACTGGAGTGTAAGTATAAACAATAAATTTATCAATTAAATATAAAATTTTATTTCAGTACTCCTTATTTTATTTCAATATTTTATATCAAATTCATCTATTTCGACGTAATTGTTGTATGGATTTACTATCACTATAATAATTTTTAATATGTATATGTGTGCATTGATATGGTTTAAAAATAGGGTTAAAATGCAAAATTTATGGCGACTTATATTAATAAAATATATATATTTTTTTATTTTACAAACTGTCTTCAGTATTATTTCTAAGGGGATAACTAATTTGTTTAAAAAATCCTCTCAAATTCAACGAGTAATCAAAAACTTTAATTTACTACTCTTTAAAATTGTTAGCTCCTGTAACTGCTACAAAAAATACACTCATTTCCATAAATTAAGGATAATTCAGAATCACACGGAAATCGAACTCTAAAGTAAAACTTCACCTGTAGAATTATAACACACATCTTCAAGATTAATATACAAATTACAGGAAGCCACCAGATGACGCCGATAGTACGTCACAATGACGAGAGTGTAAGAGAGGGGTATATAATGAATGGTGGCAAAGAAGTAAAATTGTTCACAAGCGTTCTGTAAGCCGCTCAGTGCCATAACCGAATAGTTATGATACAGAGGACGCATGTGGATGATTTTTTACGTGGTATAATTATCCGCCGCCTGAAATATGGGCGTACTCAGATGGAAGTATCCGAGAAACTTGGAATTGCCCAAAGTGTCATCTCTAGGCTTTGGAGATGATTCCAAGATGATGGAAATGTCAGTAGACGTTACAGTACAGGTCGCCCCCAAGTTACAACGCCGAATGAAGACCGGTATTTGGTAGTAACTGCCAAAAAAAGCAGACGGAGTACAGCATCCGACCTGTCTCGTCAGCTATCTGAAGCCATGGGTACCACAGTTTCAAGGCAAACCGTGTACAGACGTTTGAGAAATATTCGTCTATATGCTCGCAGGCCTGTCAGGTGTGTTCTGCTCACGGCAACTCACCGTCGGCAGCGATTAGCCTAGAGTAGAGAACATGCAATATTTACCACCAAGACAACATCATTGAACGACACCGTTATGGTGGTGCAGGATTGCTCGTTTGGGGTGGAATTATATGGGTTCCAGAACAGATCTGCATGTTCAAATCGGAACCATGAACGGCCACATTTATAGGGACATCATTCTGGAACAACATGTACGTTTGTTTAGGGGTACCATGGGCGCAGAATATGTGTTCATGGATGACAACGCCCGTCCTCACCGAGCAAACATCGTGAATGAATGCCTTATATCCGATTATATCACCCGTATGGAATGGCCAGCATTCTCACCTGACTTGAATCCGATAGAGCATGAGTGGGGCATGCTTGGCCGACGATTTGTAGCCCGTCAACCACCTCCTACATGTTTACCGAAACTTGGGAGAACATTGCTTGCTGAGTGGAGTAATCGTCCCCAAGATCAGCTCGATAATTTGATACTCAGCATGCCTAGGCGTTGTACGGACTGTATTTCATCGCATGGGACACATACAATGTATTAACTATCATACCAACAATGTAATATTAAGTTCTTGTAAAGGAGATATTTTTCACAATTGCTCCAGGGAGCAAAAATCGTAGTTTTTATGAATGGTATCATACATACACCATCTTTTTTGTTCTTTATTTTTTGTTTAATAAATGGGCTTTAAGTCACGTTTGTTTGTTTCTGAACCTTTATTTGCCGGAGCTTGCATTATCCTTAATTTATGGACATAAGTGTATTTTTCTCTTAATGTTTCACTTTATTGGCTATATTAGGTACATATTGTAATTTCGAAAAGTTTTCTTTTAAAAACTGTCTAAGCTTTGTTTATGAAGGAAACTAGCTGAAAACCCGCACTTCGCTACGGAGTACATTCAAATTAAATACAACGGTCAATGTATGTAATTAATGCCAAAAAAAAATATATATATATTTATAATAAATACGTCGATCAATATATACAATTGATGTAGAAAAAAAAATATATATTTATAAAAAAATCGTAAGGGATATTTTTATAGACAAAATAATGTCCAATCATCTGCCGCATTAGCAAGAAAGTTTTTTTGTTTATTTAGTTGTTATGCACGTGACGATAAATTTATTTAAAGTACCAGAAAAAGAAATCACGTGATCAGCATTTAATAAATTAAATTCTAATAATTAATCTTTAAAAATTCACCAAAAATCAGAAAATGGAGGTAAAGATTCGAAAAAGATATCATTTTAAAGGAATTTTTAGGATCTTCTCGTTATAAAAATTTTATAACCCTCAAATTATTATTTTAAATGCAAACTTAAAAAAAGTTACAAAAACAGCTTAAAAATTTAATTTTAAAAAATCTAAGAAGAATTTTTTAAAAATCTCTCTTAGTGCACCCCTACACTATAAGAAGAATCGCCATGCAAAATGTCAGCCCTTTAGGTCCAGCGGTTTGGTCTGTGTGTTGTATGTCAGTCAGTGAGTCAGTTACGGAACTGTTTTATATATATAGATAAGGAAGCATGTTCAAAACAATTATAACATTTTTAATTTTTTTCATCGTACCCTTTCAAGTAAATGCCCAGAAAATGGGGAAATTAGTCATTGAGAAAAGTATCATCTAGCTCTGGGGAAAAGGACCATAATTGGAATTTTAAAAAAAATTAACATATTTTTAAACTTATTGCAAAATTCAATTTTTTTGCCTTAAGTAAATGAGAAATTAATTTTTTATAGATACTAAAAATAATTACCTTTAAAATCAGAAATTGCATGCGAGGCAATATTACTTGAAGTTTGCTTTATTCATCACAAAGTTTTCATTCACGGACACTGCTGATACTTTTTTTCCTCTTTTGCAAAATCTTGATCATCATAACTAATATTTTTAAATCAATAATGGATGCGAATGTTGATTAAAATGATTGTGCTATCAGTGTAAAAAATTTTCCGGCACTCATTATAGATATAGATTTATGTAAGGAAATATTTTTAAATTAATGGGACTTCCCGCTTTGATTTAAGTATGATAAAACTATTATTTTAAAATCAAAAAAATTAATGAAATTTTATCAGATACGATTTGCAGAAAAGGAGTACAAGTTTGTTGCTATTGCATTTGGTGTGAGCTTTCTTTTGACTGCAACTTGTGAATTTGAAAAAAAATATAAAAAAATAAGCTAAGGGGAACATTATTATGTTGGTTAATTAGTTGACTTTGATGCAACATACTTAAGTTTTTATTTACTGCTTTAGTAGTTTATAAAGCGTATATATACTTTGTCTCAATCAATAATTAATTTGGAGCTCATAAGTACCCTGCAGTTGTCTCTAGATCCATTTGAAGACATTATTATGCATCTTTATTATGTTATTCAATATATTTCCTGTATTCTCTAAACATACTTATATATCCCAAAAGAAAATATGATATTTCAAATTGGAAAACGTCAATTAATGATTGTCAATTGTAAACTGTAAGTGCCGTGACTTTCGAATAGTTAGGGTACGTATTATTGGAATCGGTGAGCATTTTTTTTCATATTCGTCTGTATCGTTTATACTTTTATATTTACAATTGTAGCTTTTCTTTGAGATGCATAGACCAGTAACATCGATACATCCAATAATGTTACTAGATACTAAGTGTTCTAGTTAGAAGAAATTATTTGCTATGTTTCGGAATTAACTGCCCCTATTTAGCAATCCGTAAAGTTGAGTCTCTAGTGTAATCTAGGGAAATAGTATTTTTGCACAAAGACGGCACATAAATTTTATCACAGAAGGAAATTTAAAATGTTATTCTTGAATATAGCCAGTACGAAACGCATTCATAATTTGTATAAAGTACATACAAAAGCAGTAATAAACACTAGTAAGAACATTTTGATTATGTTAAAAATACTTCATATTAATAAAAGCCACACAATGCATAAAAATTGATCAAATAATTTTCTTTGATTGCATATCATCCAAAATTGTTGTTTTTAAGGTGACTGCCTACGTTCGGAGTAAATTAAAAAAAATAAATAAAGGATATTTTGTTTTTTTTATGGTAAAATAGCAATTAAAAATTAAAAAGGGAACAAAAATTTAAGTGTAAATAGGATATTTTTTTATAAATTGGTCAATTTGAAGCAATTTTTAATGAAATTTAGCTAAAACGCCTATCCCTCTGTACAAAATCCTGATGCTACTATTTTAATTTCCTTCTCACGCATGATACATATGACAGTTATCTTCGAAATGACCTACAATCTAAGAGAAATTTTAAAATGCACGCAATTTTATGTTCCAATATGAAAATTTTCCCCGATTCGTTATTCCTTTCCTTATAAAAACAGCCTCAAATAAAAAACACTTTTTTATTATACATCAACTAGCTGAAAACCCGCGCTTCGCTACGGAGTACATTCAAATTAAATACAACAGTGAGCGTATGCAATTTATGCCAAAAAATAAATATATATATTTATAATAAATGCATGATCAATGTATACAATTGATGTAAAATATATATCTATCTATATATATATATTTATAAAAAATCGTAAGAGATATGCATTTTTTTTGGATAATATCCAATCGTCTGCTGCATTAGAAAGAGAAAAAATATTTTTTTTGTCTATTTAGTTGTTATGCAAGTGACGATAAATTTATTGAAAGTACCAGAAAAAGAAATCACGTGATCAGCATTTAATAAATTAAATTTTAAAAATTAATCTTTAAAAATTCACCAAAAATCAGGAAATGAAGGTAAAAATTCGAAAATAAATTCCTTTTGAAGGAATTTTTATGATCTTTCTCGTGATATAAATTTTATAACCCTCAATGTATTATTTTAAATGCAAACGTAAAAAAAGTTTAAAATACAGCTTAAAAATTTAATCTAAAAAAATCTAAGAAGAATTTTTGAAAAATCTTTCTTAGTGCACCCCTACACTATTAGAAGAATCGCCATGCAAAATTTGAGCCCTTTAGGTCCAGCGGTTTGGTCTGTGCGTTGTATTTCAGTCAGTCAGTCAGTCAGTGAATGAATGAGTCAGTTACGGAACTGTTTTATATATATATAGATAGATAGCACCACGCTAAGGATCGATGAAGACTTCGGCACAAAAAGCGGTAAAGGACAGTAGCGGTAACAATGGAGATTGTCAGGATTAAGCCCCTAACTTTATTTCTACTGATCAGATATACATAATATATAGCCTATGTCCATCTGGAATAATGTACCTTTCAAACAGTGAAAGAATTTTTCAAATAGGTACAGTGGTTCTGAAGATTACCCTCCACGTACAAAATCGCTCTCTCTTTATATATAAGTATAGATTATTGTACGTCATTTCATTAACAATAGCATCTAAAACATTTCCTGAAAATTTTATCAAATTATATACATTATTATGTGAGATATAATGATAATGGTAAAGATTTGTGCTAAAAAACATAATTCTGAGAAAAATGCATTTAAAGTTGTTTGTCACTTCAATTTTGTAGCAGATGTTTTTTTAAACAGCTATAACTCTGCTTCTAATTGACGTAGAATGAAAATCAAAACAGTTCTGAGAAAAGATTGAATTCCACGATTCTTGCAAAAAATGAAATTGACCAAAATAGTCAAAAGAGGGCATATTCAGCGTAGGCAGTCACCTTAAAATTAATTGTAACTTGAATTTAAAATGGTTAGATCTAAAAAAAAGAGGAAAAATCAACTCCCATTTCCGAATTCTGAGTAACATGAACGGATTGAAATATCAAATATATAATCTCAAAAAAATATGTATTTCATTGCAATATGGAAATTTGCTCGAATATTTCTACACAAAGGAATTGTGGATTACACATCAGGTCAATAGTGAAACCTAGTTTAAAAGTTTAATAATATCATCCCTAAAAACCTTTATTTCTATCTTTCAGTATTTGTTTTCCTCTTTTTCTGATATAAAGAAAATAATTATGCCACATAAATAATGATGATATTAATAATGAAGTTTTCCCAAATTTAGTGTATGAGATAACATGGATGTATATGTGTGGATGCCTCTATAGAAAATCATGTATTGTGGTGCAGGAAATTGCACAGCGACTGAATTATTAATTTCATCCTCCGTATAATTATATTTAATGGAAATTTATGAAGATCTTCTTTTAGAGTTTCTTATTAGAACACGAGTTTATAAGCGAAGAAATTAACACCTTAAAAAATGAATACTAATTTTCTGTGTTTTTTTTCTGTGTTTCTATGTACATTCATATTGTCAGAAACAATATATCTATTATGCTTTTACATATCAGCAATATTCATTTGCATGTTATTTACATATATAATCCTTTTCTGATGTCATCTAATAAACTATATTTTAATACTTCTTACACATATATTTGTGCTAAAGGGATTCATAAAGTGTGTTCACTGCATCACAAATATATATAGTCATTTGTGGTTGTTTAAGCAAATCATTTTGTTCTGGATTATAATGAACAGAGCCGGCGGGTTTATCGGCAAAATTAATTTCACCCTGTCACTAATGTGGCAGGAGGTGATAACGGAAGCTCCAAGTCGCAAATGAACCAACATGTCAACGCCTCGGTTGTGAAGAGAAGAGCTGAAATGAATTTTCCCACTAATTGTCACTTGTCAACATAAGTGATATAAAAAGAGCCAAAATCATATTTTAAAAGACCGTCATTGAATAAATTAAATTATCTTACCTTCAAATATTTAAATATGAATTGAAATATTCTTCCATAATTTGTCATAGAAGCTTTTTTTCTAATGTGAATTAGAATTTTTTAGGATAAAATATGAAAGTATGCATGAAAGTTACCAAGTTCAGATTTTTACTTTAATTTATAACTCAGCCGAAAATAAAAAACTTACCTAATATAAGTCTTTATTATGTTTTTGATTTTCAGTCACATATTTATATTACGTTCAAATTTTTATTTTATTTTTAAATTTTTTACACTATATTTTATGGTACAAGTACTACAGTTAACTGAAGGAAGTTTCGTCCCTGTATGAATTACGTACACTTAAAATCTTACATTTTATATTTTTGTTCAAACTGTTTACAGAAACATTTATGATATTTAAAGTGTAGATTTATCTAATTCCTAATTCATAGTCATGGCAAATTTATTATCTTTAGCCATATCTGTAAGTTTAAACGGGGAATATGTTAATATTTTTTTTAAACTAATGAAAATTAATATTTACTGTTGTTTTGAATCCTAACAAAATTACATTTTTAATTTCTTTTAATGTGTTTGGGTTGAGATGCAGTTTTAAATGAATCAATTGAAAGAGCAAAGTTTTATTCTTTGTATAAAAAAAAAAAAACGAAATCCATCATTATTAAATGACTGCATATATTTCAAATTTAAAAGTTCTTTGACTTATCAATTCACCCAGGTAACTTAAGAATCAACCACAACTTGTAAAGAATACGACTAAGTCAAAAACCTTTTAAACTTTCATCAAAACTTTGGCCCCTTTACTGCAAAAATGCCAAGATGCTGATATTTTCCTTATCTTAATTGGTAATATTTACCAGAAGAAAATGATCACAAGTCAAATAAAATGTCTTTATAACAAGGCAAAAAAATATGCAAGAGTGATTTTGATTTCTTCAAAACATTCCTTCAAGGGCTTTCGTAAACATGTCATATGATCTACACACATTCGCCCTTCTTCATAACAATATGCTCTCTGGTTTTAAATTTTGACAGTATAGTTGGAAATATTTATAGAAAGTCATTTTAGCACAATACCATGAAAATTATTTAAAACATAAAATAGAAATTAAAGGATAATTTCATATCAGTTAAATATGTTTTTCTTTGTAATAGGTGTCTTTTATGTAAAACTGTTAATTATTCTTAATATGAACTTGAAAATTATGTTGCTTTTTATTTAAAATTCAATGATAAAAAATAAGGAAAATCTATTTGAAATTTCAGTAATGAGAAGTTTTGTTTAATTCAAGGTCCTTTTTTAGGTAATACACTTTGATGACTTCGAGATAGCCTAGTGGTAGCACTTCGGCTTTCCGTTCTGGGGGTGCTGGGATCGAATAACGTCAAACGCCTTTAAGGGGGTCCAGGACACAAAATCGTTCAAATTTTCGAAAAACAATTACTGCATTAAAAAAATGTGTGTTCTTTTGCGCTTAAATCATATTTCTATCTTAATTAGAATAGGAGAAATTATTATTTGTTTTTGCAACATTCTAATAGTAGCCAATCGCTGTTTAAACCTATAAGTGCGTTTTTGTGCATGATGGGTTTTTTTCTCCATTTCTCGTCTTTAAATTGGTATAAGTCAAGAACCGTTAAAGATAAATGGTTGAAACTTGTAACATGTATTTTTCAGCTATTTTACTTTAAATTTGATTCCGCAAATTTGAAAAAAATATTTACTTTTGAAAATATGATTTTTTTAAAATAAGTTACATAATTTTTTCGTAATTTTTAATCTAAATATTTTTAACTTTACAAAAATTAATATTTAAAAAAATGGTGAATCAAAATTAAAACCTAAATACTTCAATTTAATTCAATGAAAAAATTTTGAAATTCGACAAATAATATTTCGAGTTATAACGATTTTATTTTTACCCCATTTTTATTAAAATTTTTAAAATATAAAATTTTTTTAAACTTTTTAAGAAGTTTTATGATGTGATTTTGTTTACAAATTATATGGTTAACCATCACAAAAAAATTTTAACTCAATAAATAAAAAAAATTTCTAAATGTGTCCCGGACCCCTTAAATACCTCCGTGTTTCGGCAGGATATGGACACGTTAAATCAATAGACCTATCCCCACAGATTTCAGGCTTTGGTGTGCTAGGTCAAAATTGCAGTGGCACCTCGTTTAATCGGACTCTGACCCTTGTGTTATCATTATAAACCGGAGCCGCACACCTCGACCCGCTAGCCTATATGGATTTGGTCTGGAATAAATTATGGTCAGGGGGGATTAGAAACAACAACAACACTTTGATGGTATTATTTGGGATTAAAAGCTGAATTTAATCATTTAATATCTTTTTGTTCAGTTTAAAAAAAAAGAAAACTAAATTACTTTAACGATATTTATTAGTCTAATGCGCAGGCACTTGTTATTAGACATTTACCTTTTGTCATTCCCCGCTATTTATTGGCTACATCATTATGGGAACAGCCAAGAATAAGCCAAGCCTTATTCGGGATTTGAACGAAAGTTCACTGCGTGGCAGCTCAGAACGCTAACCACTACTCCATGTTGGCGTCTGCGTTAATGATCTGGTCAGACATTATTAGGTTAAATGAGTTAAAAAATTATACTTTTAGTCCAAATGTCGTCATTCCGTTACATAGTATTCCTCTAACTTTCCTTAAAAGAGATATAATTATATAAATTGTGTTATTATAAGAGCTTGATTTTTTTTATGAACAATACACTTTGCAGATGTTTTAGTTCACAGGCAAAACTCCACACTTGTGATAACCGGATATGCGTGTTGTTGAGATAGAAATCGCGTGATGGAGTTATTTAAATGAACAAACTTTCCTATCTTTTCGCAAAAACATTTATCCTATATGTAGTTTCATAATATGAGATCGCATTACGAGAAAATACCGATTTTTACTCTACTTTATTTTTTTATGATATTCATATCTTTACACATAATTTTTCTCCAGCATAAAACTGAGCAATCAAGAGTATTAAAAGTTAAATCAATGCAATTTGGCATAATTTTTTTATGCATTTCCTAATTCCATGAAAATTTAATTAAAACATAAAATAGAAATTAAACGATAATTTCATACCAGTGAAATATATTTTCTTTATAATAGGTGTGTTTTATGTAAACCTGTTAATGATTCTTAATGGAAACTTGAAAATTATGTTTCTTTTTATTTAAAATTCAATGAAAAAATAACGAGAATCTATTTGACATTTCATTAATGAGTAGTGTTGTTTGATTCAAGATCCATTTTTAGTTAATTGCATTTAAGGGTTTTTCCGGGTAATAAAGGTATTTTAAAACAATAACTCCCTTATGATATTTATTCTTCGCAAACGATAGCAAACGAATAATTTTCTCTTTGCAGAAAATGTAATTAAGATAGAAAAAAATGAATAACTAAAAATACAAAGGTTATATTACGTTCTTTCTACGTAATATTTAATTAGTAAAATATAAAATTACATAATTAATTTTATGTTACGTTTATATTTCAATACTCAATTTCATCTGTTTATTACATTTAGTTTGTTCCGCACTTTTAAAAATGAAGAGATGCAATGATATTTCCAGAGGCAAATTATTTCTTATCCCTAAACTGACATAATTTTTGACAAATTTGACTGGTTTTAATTTGTCTGTTTTCGAGTTCTTAAAGTATAAACATGATATTCGCATGGATACTAATTATTTTTGCTCTATTGTTATTGCTTTATTACGCTTAAAGAATTCTTAAAACAGTGGGCAAATCACCAAAATAAAAAATATATATTAAAAAAATACACGCAATGTGTACTAATGATGCATGTAATTTCTACCGTAGTAAATAAATTACTTCACAGGGGAGTAAATGTCGAAAAGCTAATCTTTCGACTTCATAGGTTACATAAAAAATCATATGTTTTAGAAAAAAATAAAAAAATTTGAAACTACAGAGAATACAATATACACTCTATAACAAAAAATCGACGCATTAAGAAGGAGTTGTCCGATTGCAATGAAATTTCGTTTGCGAAGATGTTTCTATTGAACATGCAAATGATTAAAATTTGGTGTCCAAGAAAAGAATAACGGGAGCTCCAAAGCATAAGAACTGCGCCTCCAGCAAGTATATATAAGGAGCAATTCTCGATCTCATGTTAAATATTTCTATTGGATTTCGACTGCGGATATCTTACGTCGACTGTAACAATGCCTCTCCGAAGGATTAATGCTCATTACGAGCATATTTCAGAGCTAGAGGATTGGAAGAAGCTGGTTGGCCAAATCGAAGAATTGCTCGACATCTGGGACGAAATGATGCAGAGATTAGATGATTCTGGCAAGAGTGGTTCCACAACGGTAGATTTAAGTGTCAGGACGGCAGCGGTCGATCTACTACCACAACAGAACAGGAAGACAGCGATTGTCAGATCAGCTGTCACAGCAATGGATTCGTCGTTATAAATCATCCAACGTGTGACCCACACACAAGTGTCCAACATGACCATTCACAGACAACTAAGAGAGCGATATCTACGCTCTCGCCGAACGTTACGCTACTTACCCCTCCCGCTTGTACCCCATCAAGTCCGATTACAGTGGTGCTTAACTTGATCAACATGGAACTACACTGATTGGGGACATATAGTCTTTAGTGAAGAGTCCCATTTCCAACTGTGTCCTGACGACCAGCGAAGACGTGTCTGGATATGTCCAGGGTAGCGAGGAGATCCAGCCCTTACTATCGCACACCACACAGGCCCACAACACAGTGTTATAGCTGGTGGGGGCATTTATTTTGATAGATGGTGCCCTTTGATAGTCTTAGATTAGTGACTCACAGTACAGCACTACGTAGACGTTATTGCGCAACCCGTTTTGTTTGCGTTCCTCTTGCGCCAATCAAGACCTACTTTTCAACAAGATAATGCCCTGCCGCATATGGCCGGCGTTGCTATGAAATGTCTTCAAGCTTGCCGAGCACATTTTTAGACAGCTAGGTCACATGATCTCCCCACCATAAACCAGATTTGGGACGTGAATGGAAGGCGATTTTATCTTTCCTGGAATGTTGCCGATTTAGCCCGACTGTTGGAGGCAATTTGGCCAAAAATCCCAAAAGACACCAATCGTGAACATTTTTAGTCTATTCCACGGAAGGTGACTGCTTGCTTCCAGGCCAGAAGTGGACCAACGCCGTATTGACTTACTCACTTTGTAAGGATTAATCTCTTACAAAGCATTCAATTGTCCTGAAATTTTAATCGCAATTCTTCTGCACATGGTCTTCACATCCACCAGTTTTTGCCACAATTGGGCAACTACTCCTTGGTGCCTCGAGTTTTTGTTATAGAGTTTGTGTATGTATATAATATATATATATATATATATATATATATATATATATATACTCGTATATATATATATATATATATATATATATATATATGTATGTATAAAATCTGGGAAATTTGACTATACATGCACCGCCGAATAGTATAAAAATAAACCGTTGAGGTATGTAGATATGTAAGCATGTTTTCTTTAGTTAATAATTTAAGTTTAATTTTCTGTGCGTTTTTGTACGCTATAAACTATGTCGCTTGGAACGTTCAGAATATGTAAGTCTAGTTTATGGTAAAGTTTTAAAAGTTTGAAATCATAGCACACTTTATTCACTTTGGGAAGAAACCGGAAGATTTTTTTATTTTTTATTTTTATGATCTTCCATGGGCTTGGAAGCTACTTTTATCTGAAAATACTAGTGAAAAGTTTGAAAGTTTTCTCCTCGGAACTAGCTGTAGTTTTAAAACTGCTTACTGAGGTGGTCATCAAATTTTATATATTTGCATAAAACGTTTTTGCATCTGCAGGCTAAAGTGATGGTAGGTTATTCGTATAATTACAAACATAATGTTAGACGGAATAGTAAAAGATTTTCTGATAAAAATACCAAAGAAACTAAGGGCTTTCAGTAAACATGTTATTTAAGTATTTTAAAAGAACATTACTGTCTCTATCTTATTATTGAAAAAGGAAGATTAAATAGGGTTTAACTGGCGTTTAAAATAGACAAAAAAAGTAATGAATTGTATATGTTTATGCGCAATTCTTAATTATAAAAAATGAATCTTTTTTGCACATTTTTTTCTTTTTTCTACGCAAGTAATGGGAAGCGCGACTATTCAGTCTCTTGCTGATATATATATATATATATATATATATATATTTGTCCCGTTTTATGCAGATATTTATTCATTTTATTGTATACCAGCTCGGAAAATAATTCCAATTTGTATATTTAACAACAACTAAGATGCAGAAAAATGTCGTAGATTATCTAGCGAAATTAATTTTATAAATTGCCCTGCAAATTCACTTAGTGGAAAATCCTATTGCCCACAGATTCTGGGAAACGAAAAAGGAAAACTTTATAAATTAATGCCCACGTTCCTTTCAAGATCACACCCCTCTGTTACACAATAAAATGGTGAAAAATTCAAGTATTATTTAAAAAATTAATAAGTACTTGGGAACAATTTACATAATTCGGGATTCATTCAAAATAATTTTGAAATTTTGAACACCTGTCATCTGATATCTGAAAATTTACTTCTAACAGATTTTCCCAGAATTTTGGATGAAGGAGTATAAAATATTTTGAAGACATCATTAAAAAGGAGTATAAAATATTTTGAAGTTTCATTAACGAATTAAAATACGGTATTCACAATAAATTGTAGCTATTGTGTTTAAAAAATAATAGAAGTTGGCATCTCATTAAATATCAGGCTATTCGCAATTGCGTAGATAAAGTAAGGTAGAAGAGATTTTAAACTTTATTGATAATTTCACTATCACATCATGTTATAAAAGAAGTAGAAACATGTTTATAAAAATACATTTTTTAATAAATATAAACCAATACATGCTATTACTATACAGGATTTTCAGTGTTTTTATTTATTTAATTTTTTTGGGGGGGCGGGGGGGGTGTTTGAGTTTCTATTAATGACATGTGCGAGGATAATCTCATGATAAATTTATATGGATGCACATGATTTCAATATACGAGGGGTATTCGGAGAGTAACTACAGTTAAATAAACAACGACAAGTTAGTTTTTAACAATTTTATTACAATCTTACATGGAATGGAATACCTTAAAATATTTTTCATCATAGTTTCCACCAATATTTATACATTTTTAAAAGCTCGGGATCAGTTTCAAAAACTGCCTCTTCATAAAATGAAGCCGCCTGTAAAGATAGTCCATAATGCACAGCTTGTTTGAGGTCGTCACAGAGCTGACAACCTAGAACCGCTTCAGTTGCAGGAGCAGGTGAAACTCCCCTGAAGTCAGGGCTTTAGGACGGATGATCCATTTGTTACATTGCTGTAAAATGAAATTGAAATCCCCAATGAATTCAAAATATAATAAATTAATAATTTATTCGAAAATGATACCGATGAATGATTATATATGCGAAATTAGTGGATAAAAATTTTGATTTAATTTTGAGTTATAATGTTCATAAAATTATTTTCTAATAAGGAAGTTTCATCAAGAATATTTAGAGATTGTTAAGTGAAATTATATAGACTAACTAAATTTGATTGACATGTTTAGTGGTAAATATATTTAAAATATTATTTTTGACACCTGCACTTTCAAAATGGAAACTATAAATTACCTTGATTCTTAAAATATACTGACAGCTGCTGAAGGAATGTTTTATGACATTTAGATCAGTTTATTCCATTTTATGTCACTAACACAACTAAAGTTAGCATTTCTCAGCTACTTATAAGCTTGGCTGTATTAATAATTTGAATTTGAATACAGGTATATCAGAAATATTTTTTAACCTCCGAGATTCGACGACACCCAACAATTACCTTACCGCTAATCCTTCTTGGTGGATAAGTTCATGTAATATTTTAGAAAACGAATATTCCCTGTATATACGCGCGGGCGTCCTGAAAAATTGCGACAGTATTCGCACGTAGATTCACACGAAATTTACGTTTACTATCTTATATATGCATAACTTCACCCGCAGTTGTTTCCATTGCGTTCGTTTCCCATCATTTTCGAGAAAACACAGTAAACGCTGTAACTGCGACAGAAAAAACTATAACATGATCAAAGAAGCAAAATAGGAGGTTGCACGAAATATATCGAAAATATATTTTTACAAACTAAAATGCAAAATAAATATATTACATGGCTTTAGAAATGAAATCTGACTTCACATTTACTGTCTATATGCATTGGATTAACGATATATTTTTCAACAGGACAATTTTTGCATATGTATCTAGCTGAGAATCAAACTGCATTGTCATGGACATCATCCCTTTAAACATTAGGACTATCTATCTATCTATCTATCTATCTATCTATCTATCTATATATATATATATATATATAGTCAGAATGATGTCTAACGAAATGGTATATATTTAAGCTTGGGTTAATGATCTTGAAAATCAATTCAAGTATACCTGTAACCTCTGCTGGCGATTTCGTGATGGTATATCTAACGACATGTTTGCAAATACTGTTTTAGGTTCGACATAACTGAAATTTATGAAATCTTTCTAAAGAAACAAACAGAGTAGGTTGTAATTCTCTTTTGCTTTCCAGGTGTAAAGATTAATGAAGCTTTTAATTGCTATAAATGCTTTTAGATTTCATATTAACTCAGTAATTGCAATTTATTTTTTCTATCGAATGCTATTTACCCTATTCTTGAAATTAAATTTCTGTTTTTACCTTAGTAGGTATAATTGTTTATCACATTCAAGGCTGCACTATTAAATATAACATACAGTTGCATTATTTTGATGTGTCTCACCTCTGAAACATATAGAATAGCTTTTAACTCATATTATCATTCCATTTTAAAGTATTTTAGTTATTGATGCGCAGTCTGTTTTTAGTAATAATTTCCCGTGAATAATAAATATAAAATTAAACATTCATTTTTTTTTAAAATACATCAATCGAAATATAAAGAAATTATAAACTCTCGATCTCTTTCCTTCTGTTGACGTAAAAGTTAGCACTACATATATATATATATATATATATATATATATATATAATTGTATGTATATATATATATATATATATATATATATATATATATATATATATATATATATATAAACGAGGGATAGTCCAAAAATAAGTTTCCGCCGTCGACTGTGGACAGAGGTGTGTATGAAAGACAAAAAATATAATGAGACATTAAAGATAAGACGTAACTTTATTTCTCCACATAAGTGCCAAGTACGTTGAGACATTTGTCATATTGATTTATAAGCTTCAAAAAGCCCTACAGGAAAAAATCCGGGTTCTGCATACGGAAAAAGCGTTTAACGGCTTGTGTGACTTCAGTATTGCTTCCAAAGTGCCTTCCGCTGAAATCCTTCTTTAAAGCAGTTTTCTTGCTGGACTTTTTGGAAGTTGGAACCATCAACGTTACGTGGTACTGCCATACCCTGTCGAAATTGAAGGAAGCTTTTCGGAAAAAGCTGCCTGGCCTTCTCACAACTAGCGTTCTGTTGTTGGAAGACAATGCGAGACCCCACTCGGCGACAGCCACACAAAACCATATTGCAAGTCTTGGTTAGGATCGCCTTCGCCATCCGCCATACAGTCCTGATCTCGAAACCAGTGACTTCCATCTGTTTCAGGTTTTCAAGAAGAATCTTACTATTCCTCCTTCTTTCAGGTGGAAGACTGATATTTACCCCCAGTTTTACATCCATGTCTTATGCAAGATTTGAATCCGCGTATTCGGCTTGGTAAATATATGCTTTAAGCATTTTATTGCTTAACGGTAATAAAGAACATCCTTAGCCTATATTGAAAAACATTTTGATATTTTTCCAAGGATATCATCAAATTCTGCCGTTCAAATAACTGGGCTCTATAATACTTTCATACAGACACATATGTTTACTTACATTAAGCAGATATTAAGTAGATTCTTTGGATATATTAATAGAATCACAATTGTATTATTAATGCTATTAGAATGCCAACAACGGGAGAGATAATGAAAAATTTTAATGAAAATGAATGCGGAAACTATAAAGCAATTTTTCTCTCCCTTTCAAATTCATTATTTTTCGTACAAAAGTTGCTCATGAAAGTTACAAAAAAGGATCAGTATTTTTTTAAAGTTATTCCCGGATTCATTGTAGGATATTGAGAAACTCTTTTTGTATGCTGCAAAATACTATCATCAAACTCACCAATACAAATTCTCAAACTTGAAATTTACTTTCAGCTGCTGTACACTATACCCATTCAACTGCTATGATTTATTAGAGGCTCTTAACTATATCCTAAATAGATAAGTAAATTTTACTAGTACTCGGGGAACAATGCTATTCTCTGCAGAAGCCTATATATCTTCTTTTCTTTCTTGATACCTTTGGTAATAACGTGCCATCCTAAAAATGATGCATACGAGAGGAACAAAGATTAGGAACTAATATATGCATATTTTATCGGGACTAAAACTCTCCTAAGAAAAATACGATTTGCATTAAATGCCAGGAAAATGTGTAAAACATCCTTTCATACGCGCATGGGAAAGATTAACGTCGTCTTGGGGAAAACAATGTCCAATAAAAATCGTCACCAGAGACCGAATGCAAAATTCTCTGAGTAACACAGCGTGTTG
The DNA here is from genome assembly GCA_907164885.2 of Dolomedes plantarius. Classification (NCBI taxonomy): domain Eukaryota; kingdom Metazoa; phylum Arthropoda; class Arachnida; order Araneae; family Dolomedidae; genus Dolomedes; species Dolomedes plantarius. Next base: position 131,620,954 of record OU015491.1, on the reverse strand, counting down.
ACAAAATGAGATACATAAATAAAAGACTGTGATAATGTGACATTAATACTGTTGCAGAAAATCTCGTCACACTCACTTATTTTAGAATCGTGTTCTGTGTTAACATTGTGTGGTCACTTCATTTTTTTTATTGCGGATAAGTCTGCTCAAGTGGCGCACCCAGGATTTTTCTTGGGGAAGGGGTGGGGGTGGGGCGAGATGAACGGATAAAAAAAATTATAATGCATGGAGGGGGGGCTAAGATTAACGGATAAAAATATTTATAATGCAAAATCCGTATTCATAATGCAATTTCTATTCATTTGGGGCGTGGCAGGGCCCTTTGGACCCCCCGTGGGTGCGCCACTGGTCTGCTCCATTTTCTATTATTGTTTTACAGCAGTTGGGGTAAGGTTTAGAGTATTTACCTCGACAAATATCGTATATACTTATCTGATTAATTTTCTTTTCAGATATGGGGATAATACAGTTTTACGGATAAATTTATTTTAATAAAATCAACTATTCGTTTAGCGCAGATTGTTAGTTCCTTTAAGAATGACAATAGAACAGGAAACGTCTTGCTTTCTTATGTGGTACCTCCTATATAAATTGATATCACAGGTCTGCGATCGAAAAACTAAGCTTATGATTTATGTTGATTTGTATAGATTCTTGAGCTGTTTTTGGAAAAAAAATTAAATATTGCATTAGGTTTCTTTGAAAGATATCAGTTTTGTAATCGTTAGGAGTAATCGTTATGAGAGGGTGTTATCAAGTTTCTATTCGATAAAACTTAGGTAATTTTCCTTGAAAAAAAAAAAAATCGAAACTGGTGTTTAGGAAATGCATTGCATAAATAAAGACATTTCCTTTTATAAAAGTGTAAGGTCTACCTAATAATCGATTAACAATAATCGATCATTATATTTGCCTAGATCCAAAGAAGCTACAAAGTTATGCTAAATTCAGCATAGACGGTTACTATAAATATCACGTAGGTAGGTTACGCAGGCAGTCTGGTTTGTTTGGAGCTGTTTATGCGAGTTGCCGTTGATGGCTATTAGCTATATCACTTCAAAACTTTCGTGAGTTATTGCCAATTCGGCATAAGGAGGTTATTGTGGTCTTAGGAGTAGATTACCGTGCAGCATCGCTGGTTTGACTTTATTGATATTTGTGAGTATTTTTGAACTATATTTCTTTGCATAGTGTTTATACATTTTGTACCAGTATCTACGCAGTATTGTTTTGGACCGCAAGTTATATGTATCCAGCGAAAAATAAACTTTGTTGTATATCTATTAAGTTTCTTTTCTACTTCATTAGAGGGTAACTTCGATATACATATATCCTAGGTAGGGTAGAATTTAGTCATCTCTATAAGAGGAAGGTGTTTTTCTTGGTAACTACTTCGCTTCTCATAAGTATAATACACTTCATTGAATTGAAAACCATTCATTGAACCTTCTAAAAAATGACTAAAAGGAGTTTTGCTACACAACTGAAATTAATTCGCCTCAGTTTTGGTCGAACATTCTGCAAACCTTAAGGGCGTTTGAAAATTTCGCCTTGGTTCTTGAGCAAATTTGGTACAAAGACCACTAATGCTTAATATGAGGGATTCCATACTGTTTACAATACTTTTGGGCCAGCAATCAGTTTCCACAAAATATCCATGTTTCCTTTAATTATGGGATATTTGTAACGGAGGATCTCAAAGAAATAAAATGTGCTGGCCACTTCAAGACACTCTCAAGCCTGGGAAAATAAATGTTATCCAGAAAAGCCAGATTCCCAGTAAAAGATTCCTTTACCATTCCGTTATATAAAATTAAGGCACACAAAGCAATTTGTTAAATCTCGTCTTCCAATTTGAATGCTTTGGGGTACTTGTACTCACAGTTTCCAGGTTTATCTGAAACCAAAATGAAAGAAGGGAATATTCGTTGGTCCTAATATCCGAAAACTTTCGTCTGATAGTGCATCCTTTACTCCGACCATGAATGAAATCGAAAAGGAAGTTTAGCTAGCATTTAAGGAGGTGATTTAAAACGTTTTAGGCAACCAAAAAGGCCCAAACTACACGCATACTGTAAAAAAAAACTTTTCCTGAAAGTTTTCCTTGCTTACGGTTACAAAATAAGCTTAAAATTACATTTCCTGCATTCTCATGTATACTACATCCAGGAAAATACGATACCTTTCATTGAAGAGGAAGGAGAGGATTCCATTGGGATATTAGAGATACGGCTCTGTATTCAAGATAATGTATACAGATATATCAAGGACACTGAAATGTAAATATGATAGTAGAGTACTCCCGGTTGCTCTCTCGGGACTCAACAAAAGCTGTTCACATCCGAAAATGCATCTTAAGAAGTTTTCAAGATAAGAAAAAGGGATTTCATAAGGCTAATCACTGTGTTAACGGAACTGTAATATAAGGTAACTTTAGAGTTGTGTAACATTCTCTAAATATAACATTAGATCCTAGAAAAAAATCAAATCTCGGAAATGTGAATACATTTTGCTCGAATACAATTGTTTTCATTAATAAAGTCTTTAATTACAACTTTGCATAACTTGAGAGAGTTTGGGAAGGCGATTATTCATAAGTATGTAACCAAAATATAAATATTTTTCAAATATTTGTCTGATATGTTTTAGAGACGTCTGTTTCAAATTTGAGTGGCAAAGAATATAATTTTGAGAATTTGGCAGAATTTACAGTTCTCGGAGACTCACGAATAAACATCATAAAATGCTTTTTGGGGGGTTCCTAATACACTGCAAATCCCTTGCAATTATTAAAATACTTTAAATCTTATTTGACGCATCGCATGTTGTCAAACACAAAGATGAGGTCATATTACGGAAATATTCCATTTAGCGGAAACCGGATACTTAGGTGGAACTATTTTAAAAACAAACATCCCTAATTTTGCTCCACTCCATGAATAAGCTTATGAAGTAACTTAAAATGCCAGTCATATCATAATAAGGGAGGAAAAATTGGCGACTTTCTTACGCTAAAACTACTTATGAGCTCCGCTACAAGAAAGTGTGAAAAACTACCAAAGAGAAATTCCGAGAGGCTTTTAAGCTGTCAGAAAAATTTTGAAAAATTAAGAGTTTCAAATGCTTTATTTCCAGGTCCCAAAATGGATTTCCGAGTAATCATGAGTTCGAAGAAACAACCTGCGAAGCGGCGTCACTCAACTTTATAATCACAGGGTATGGAAGTAGTCGAGTTATTGCCTGACATAATATACATGAAAATTGTACTCTTGAAACATTGCATAATGGTATCGCTATTTTTCGCTGTTCCAATTTCCATTAAATAAACTTGCTCTAATTCATTGTAAAATGCTACTTTGTTTATTACTCATTTAAGGCACTCCGAGACACATTTTAAATTTTTTTTATTTATTGAGTCAAAATTTTGAATTTATTTGTGATGGTCAACCATATAATATGTAAACAAGATAATATCATAAAATTTCTCAAAAAGGTTTTAAAAAATTTTGAAATTTAAAGTTTTTAATAAAAGGGGGCAATTTAAAATCTTTAAAACTCGAAATATTATTTGTCGAATTTCAAATTTTTTTCATTTAAATAAACAGAAATATATAAATTTTAATTTTGATTCAACATTTTTTGAAATATAAATTTTTAAAGAAATTAAAAATATTTAGATTAAAAATTACAAAAAAAAATATGTAACTTATTTTTTAAAATAATCATATTTTCAAAAATAAATATTTTTTCAAATTTGCTGATTAAAAATTAAAGTACAATAGTTGAAAAAGACATGTTGCAAGTTTCAACCATTTATCTTTAACGGTTCTTGACTTATAACAATTTAAAGACGAGAAATGGGGGAAAAACCCCATCATGCTGAAAAACGCATTTACAGGTTTAAACAATGACTGGCTACTATTAGAATGTTGCAAAAAAATAATAATAATAATTTATCCTGTTTTAGTTAAGATATAAACATGATTTAAACGTCATTTTAAGCGTAAAAGAACAAAAAATGTTTAATGCAATAAATTTTTTTTTCGAAAATTCGAAACATTTTGTGTCCTGGACCCCCTTAAAAAAGGCATAATCAGGAAGTTTCACAAGAAATCATTTGAAAACTTTCAATAGTTTATGGAAAGTTAAATGATATATTATAGAAAATGATTTTCAAGCTATTTTTCGAGTTTATGCTGCTATCAACATTTATTACTGGATTATGGAAGATTTCTAAGGTATCTGTGTTACATATTTAAAGGTAGTTTAAAAAAAGTAAAAGCCTAAGAGGTGTCAAAATGCGTATATTTTGCACAAAAACAAACAAACAACAACCTGAAACTTTTTTTTAGTGAGCTGAGATCGGTTTCCTTAACCTTTTCCTTACGGGGTGGGATAGCATGTATCCCAAGAATTCAGGCACATGAATGACTATATATATATATATATGCATATATATACAGGTGGCTATCAAAATAATGGAAACACCTATCAATATTAGTGGTGTTTATGAATGTGCTTCGCATTCCTTAAAAAACAAGTCTGGCCACCCGTATTTTTTTATATATTATAGTGTATGTATTTTTCTACTGTCAGATGGCAGTGATTAATCTAAGGGCATCGTGCTTTTGGGGGAAACACCGTAAAATATTAAATCATGCAGACCTTGCGAAAAGGGCAAATTTTTGGAGCGTGTTTAAATTGGAGTATCTCTTACTGCAACTCACAGGTTAATGGGTGCTTTTTGATCTATGGTATCGATCAAAATAGTATCATGATAGTATGCAGATTGCACAGAAAAACATCCTTTGCCAAACAGAATAGGGGACGAAAGGGAGACCTAAGAGAAATAGACTGACGAGGTATTGAAGTTGATTGTGACAAGAAGAAAGAAAACAATTGCAACCAAAATGACAGAAGAGCTCAATCTGCATCTGCATGTTCCGGTATTAACCATTAAAGGTAGAAGGGAACTCCACAAACAAAGAATTTACGGAAGAGTATCTATTCCCAAGCCACTTGTAATAGATGGCAGTACAAAATATAGCCCGAAATGGTGCCACGAGCGCAAATCCCGGTAGAGTAATATGTAGAAAAACGGCATTTGGTCCGACGTTGTTACTTTCAACGACATTGTTACTTTCAACAGGACGTGCGTATGTCTGTAGAACACCTACACAAGCGTAATATTCTGGCTGACAAATTTCAAGAGTCAATCATGGAGGTATATCTATGAGGGTTTCGCAAGGCATCTCGTGGTTTTCTTCAGGCCCTATTAAACCATAAAAGGGAGATAGAATGGGAAGGACCATGTTGAAATTTTAGCCAACCTCAACCTAACACAATCTTTTATGTAAGTAATTTCAATCAATAAATTATATCTTGAATTTACAAATGATTGAAATTTGCAAATTACAATCTTTACTGTATGGTGCAAACACTTTCTTGCAGGAGAAGGCTTTCTCCGGGTTGATAATACCTCTATACATACAGCTAAATCTATCAAGTATTGGTTTGAAAAGAATGAAAAAGAAGTCAAATATCTTATCTTGCCCTGTACACACCCCCGACTATATATTATCCAACTACTGTGATCTGTATAAGGGGATAAAGCCAGGTATGGATATACACCACAGAATCTCTACAGAAACTTTCATGGTTTTTACCTGAAAACTGGTCTAATATATTCTTAACCACTATTCATGATTTGTATAATTCAATTACAAGGCGAATCAGGTGGTATTAAATGACCAAGGTGATCCTGCGCCGTATTAATAAAGATTTTCATGATGTTTCTTAGTGTTTCCATTATTTTGATAACCACCTGAATACACACACACACACACACACACACACATATATATATATATATATATATATATATATATATATATATATATATATATATATATATATATATCCCCTTAATGGCCGTTCTTACAAGGGGTGTGTGAAATTTCCCTTTCCAAAGAGAGAATTGGAAAAATGGGCCCCGTAAGCTAAAGGTTAACCCTTCAGATACCATGGGGTTGCCAGTGAGCCCATCGTGTCTTTGTTAAACAGCTGTAATTACTGCATGATTTCTAAAACTTTGAAAAAATTTGACTTGTCTCATTTAGACCGTAACATCCCATACATACATAAAAACTTCATTATGCTCATAAATTTTAATTAATTTTGCCAATTTATACACTGTGTACCATTGGGGTCACATGTGACGCCACACAAAATTTAGTATGAATTTCAAAAATAAACAAATTTATTTATTAGTAAAAAAATATTTATTAGTAATATTATAATTGAGGGATATTTATAAAAGATTTTTGGTTCTGTCCATAGATAGCAGCACTAATTAGGTAAAAACAATTTCAATCAATATAGAACGTTTTATAGCATGCTCAGTTAGAAGTGTTTGAAAATTGCACGCATGAAGCAGAAATATCTAATTGAAGAAGAAATTTCAAGAATTATGAATGAAGAAAACGATTCTGAATCATCAGCTGATGAATTAGACACCAACGGAGTTTCAGATGATGATGGAACGGTCGAATTCGTTGAATATATTGACGATGACAATGATCTCTGAGATGACTCATCATCTAATACAAAAGAACCTGATGTTGCTGAAAAGAATAGTTTTGTGTAAGTAAAAAAAATTTCTTTTGTATAATTATATAGTTCTAGTAAAATATTTCAAATAAAATTTATCTAAAAATTTATAAAAAGTATCTAAAATTAAAAAAATCCATATTCTTTTCCGCGTTGTTGAGAACTTCGTATAAAATATATTTCTTACAATTTTCTGTATCCTAACTGACTAAGAAATCTTATATATAAAAATATTTTTATATATAGTTCAAGAAATAAAAATGATATATGGTATGTAAATCCATAAAAAGACACACAAGGTAGACAGCCGAGTGTGATCAAAACTCCACCAAGGCCTACACGTTACACGGTGAGAAATGTAGACACTATACAATCTACATTTGAACTCTTCATAAAGGCAATTATCGTTGAAGAAATTCTGAAATGGACAAATAAAGAAGTAAAAATAGTATATGGGGGTAGTTGAACACAGATCAAGAAGAAATCTTGTGCTTTTTTGGACTGCTTATACTTGCTGGAGTGTATGAAGCACGTAATTAAGCAATAACGAACCTGTGGAATGAAAATGATGGTCGCCCAATTTTCAATAAATCTATGGCTAGGAATAGATTTACAGAAATATACCGTTGCATTCGATTTGATGATGCTGAGAATAGGCGCAAAAATCGATCTGATGATAAGCTGTCACCAATCAGAAATATATTTCAGCTTTGGACAGTCATATTATAAGATCGTTACATTTTCTCATGAGAACATCGCCCTCGATGAACAATTGGTCAACTTTAAGGGTAGATGCCCATTTAGATAGTACATCCCGTCAAAACGAGGAAAATATGGAATAAAGCTGAGGGATGCTTGTGACAGTGAAACTTCTTTTGTTTGCAATATTCAGATGTATACAGGAAAAGGACAAAATATAGCTAGAGAAGTTAATCAAGGAAGAGAGTATCAAGGTTTTGTATATATAGTGATAGGAATGGAGAATAGTGGCAGAAATATCACAGCAGACAACTTTTTTATTAGCTTAAATCTAGCAAAAGAGTTAGAGAATAAAAATTTTACACTTTTGAGCACGATAAGTAAAAATCGATCCGAATTACTTCAGGAGTTTGTCTTATGTAAAGGAAGAAAGGTCAACTCTTCAATATTTGGATTTCAAAAGTCAGCGACAAATGTATCCTATTGTCCAAAGAAAGGAAAAGTTATAATTTTTTTGAGCACATTGCATTTTTCTCCCGAAATTGAGAATACACAGGCAGTAAAACCAGCTATGATTCAAGATTATAATAACACAAAATCAGGAGTTGATACGATGGATCAACTAGTGCGGACATATACAACAAAGCGAATGACGAGAAGATGGTCAATGGTCATCTTTTACAATATGTTAGATATAAGTGCATTGCACTGAATGGCTTTATTGTTTGGTTACAACGTAACCCAAAGTGGGAAGAAAAAACAAATTATAAGAGAAGAGTGTTTCTTTTCGAATTAGGCAAGTCTTTAGTTTAAAGACAACTGCAGAAGCGAGTACCTATTCCAGAATCAGGTATGAGCGTGAAAGGAAAAAAAGGCGTAGATGTTTTTATTGTGAACGTTTAGCGGACCGGAAATATAGTGATAAGTGCAGTAAATGTTCAGTTTTTGTGTGTAAGCAACATTCAAACACTTTATGTCCAAATTGTGCATGATGCATATTTCAATATTCACTCAACTAATTGTGCCCAATTACAATTTTTAAAGGTTCAGTATATTTATCACTGTATAAAATGTGTCTGTTAATTAATAAATTTATAATAAATAATATGTTTGTCATAAATTATAAGCATTAGAATAAAAAAACTAATGGGGTCACTGATGACCCCAATAGTACTCAGTGTTACAAAAAAAAGTTGGTAGTAGAAATGTTAACGAGTAAATGTGACTTCGTCATAGAATATCCCAACTAAAACGTATCAAAATTATGTACTTCTGTAATTCCCCTTAAGAGGAGTAAATAATTAAATTTAAGTATGAAAAGCTAGAGATAACTGAAGTAACAGCGAATTTGCTATCAAAATACAATGACATATTACCGCACCTAAGTTTTCTGATTACTGGTTCCACTTTTGCTCGACCATCACTTAATTCTTCAGCATTCTATTTCTCCAGGCGAATTTCCCAAATAAGCACTCTACGAAAGTCATCATCTCAATAGTTTACTAAGAATTTAGGTTTCATGGTTCCATGAGTTTGTACAGGTATTGAAAATAAGCATTCACTGACTAAACTACGAAGTTAGTTTAGGTAAAATAAACTGATCATCAGTGGACTCAGAAGCTGCGGAAACTAGAGTTCACCGATTAATCATGTTGCACTGACAGATAATCCAAACGATGAGTTTATGTTTAAAGGATGACAGATGAAAGCTAATCTGCATTATTGTGTCTCGTGAGAATTTCCATAAAGGAGAAATCTTATTTAGGATTGTTTATCCTGTGAGTTGACCATTCTCATTTTAGCTGCAAGGAATATTAACTCTATAGTTTTCAATAATATTCTTTACGCTTATGCGTCTAAGACAATGGATTTAGGTATATCTTTAATGACGGATATATCTTTAATGATAAGACATCGAAATCTACTTGATTTTGTTTTCAGTTCACGTTCCAATAAAGATCTTTTGGTTAAAAAAAGAAAAGGTGACTTACAACACCAGCTTAACGCTACCTTGAGTTATATCTGTATATTGTTAAGTTGTGAACATATAAAATGTTACATCATGGGAATGTTTATTTCACTTTTAAAATTAGGTAATAGGATAGACAAACTACTAACAGTAGTGAAGACAGAAATAATAATCTTTCGATCACATAGAATATATATTACTTTACATTTCAATGTTTTGTATTTCAAAATGTTATGAGTAAATGTTATATGTTAAATGTTTGTGATGTGATTCTAAAAACACTTTTTTCACTTTTAACCCCGAACCTAAACAAAAAAAAAACGCTACGGAAAAGGCTTAGAAGTTGTACTAATTATCTCAAACCTACCAATATACAAGTTCTCCTCATTAAAGAAATCAGTAGTATTTATACAATAATGCCTATAATTAGAGTATGTGTCAAATTATGTAAACTTTTCGGATGTCGTTTACTATTATACGTGTTTTCTCGTGACTTTGAATTTTTATGTGACATATTTATAATGACAAAATTTCAGCGTTTTCTAATTAAAATAAATTCTTTGCTCGTATGTAGCTTGACAATTGAGAGTTTTAAATTACACAAAAAGCAATATCTATTAACTTATATTTACAATCTAAAGATGTTAATAGATATTAAGCATAGGAATTCATCTATGCAAACTGAATGTATTCCTTTTGCATAGGAATTCATCTATGTAAACTGAAATCTTGATTTTGTTAAAGTGCTTCTTACATTAAGTTGTTTGTCGTTTAATTCTTTACTAAGCAGTTTACTGATAATTCATAAACCATGCCAGAATTTAAATTGATCATTACAGGTCTAGAATTTCATAATTTATTCAAATTGGAAGTTTTTAAGTTTAAATATAAATATCACTCCTTTCTCAAAACACAATCTATTAGGGCTGTCTTTAAAAATAATTTCAACGAAAAAAAGCATAATTTAATGAAAAAAGTTAAACGGTAACAAACATTTTTAACTAAATCTGGGAATGTTAACATTCATTCCATTTTCTAATTTTTTTTATTCTAAATTTACGTGTATTATACTAAACAAGAAAATGGAAGTAAGAAATGGGGTAATGGAGAGCAGACAAAAACCGCAAAAAACTTTTGTCATCAACATAATTATCTCTCAAATAAAATATCTTTTTTGAAAAAAAAAATAGGATTTATGCTTTTAATGTCCATTTGCTTAGTGTTTGTTTAGTCAAATTGTACAAACGTTTTAACCAAAAGTATAGTTGAGTGCAATTTGTGAGGAAAAATGCTTGAATTTTTCTGAATCATTTGTAGTTATATCATTAATAAAAAGTGTTGAACAATGTGTAATTAATAAAATAAATTACATAATTTAAATTTTATTGACAATAAAGCATGGAATTAGATGATAGAAGATCATTAAAAATTCCTAAAAATACGAGTATAAAAGAATAATATATATCTCTTAAGTGAATAAATAAAATTTAAAAAAAAGTAAACCTTTCTCAGTTTTGTATATTTAATATTCCAACAAAATTTTAAATTTAAATACAAGAGAAGATATTTTGACAACAATATTGCAACATAACAATCATTGCCATCAAAAAGTTGGTGACCTAAGTGGCACCAAGTTTTTGCTACCGCTTATATTAACAACTTGTGTCAGTATATTTCAATCTGTTACTGTAGTTCTTTCTAATACCCCCTGGCCGGAAGTTGTTCAGAGCAGGTCCGTGTACGCTAACAAACGAACAATTATTTATCTTTTTCCATAATGTTTCACATTTCAACGTAAGTAATGTGTCAAGCTTTTCTTCAATCACATGGTGTTTTTGTTGTAGCTGTTTGTAATGCCCCGCCCCTTGCCCGGAAGTATTTCAGACCAGGTCCATATACGCTAACGGGAAAAGGGGTGCGGCTCCGGTTTATAATGGCACCACAAGGTTCGGAGTCCAATTTAGCCAACTGCTACCTCAGTTTTAACCAAACAACCCCAAGGAGTGACATCTGAGGGATCGTATGTACTCCTACCCTCTCTGACCTCATAGAGAGACTCTCTGGTCTACGAATTTAACATGCCCATATCTGGCCTAGGCGTATTTAATGGCGCTTGTCGGGATTCGATCCGAGCATCTTCAGCACCAAACTCTGACGCGCTGCCACTAGGTTTCCTCAGTTCCTAAATTTCATTCTATATGTACATGATGAATAAAATTTTAGTTTCTTTCGTCACAACGTGTATCCAATAATCACTGAAATAAAACATATACGAAATTAATGTCTGCTCTTCAACATCATGCGGTAAAACACAAGACAAATTATTAAAATCAAAGCTATTAGGTATGGCCTATAAAAGCAGACACACACACACACACACGCGCGCGCGCGCATGCACACAGATTCCTATTTTTGCCGTTTCAAACAAGTGAAGTAGCGTGCTAGTATTGTGTTTCATCAAGGCAACACACATAGTTGAAGGAGACTGAATTTTCATACTTTCAGGAGTATTTCAGTTGGTTGTTTTTCTTTTTGAACACCAACAAATATACTTTGTAATGGGTTAAAATTTTTGATTGGATGGACTTCATCATTGTAGGTGTATCCCGGCATTTTATTGGATTAAGAATGTGAGGTAAGAGACTTTATTTTACACCCTAAAGACTGTGTTGATTGACTGGAGTTGAAATACACTTCCGAACATCTTATCTTTCTACTATTTATTTATTGAGGTTTTATACAATCATTTCTAGATCCACTTATGGTCCCAATTTATTTTGTGTAGTGGTGTATGTGAAACTCAAAGTGTTATCCCTTTTATGCTTGATGCGTGCAAATAATTCGTAGAGTTAATTGAACAGAGTTTTGCTTTTCAGTGATTCATATAGTAGTATCAATTTTTTTTACATTACAACAAACAAATACACGCTGCTGAACACTATCACTTGTTTGCGGAAGACGTCTAAAGATTAAACCTTTCTTTATAAATATACCTTTCCTTATGTTTGCATTGTTTGGAATCACTGGAACTCAAATACGGTGTTTGCCTCTATATAATACATTTCTAAATTGCCAATGCGTCTCAAAGCGTCAAAGTTTGATTGTATGTTGTGTAGCAATCTTTTGTGTGTGTATAGACCGTATTCCTGGGTACAGATACTTTTATTATAATTTTGAATATAAAAAAGGAATCATTGAAACTTAGTCTAAATGAATGATATCTGCCTTTTCTTGACAGACATCGATCCCTAGATTTTGGTGTCAGCGTCTTTAAATGGTATCGACATAGGTGGCAGTTTCAGATTACATTTGATTGAGGAATTTCTTACAGGTCTGAATTTCATTATCTGGAGTAGGACCTTTTATCAGGACAATATCTGCTGACAAATGAAGATCATTCTTGCCGTTGGAATTAACTCGGGCCATTAAATGACGAAAGAGTAAAAAAAAATACCATTTTTACTATCCAATATTTACCTTGATTTACGATAAACAACCGCTAAATAAAAAAACTATGATATTATTGTCTCATTCTGGATTACCTCTGGATCTTTTTGTACAAGTATTCACTAGCAATCCCCCAAATTTCTGGACGGAACTGATTGCAAATTTTCATAAATATTGTTTTCTATCCGAATACAATTTTCCAACACCTTTTAAATACTTACAGGTGAAATGTCAAAGAAGTAACACTTATCATTCCAACAAATATACTTTGTAATGGTTAAGTCAAATGATAAAAAAAATAATCTGCATATTTCCTGCGGTAATAGTTTATTAATATATAAACAAAACATGCAGCAGTATTATAAAGAAAGAAATATTAAAAACCTAAAGTTTTCAAAAGTTAATAAATATTTTAACTAGACTAAAAATAAAGATTAATAATCTAGCAGAAGTAAATGTTTGATCAGGAAAATTTCCCCTTGTTTTCCTCCCATACATACTTCCATTTATTTTGCAGATTATTCCTACTTCTAAAATACGAGGGAAACATAACAGATGTTTAAGATATCGGAAAATAACCTTATTCATATCTTTTCTTTCATGCTGTTTTGTAAAACATTCATTGCTGAAAAAAATTAGTTTTAATTTATTAACTTTTAAATCTGATTACGGCGAATTTATAGTATTTATAAAATTTTGATGACAATACCATTATGTACTTTTTCATATTCACTCAAGTATTTTAATAGTGAGTTGAGAGCTTCATAATGGCTGTAAATTATTTAAAATTGACTCGAAAGTTAGCAATGCTTAGAACTTTAAAAAAAAAAAGAAAAAAAAAATTGACAAAGACTGTAATTCAAAGGCATTTTTCAGCTTTATCTTGTATGTTGGTAATATTAGAGGATATTTTACAAAGTACGGCAAATTTTGATTCAACTTTAATAACACGTAATAAAGATTTACTAGAAAGGGAAAGAGTACGAATGGAATACTGCTGTATCGATGAGGCTTGCCGATCATATATATCTACACTTTGCGGATCTCCTACGGTGTTACATTTTCTAGTTATTGTAAGCTATAAAAAACTGTTGTTAAGGAAAATAATTTATTCATAACAAATTTTATATGGTAGGTCGACAGAATTGAGAGAATTGATATTCTAACATGTTTTCTGCTCTTTCTAATTGTAGTCGAATCTTATTGAACAGACCTTATCACTCAGTGTAAACTATAAAATAAAAACGATGTAACAACCCTTTTAAGTACATAGATGTGCACGCAATACATTTAAGAACTAAATTTTGTAGTTCAATGATCATCAATTTCACATGTGTTTCATTTGAAGCCGAAGTATTGGACTGACTGCGCAAAATCTCTTTAAATAAGCATTGGTTCTACCGCTGCGCTAAGTAGTATAATCTATCTCAAAGTCTAAATCGGAGGCAAAAGTCGCTATCTCAGCCACTATTTTCCAACCAGGTACTTCTGTCTGAATCATTGGTTGTTTTGACGACTCCACAACCTTGTTATCGTCGACACTTCTTGTCATCCTGAAGAGGCTTCCTAAACTTTGTATGAACTTCGAAGCGTCAAACTGAGGGGGCGATGGCTCTTTTTCTTTGGGATAATTTATCTGGCAGTTCTTTTCCATGCAGTTCGCACTAGTATATGTTATGTTACTTGGCATAGTAGTACCATTTACACAAGCCTGGAGAGCATTTGTGTAAACAATTTTCAGGCAGCTGAAGCATTTCGGGTTGTACTGGCTTGGATCTTTTGAATATATACAGAGTTTATAACCTTCTGTTTCGGATGTCGTCTGAGGAAAAAATGTTCCTTTACACACAGCAACCATGCAGAACAGAACAATGAGTTGTTTCATATTGCAGTCTGTTTCTTTAATCTGAAAAAAGAATCAACGATTTTAGGATGGGAAAAACAGTAACAGGATTCTTTTTCATTAAATAAACAATGGAAAGTACAAGGTTTTCATTAGCATTGAACCTCGCTTAAAAATTCATTAAATAGAAGTTTAGTTTGAATTTCAGATTCTCTTTTAGTTATTACTTTTTACATAAGTATATGTATGTAAAATTTAAATTGGATAGAAAGAATAGATTTTAATTAAGCTAGCAAAATGTTCCTTTAAGGGAGGATTCAAGCTTATAAAATATAACTAGCTGAATTTCGGTTTTAATGAGAGTTGAATATTTTCTTTATACTATTGCATTAATAATAAAGAGGAATTTCCTTTGATTATTTTTAAAATTTTGAAAGGTTATTTCTTTATTATTTTGAAGGAGGTCACTACTCAGGTTTCTAAATGTTGCCATCTATGGTTAAAAGCAATCATTATAACGTAACTTTAGCGATTTGTATTCCTAATATGCATGGTACTTACTGACACACACAATAAAAACCCTTGAGGTTTTTGCGTTGATATCATATTCCACTTTTAAGTAAATTACCAAGGTTCTTATTCAGGTGTATTTTCTGTCTGACGAGTATTAAGATTCAATTATAACAATGATTCTTTTCTGATATATGCTATTTTTTTTGTTTATTTTATGGAATCTCCTTTTCTATTGTAAGATGTAACTTACATGGATTTCACTGTTTAGTTTTAATTTGTTATAGAACCAAAAATTTCATTCAATTTTTTTTTTAGAAAATTTGTCCAAAAGGAAAAATATATTCATGTTGAAACCGTGTTTCTGAATGAATATTGTGTAATGGGGACGCAATTATGGATTTAAGATGATAATAAACAATTTAACTTCCTTAAATTTAGGATATTGACCTCTCTCTAAATTTAAAATCACAACGTAACAAAATTTTAAGAATTTCAGATTGGTCAAAATATTGGTATTAGCGTCGATTAGTACCAGTGGGAAACTGAGTAATAAAACCTAGTTATATTTTAAATAATATAAAAACACTTTTCATTAATATTAGTTTGATACCATATGGAAATTTACTATAAACAAAATACAGTGACTATATTTTCAGTAATATGAAATGTGATGCGATGAGTAACATAACTACGAATACGAATATAATGAATATGGAATTTTATTTTTAACAAAATGGCCTTTTAACAAAATGTGTTAAAAGGCCATTTTGATAAGAATTTTTAGCATAATTATATTTTGGAAATAAAGTATATTTCCTAATGGGTTTTAAAGCAGATTAAATAAATATTTTTTTGAAAGAATATAATAAATTATTTCTTTGCGTGTTGATTTCATTAAACTAATTGAAAAGTTCTAAATTCCGGAGAGCATTCACACTCCATTTCCTGTTGAAATTTTATGCACAAATTCTCAAATTTTCAGATAATTTCTTGCATTCCCAATTTTTATAATAAAACAGAGGGTATTAGAATACTTTAACTCAATCATTCTCCTTTCTAACAGACAATACTCAAAATCATTAACAAAAGTCTTCAAAACATAAGCAAGTACAAATACAACACTTTGGCCTTGGCAGCTGGTATGACATATATGATAATTTTTAAAATAAACATGAAAAATTTCTCACTATTATATCAATTCCATCTTGTTCAATAAATTGAATTCCCCCTCCCGTACCAAAAAAAGAAACAAAAAATGTGTAAAATATAAGTTTGAGTTTGTAGAAATAAAATGAAATTTCGATTGCTGAGTGGGAAAATTCCCATGAGATATCAACTATATAATGCTTTATTTGAATTTAAAAATTCATAATTTCTCTTAGTTT
Source organism: Dolomedes plantarius (assembly GCA_907164885.2). Classification (NCBI taxonomy): domain Eukaryota; kingdom Metazoa; phylum Arthropoda; class Arachnida; order Araneae; family Dolomedidae; genus Dolomedes; species Dolomedes plantarius. Next base: position 131,604,489 of record OU015491.1, on the reverse strand, counting down.
ACACTGATGTATAATTCACTTTTCGAACTTCTTTTTTGAAGCTTAGAAATCCTCTTTCAGTTAATTTAACCTTCGGTCAAGCGCAATGTTGGAAGTCACATAAGCGGACGCAATGAGCCCAATAGGCACTTTTTAAAACTAAGCTTATTTTGACTATAAAAAAACCCACAATTTTAATCAAATCATCCAGAAACACCATTTTAGAGTGTTTTTTAAGCAAATAAAATGCCTAGTTCATTCAAAACAATGACAGTTTATTTACAAAAGCATTATTCTACAACTCTCCTCAGGTTCGGCAAAATAGTAGACTTCATTTGATATTTTTGTGGAAAACCTGAGACTACTGAATATCAGAAACAATGTTTCTGATAGGCCTGGGAGATGTATTCTTATAAATATTGACATACTATTACAGTAATAAGGTATGAAAGGAGTTAGACAATTTATTTTAGTGAATATATTTTTAAAATAATAAACCTACAAAATGTAGCGAGATCAGGCGCAAAGTGCCTGCTTGACCTCTTTGGTCATTACAGATACTGGGAAAGATTTAGAGTTAACTGACATATGCGCGATCAAACACCATTATATAAGCAATAGCTACACTATGGAGCTGGTGGCTATGCCGTCTAGGGAGGGAGAGGAGGGATCGAATCTGGGACCTGTGCCTATAAGATTAGTTGCGCCCGACCGAGGGTTAATAATATATCTATGATGCCCGGTTTTCAAGGCTAATAAGTCAAAAACAGTGATTTTTAGATACTTGTTCAAACTGATAAAAAAACCGAAAATATTTTTTTCGTGACTGAAAAGTTGATTATGAAACAAGAAATGTAATACTGTATACAAAATTTACAGACCTAAGCATTTTATACCAGCCAATTTTTTTTAAAATCAATACTAATAAGTATCTAAAAATCATTTTTTTTTACTTAAGCCCTTTATGCCAGGCATCATAAATATGCATTTAATTTTAGACATTTTATAGGCATTATCAGATATTGTGACACAAATGCACTGCGAAACATTCATATAAATCAAAATATCGGAACGCTTTACTGAAATATTTTAACTTTATGTTAGAAATGTACAATGCATTAACGCATTGTCATTTTTGTATTTCTCTTGATGCAGGTTCCTGGCAAGTTATTTATTTCTTTTGTTTATTACTGTGTTTAAAGTTATATCCAAAATATGCGTCACCAGAAGTTAAACACATAATCCAGATTTTATTTCAGTATCACTGCTAACATCCAAAAATGCTCATATAAATTCACTCCCGAAATTCGTTCGCATTTCCCGTTTACAATGGAAATTTTATGGCTCAAATACATCACGGTCTTATCAGCCGCAAGAGAGAAATGGGGTTCTGGCACTCGTTAATAAATCAAAAGCACTGCGAACGTTTCCATGGAGTAAAACTCTGATTAATAACTGAAAATATTCCCCTCATTAAAGGTTTTAGAGTAATCTCCTGGATAATTATGACTCGAGAAATCAATTCTAGATCGTCAAATTTTAGATTTAGGTAGCGAACGTCAATTAAACCCTGGAATGTAATTTTTGAATATTTCGATGTAGGTCAATTCTGTATTTCTGAATAAATAGGACAAATTACGTATATTTATGATTATTGAGGGTTAATCGTAATGCATATTTTATTAGGAACTGTATTGTTTCATGTATAACATTAATGGAAATAATGAGGTTTTGTACATTGTCTCGGAGAGTTAAATCTGCTCCAGGAAATAAGTGTTAGAGAATATTCATCCAGAGCCATATGAACATTTCGAAGAATTAAGTATCTAATTTCCTTATTCCGTCCCAATATCATTTGTAAGTCGCCTGTTCATTTAAATATGCAGGTTTCATGCTTTTGAACCATGCTTTCCTCTATTAAGTTTAGTGGAATTAAATACTTATCTCTTGGAAGTTTAGTAATGAGTAATGTAATTAACATTTCGCAATGTGTGACAAGCACTCAATTTATTATGAAGTAAATATGCTAGGTATAAAATATTATGCCTGTAATTTTGAACATACTACCATAGTATATCAATTTTGGCATACCATTGGTATACTTGGAGAGTAGGTATAAACTATAGATTTATTAATTGAATATAAATTTCTATTGAACAAATTAGTAATTTATTTCAATGTTTTATATAAAATTGAAATATTTTTAGTTACTTATCAATCTTTATGTTTTTTGTGTAATATTACTAGCATTGTAAGTATCTTCAATTCGATATGTTTTCATAATAGACACAGTTTAAAAAAAGTTTTAAATTTAATAATGTAGCTGCTATGAATGTAACAAAATTTAATGAAGGAAAAATATTTTATATTTTCCAAACATTACATTTGGCATACCTTTCTTAGGAGCTAACTAATCTGTTTAAAAAATCCCCTTAATTTGAATAAATAATCACAAACCTAAATTTTGTACGCTTGAAAAATGTTATCCACAGGAAATTATTTTATTCTAAATATTTCACTTTAATGGTTATATTAGGTACGTATACTAATCACAAAAGCTATCGTTTAAAAAAAAAATTCTCAGCTTTATTTATGAACGAAATATGCAAGCCCGTTCAAAACAATTAGAATATTTATCATTTTTCCATCATCCACTTTTAAGTAAATGCTCAGAGGATGGGAAAATTCGTTATCACGAAAAATAATATCTATTGTTCGGAAAAGGGACTATAATTAAAAATCAGAAAAAAAATTGAACATAGTTTCAAATATTTTGCAAAAATAAATTTTGTTTAAGTAAAGTAAATGAAAAATTAATTTTTTGTGGAGTCTTGCAAATGTCTTCAAAATATTTATCTTTAAATTCAGACATTAATTGTGAAGTAATATTGCTTGAAATTCGCTTTATTCTTCTCTATTAAATTTCCTTTTCGCTTAGAGACACTAACGATAGATATAGATCATTAATGATACATTTAGGATGAAAAAGAAAATAATTTTAAATTAATCTGAATATCTACTTTAGTTTAAGTACGACAAAATTAATATTAACATTAAAATTTTTAATGTAGTAGTATTAAATCTTATTTATCTTGGTATAGAATTTACATATTGTTGCATGTGACGGTGAGCTTTTTGACTGCAATTTTTAATTTGAAAAATAATGTAAAAAATCAGCTGAGAGGAAACATCATTATCTTAGTTGCCTGAAAATACTCTCGCTTAAACTAACAGCTTTTGTAGTTTGTAAAATATGTATGTGTTTTGTCTCAATCAATAATGAATTCTGCACTGATTGGTGTCTTGCAATCGTCTTTAGACTAGTTTCAAGACTTTTTTCTGCATGGGTATCTTCTTTCTTTTATACCCTAAGCTACCTTATATTTCACAAATGAAAATATCCTGATATTTCAAATTGCAAATTCTCAATTAAGGGATTACCAACTGTAAAATGGAAGCTCTATATAGTCATGCTCTTATATAACCGAACAAAAAGAGTTAGAGAGACTATTGAGAGCATATCGGAAGCAACGTATGTTTATAGGAGCTACATAATGCATAAAAAATGGATCGAATATTTTTGAAAGATGCCATATCAACCACCATTTTTATTCAAAGAATTATAACTTGAACTCAAAATTGTAAGATCTCAAATTAATGTGGAATAATTAATTCCCACACTTGTATTTTTAAATAACGAGAATGGTTTAAAATAAACATTTTAAATAAACATAGAAATTTTAAATAAACATTTATTTATTACTTTCGAATATTTATTTGCATCTTTTACTGATAGCAAAAGAAATATAATTGAAATGCTTTCGTAATCAAGGTAGCTTTAGTTTTTTTTTTATTTTAGTGCATGGGAAAACATATATTTGTGAGTTTGTTCTCTATACAAAACATGCATTGGGAGGCATGGAATTGTAGAGACCGAATAATTAAATTGAGTCTTTAAATAATTTTATGTTGTGAAAATTTATGTAGTTATTTATTTAGAGTTTCATATTTTAAAAAGAGTTTATATGCCTAAAAAGTAACAGCTTGTAAATCAATGTTTATTTTCCGTGTGTATTTTGCGCACTAAAACACACTACTTGTCTAAACAAAACCTATTGTCCTATTACAAAAAAACAGTATACGTTTACATGTTTTTTGCATATAAATTCTTTATGTCATCTCATCTAATACACTTTATTACAAAAATTTTTACACTTATATTTGTGTTAAAGGAATTCATTAAATGTGTTCACGACATTACACACATATATAGTAATTTGTGGTTGTTTAACCAAATCATTTTGTTCTGGATTATAATGAACAGAGCCGGCGGGTTTATCGGCAAAATTAATTTCACCCTGTCACTAATGTGGCAGGAGGTGATAACGGAAGCTCCAAGTCGCAAATGAACCAACATGTCAACTCCTCGGTTTTGAAGGGAAGAGCTGAAATGAATTTTCCCAGTACTTGTCACTTGCCATTGGATCTAATAAAAAAAGAGACATCATATTTTTAAAGAATGCCATTTAATGTATTTAGTCCTCTTACTTTCAAATATTTTTGAAAGTTTATCGATGAATTCTTCCATAATTTGGCATACAAACATTTTTTTTCTCCATTCTGAATGGTTGTAAGATTAAATATCAAAATATACGCAAAAGTTAGAAAGTTGCGATCTGTTATTTACATTTGTAATTCCACCGAAATTGAAATATTACATAATATATGTAGTTATTGTGTTTTTTAATCACATTTTTATTGTACTTTTATATTTATATTTTATTTTTAGTTACATGCGTTCTTACACCAACGTTTATGCTACAAGCACTACGCTCAATGAGTTCTTTCCCTTTGTATAGCAACTATGCTTAAAATCCTATTGTTTGTATGTATTTTTAAACAAATTGTTTCCGGAAAACTTTGTGATATATGGCAGTGCATATTTATGTAATTCTTAATTTCTATTTACGACAAATTTATTCCTTCCAGCCATACGCATAACTTTAAAGGTGTATTATATTACGGAATTTTTTAAACTAATGGCATTTAATATTTACTCTAATTTTTCAACATAACTAATATACATCCTTTTTAATGGAAATGCAATAAGTCAGTTGAAAAAGTAATGTTTTATTCTTTGTTTTAAGAGAATTCAACATTATTAATTGTCTGAATTTTCTTTCAAATTTGAAATTTTTATAACTTAATAATGCTGTCAGGCTACTTCTGAATTTACGTCATGAAAAAGTGTTCTTGAGCTAAACTTTTCAACATTCCGTCGGAACTTTGGTTCTGAAAAAATGACGAAATGTTGATTCCTATCTTGTTTTAATGGGTACTGTTCATCGGCAGACAGGACTTTCTTCATATACATTATCGATCATAAGTCAAAGGCCAATAAACTGACATTATAAATAGTGTAAAGTATAAATGTGTATATGTAAGATTAAAAAATATTTTACATTTTTTCAAAGTAACCTTCACGGGCTTTTCTAAGCTCATCATATGACCTAAACACATTCGCCATCCATAAAAACAGTATGTCCTAATAGCATTCTGTTTTAAAATTTAACAGTACAGGCGCAGTGGCCCAGTTGGCAAGAGCAGCGAGCTAGTGATCTGAAAGTTACTGGTTCGATGCTCATCGCAAACAAATCCACTGCCGTGTACACTAATGGTGGCTGGTGCACGTAAAATATTTCGTGGCAGCAATGTCCTCCAAGTTCTCAAAATTACCCGTGGAGGTGCAGGTTCAAGTGTTTTGGTCTCGTCACTTGGCTCGGTTCAAAATTACGGAACTGGTCCTTTGGCCAAGTCGGACTCCGACCCTTGTGGTGCCATTCGAAACAAGAGCCACACCTTCCTCGCCCATAGCCTTCGGGACTTCATCTGATGTTGCTGTCGTTCAAGTGGCATAAGCAGCAACAACAACAAATTTAAAATTATAGTTTGAAGTACAGTCGAACCTCCATATATCGAACTTCCCTATATCGAAATTTTCTATATATCGAACTCTTAGCAAATCTCCATGTTCATTACATAGAAAAACTGTTTCTATATATCGAAAAAATCTCTATATATCGAAATTTCTCTCAAGGCAAATTGGGAGATTTTATTCCACTTTAGAATAAAATCTCCCAATTTTTAGCATTTGAAACAATACGTCGTGGACTTCAATTCGCGGAAAATGTCCCTGATGAAGTTTTTAGTGGACTGAATAAATACGAACATTTCTTTGAACTTTCCGCAAAACTAACTGTTCAGCAAGATATAGGTATTTTTTTTAAAGAATGTAACTGTGATCATTGTAACCACTGTCTGCATTATTTTTTTTAAAGATATGTAGTAATGAATAAATTTTTCATATTAATTCATTTTTTAGTTATTAACTTTCATTTAATGGGATTCGCATATAAATTAGAAATGGAAATTTGTATACGAAAATTAGCTTTCAATTTTTTTAGGAGAATTATGATAAGACTAAGCTTTATTCTATATATCGAAATTTCTATATATCGAATTTTTTTCGCGCAATTTGCTACTTCGATCTATGGAGGTTCGACTGTATTCATATTGTGTTGTTTGAGCACAGTATACTATGAAGGTAGTATTTCAGTTCAATCATTGTTTATTATTTATTTCTTATTTTTATGCTGATTGAAAAAGAAACAACCGATTTTTTACTTTAATAATGTGGGTGCTGTTGTTCAGTTAAAAAAGTTTTTATTTTTAGAATTCTAAGGCAAACCAAACACTGAATACTTTTCCTCTAACCCTAAAAGATCTATAATGATATTAATTATGTTATTACAAAAGCCTGATTTTTTTAAAAGAACAATGGACTTCACAGATGTTTTAATTCACAGCCAGAACTCCGCACTTGTGATAACCGGATATGCGTGTTGTGGGGATAGAAATCGCGTGATCGAGTTATTTAAATGAACAAACTTTTCTCTCTTTTGCAGAAAACATTTTTCTGTATGAAGTCTCATAATACGAGAAAATGCCAATTTTTTTTTAATTATATTTTTTTTGTGATATTCATATCTTTACACGTACTTTTCTTCAGCATAAACCAGAGTAATGAAGAGTTTAAAAAGTTAAATCATGCCTAATTTCATGAAAACTAATTTGAAACAATACAGGAATTAAATGATAATTTCATATCAGTTAAATAGATTTTTCTGTGTAATAGGTGTCTTTTATATAAACCTGTTAATTATTCTTTATAGGAATTTGGAAATTATGTTACTTTTCTTCCCCATAAAACACGGTTATCAACAGTATTAAAAATAAAGCTAATTTCTTATAAGAGAAATCTTTTTTTTAAAATTAATTATTTATTTTCCAATTCCAAGAATATAAAATTAACTGAATAGAAATTAAACGGGAAATTAAATATCAATTAAATGACTTTTTCTTTGTTATTGATGTCTTTATTAAACTTATTAATTATTCTTTAGAGACACTAGGAAATTATATTAGATTCTATTTAAAAATTAATGGAAACTATAAAGAAAATCTGCATGACGTCTATTATAAATGGGCAATTTAGTTAAATCCAAGGTCTGTTTTTAGTAATTGCATTTAAATACATCTATTTTGACGAAATAAAATTATTTTAAAACAATAACTGCCTTATATTACCTACTTTTTGCAAACAATGGAAAACAAATAAATTTCTCTCTGAAGAAAATGTAATTAAGTTAGAAAACAAATGAAAGTTAGAAAAATAAACATGCGTAGGTTTGTATTCTCTTTCATATGAAACAGTCAATAAGCAAAATGTAAAATTACATATTTAATTTTCTGATAGATTTTTCATTTCACTACGAAAGATTTATACAGTACATTACCTGAAGCTAATCCATGATTATTAATAATGATAAAGTACTCCGATAATATTTTAAAGAAGCAAACTATTTCTTAACCTTAAAAGTCCATAATATTGGACAGTTTTTAAATCTTCTAATTCGTCAGTTTTCCAGCTGATAAACTACAACATGATATCCGATAGGATGCTGGTTATTTATTTGAGAATGCTCTGTAATGAATAAATAATTTGTAAATCTTGTAGAAATAACTTAAATGGACAAAAGAATTTTTTAAAACAACGGGGAATGTGTACTCATTATATATGTAAACTCTACAATACATAAATTACTATGCAGGAAAATACGTTGTGGGTAAATAGAAAAAGTTTGCCTCATATATTACAGGAAAAATCATACATCATAGAAAAATGATAATAATTGAAAACTAAAGCTAATACAACTCCTGATGCTTCCCTTATGCTTTAAGTTTAAATTTTTGTACATATACCGTAGTACAACAAATTCTGATGCCTGGAACTTTTAAAATACGAAAAGCCTAGTTAATGGTAAGGCTTTAAAAGTTTAGAAGTCATAACATTCTTTATTCACTTTCAAAAGAACCGTATTCTTTTTTTAAGACCTTTTTGGGGTTTTAGAAGCTACTTTTATCCGGAAATAATGGTGAAAAGTTTAAAACATTTTCTCATCGGAAATAAGTTTGAAAATTGCGTATAGGAGTGGACATGATACATAAAATTTTATCTATTTGCATAAAATGTGTTTGCTTCTGCAAGATAAGATAATGGTAAGGTACTAGTTTAATTATAAACATTATGTTAGACAGAATAGTAAAATATTTTCTGTTAAACATTTAAAGAACCTAAGTGTCTGTAAAGGGAGAAGGGATCACCAACCTCATTTTTTTAAATTTTCAATATTTTAATCTATACGCAAAATGAGAATAAGTATTATTTTTTTCTGCTACATCGAAGACACTTAGAATTCACAAATAAGTATTTGGTAGAAGATTAAGACGTGTTTTCCAAAAATTCTTGAAAAATGCTAGCATTTTTTAAATTGCTCCACGCTTATTCCTTTTCTTCCTATTTTTCCCAGTTTCTCAGGACTGGGAATTCAAGTGTTTGCCACAAAACTGCGCATCATTCTTTGAAACCACAATTTTTTTTCAAATTTACAGACCTTGAAATATAGTAAAAATATAAGAAATAACAGGCAGATTAAAAAAATAATTATTATTTATGACTTTAGATTAATATAAAAAAAGAATTCCAAATTGTGTTTACATGTATATACGGTAAACGTCTAAATTTAAGGTTTTTAAGTGATTCGGAATGGACATGGAGCAGTTTGAAAAATGCTAGTGAATACCATAGAAATACTAGCGAATACCTAGCGATACTATCATTTAAAAAAATGATAAATCTGCATTATTCTGATAAAAATCCTTATTAAGAATTCTAAGGGTCTTCATTGTAATAAAAGTAATTCAAGTTATTCTCATTTTGTATATAAATTTTAAAAATGAAAATTTTAAAAAATCGAGGTTAAAGGTCCCTTGAACCCCTTACTATAATATATTTTAGAACAGCTCAGTTGTATCTTTTTTATTACAGAATGAGGAAGATAAAATATGGTTTAACGAACGTTTAAAATATGACAAAAAGCGTAATGGATTCTATATGTGCTCTATAGGCTCTTCTCAATGAATAAAAATAAACGAATTTTTATTTTTTTAACATAATGTTTCACGTTTCATTGTAAGTAATGTGTCAGGCTTTTCATTATTCTTATGGTGGTATGTATTTATACTGCTTTAAACAAGGATATGTTTTCCTTTAAACACATACGTTCCAGATAAATCCCATGAGAGGATTTGGCAGCAATTGAGATGCAGAAAAATGTCGAAGATAATCTAGCAAAATTAATTTAATATTCTAGCCTGCGATTTCAGCTTGGGAAAAATTATATTACTGACAGATTCCGTGAAACGAAATTGAAAAGTTTAAAAATAAATTCCCACGTACATTTTTAGAATTCATGACGCTTTTGCAGAATAAAATGCTGGAAATTGCAAATATTAAAAACATACCTTAGTACTTGGGAACAGTTTAAATAATTTGGAATTCACAAACCATAAATAAAATCCTTCAAAGTAGTTTTGAAACTTTTAAAACTAGTTATATATTAAGTGAAAATTTGTTTCAAATTCATTTCCCAAGAGTTTTGGAAAAGATAGTATAAAACATTTTGAAAGCCGTTATTTCCATAACAAATTAAAAATACGATATTCACATATTTATAGAGAGCATTTTAAAATTAGTAAAATCGGTAGCGATGCGAAATTGTAGAAACAAAATATGATAGAAAAGTTTTCAAACTTTATTGTCGTTTTCACTTTCATCTCCGAACTTAAAAGAAATTGTAGAAGGTTTCGGATATAGAAGAGTATTATTGTTTGAATAAATATAAACCAATAACTGCTATTATTGTACCTGATTTTTAGTGAAAACTTTTGAAAATATGAGTTTGTGCGAAAGTTAGATCCTAACAAAATCACATAGTATTGATATAAACACATATTTTCAATACTTATAGAAACATTTAGTCACAAGAAAATATACGTAATGGATAACGAAATGGATACGAAATTGATACGTAAATATACGAAAGACGTATATGTTCTGTACAGAGTGCTTCAGAAATTTCTGTACAGATTTTAATAGAAGGTTTTTCGTCTATGAATGTATGTTCGCATACATCATAAACGAATTATTATTTTTTTAACATAATGTTTCACGTTTCATAGTAAGTAATGTGTCAGGCTTATTCTGCCAAAAATCCTTATTATGAATTCTAAGGGTCTTCAATTTAATAAAAGTAATTCGAATTATTCTCATTTTGTATATAGATTTAAAAGATGAAAATTAAAAATATCGAGGCTAAAGACTCTTGAACCCCTTACTAAACAAAGCTACATATATATTTTAGAACAGCTCACAGTTACAGAAATTGCTGTACAGATTTTAATGGAACATTTTTCATCTATGAATGTATGTTCTCATACATCATACTTTGGAGTTAGAAGGGTAATGTTGGAGCAGAAGTGAAACGTAGAAAGTATGAACAAAGGTTTTCAGCAATTTTACAGGAGTTGTTCAAAAGTATGACCACCATCAGTAATGCATGCCTGTTGCCTATCAATGCCGATGCATTGATTACTGGATATTCTCGAAGATCCCCGGCATCTACAGCAGCAAAAGAAGATCTTGCAAGAAGATCTTGGTGGGAGTCAATGGATGTCACGTGTACGAGGCTCTTTAATTACCCACAGGGGAGGTAATCCAGAGATTTAAGATTGGGAGATGGTGGTGGCTAAGCAACGGGTGTATTTCGACTTATCTATCCATCGTTCACCGAAAGTGGTGTTAAAAAAATGTCGAATATCAGTGCTAAAGTGTGCAGAGGCACAGTCTTGTTGAAAACACATTCGGCGGCGAACAGATACGTGAACATCCTTCAACAGTTCCGTCAACACTTTTTCTAGAAATATCCTGCAAAACCGTATGCTCGTACGCTATGAAATTTTCATTAACAATCGTCCACTATGGTATTATTTTGAATGGAATTCGAAATAAAAGTTGTATTTAGAAAATACCTTTTAAGCAGGTCGCCCAACGAAGCTCCATGTCCCCAAAATATGATGTCCACGAACATACACTCATATTGAAAAAATGTTTTTTTCATAGTTCCGTATCTCCCATTAAAGATTATACAGAGGGTATTGAAACACACATTATAAGTATTTTCGTACAGCGTAATTCCTATTGTGTCATTATTAACTGTTACTTTTACAATGAGGTGAACGTTATGCCTTAAAGTTCTTAATCTGAGATATATTATTGAAGTTATATGGGAATTTAATTATAAGGGTGTGATTATGTTCTATAGGAAAATATTAAAAAAAAACATACAGAATTAATTTTCTTTCAAGTGTTAACAATAACAGTTTAATTTAAACAAAATTTTAATATAAGAACAAACTTTCGTTTTCTTTTTTAAACATTTTAGAATTATCCGCTGAGGTATAAATTCTATCGATTATTCTCAGGATTTTGTTTGAACAATTATTTAAATTATGTTTCATTGTTCGTTATAAAATGACTGCTGCAGTGAGACTTTAGAATCGTGAGCATTTAGAAACTACTACCTTTTTGGTTATTTGAAAACTGAAATCTTCAAATTTATATATATATATATATATATATATATATATATATATATATCGGTGGGTTGTCTTTGAAATGAATATATTCTTGAAAAAAACATTGACCTCAAAACGAGAGCTGCCGCCACGATACGAAAATGTTTTCATCGCTAATTTGTTTTACAATACTCCTTCCTTTATTATCTTCATCGACTATACAGAATATTAATAGACATATATTTTTCCTCCATTTTTCAGCATCAATTTACTTCTAAACGGTGTAGTTTGATGCTCTTTTTTTATTCAATTTTCTGGCGTTAGTAGCATATGCCAACAGCATATGATTTCGGTCTGAGGCTTTTTCTCTAGGATACTCAGTTGTTTATAATATTATATTGATATTTTAAAATATGTTTTATATTTTTATTTGCTTTAAGATTAGTATTGATCGGCTGCTACTGTACCGTGTTCCGAAAACAATTTTTTCAGAAAAATAATACTCGTATCGAAACGGATACCGTCCATAAACCTATTTTAGAGTTTTAGTTCCGATCGTCATTTCCAAAATATATATTTTTAATTATCAGATGTTGCTATAAGTTGTATACTTTGGTGTGATGCATTTGTTGTTATTACTGGTGATATATATTGATTAAATTGACCGTAAAAGTTTCTGAAATACTTTAAAAACTTTTTTGCTATTTCTTTAATATTAAAATATTTAAAAGGAAATCCATGAAACTGATTATTAAGATAAAAGGTAGTTAAATCCAGAATTTAATCAGTAATTTAGTATTTGCCATTTTGAAATCATTGACAATTCACGTCCGGAGACAAATACTAGAAAACGTACTTGGAGAGACTGAAGCTCGAAATGAAATCTCTAAATCACAGAGTCGAATACATTCGATTACTCCCCACCATATTTAAGAATGTATAGATTTCATTGCATTTTTATTTTGTGCTTCACTTTTCTAAATCTTTAAAAAAAAATGCGAGCAGTTATATCAGGTTCCTTGGGTAACTGAAATATTTAAATTATCCCTTTAAAACATCATCATTCGCTTAAAAATTCGCATCACGCGAAGGTGCAATAGAAGTAATAATGTCAGAGATTTATTCGAAAATTAGAATGAAAGAATTATTCACCATTGCTACAAACATTTCCTCTTTTGACACGTACCCATTTGCAACACCTTTCAGGCTGCATCCCGATGATTTATAGCTCGATTAAAATCAATTTATTCAGAGCGGAGAAGATGAAGAATTTGCGATTGGAACTACTGGAATTTTGTTTACATTCCCGATTTGAATCTATGAAATACTGGAATTGGAATATGTAATCGAATAACAATAAAAATCAACTGATGATCTGAAAATAGTTGGATTTTGTTGAATCGAAAATAGTTGGAATAATTTTTTAATTATTACTAGTTTTTTTATAATTTTTTCATATAATTATTTAATTACTAAATATTAATGATACGATTACTACATAAATATTTATTACCTGTAAAGAACTATTATTATATAAATAAAGTGATCACAGTAAAATTTAACTTTTATTTGGAAATTTATAATTAGTCTCAATGTGTATATATATATATATATGACATTAGATTCATATATAAAAAGAGATGTTTATCGCTTTTTAAATTCTTATAATGGACATATATATATTTATATAAATGCTTATTCTATTAGGTAGATTTCGAACTTCTTATATTATGATTTATAATTGAGCTTAGAATATACTCTTAATCAAAAACAGTAATCAGAGGCACAAATAAAGAGGACTTTTGTAAAAGAAAATGTTATTTTTTTTCATTTGAATTAGAACTTAATAACAATATATCTTTACTAAATAAAAATTTCTTATCTGTAAAAAACTGCACATTGTTTATAATAAATTAAAATTTTATTTCTTTCAGGATATTTTTAATTAGTTTCTAAATTTACAAAAAAGCATGTCAAATATAGTTATTATGACAGGTTTTATGTCCATAATAGTAAATTATAAATTCCATAACTTAAAAAAATGAATTTATCACCAAAGAAAAATCGTGAGCTTTAGTAAAAGAAATTTATTTTAGAATTTTTTTTTATTATTTTACCTTTTTTTACTTGTTTAGTTATGGGACATTTAGATTTCCCTCGCGTTTTCCATTAAATAACTAATATGAGAATTTTTTTTTCTATATGCCAAAATTTTAAATGAGAATATAAATCTTTTTAACGATATTTATTCTGCGACACATTGTAAAGAAGTAAAAAATATATTGAGTATTTTTATATTTTTTCCTGAACACAAGTCAAATATTATGAAATAGAGATTTGATACTCGTGGAATATTTTTTCCTTCATTTAGATAACCATTTTTATCATATTTCTCATATATTCTACTATAATTTTTTTTTTCCATTTTAAAAATGACTTACCTAGTTTAAGCTGTTGCGCATTGTAATAAAATAAATTTGAAATCTCCGACAAAATTGAAATATCAGAGTTGATGAATTTAATCAGTAAAAACATATAGTTGGATAAATATAAATGCTAAATTAGTGAATAAAACTGTTAATATAATTTTTGGTAATAATGTTCATCTGATTATTTCCAATTATGGAAATTTCATCCAAAGTATTTAATGACAATTAGGCAATATAATACAGAAAAAACGAAATTTTATTGATTTTTAATTTGTAGGTTAGTATATTGAATGAATTTTTTTACACCTGTGCTTTTAAACGAGTCAATAAACCGTTGGTGTCTTAAAATTTACTAACAGCAATTGAAAATTTAGACATGCGCAACCATTTTTGTGTCGGTAACAACCTTTTTCGTGTCAGTAAGTTAGACTTTCTGAGTTATTTATCAGTCTGGCTGAATTAGTAATACGAATTTTAAAAAGATAATCCATACATATTTTTTTTTTACATTCATGAATATTTTTTCATGTGAAACTCGCTTGATATCAGGGATGTAGAATGGAAGATTCATTTGTTACTTTGTTGTAAAACGAATTTGAAATCCCCAATGAATTCAAAGTATAAGAATTGAATAATTTCTTCGAAAAAATATCCATGAATGAATATATAAGCGAAATTGGTGGATACAATTTTTAAATTAATTTCTAGTAATAACGTTCATAAAATTATTTTCTAACGAAGAAGTTCCATCAAAAATATTTAGATATAATTAAGTCACATTATAACTAAAATTAAATAATTCAACAAAGCAAGATAATCATTAGCAAGAAGAATGTAGATAAAAGTAAACAGAAATCACGAAATTAGGACTCAACGCACTATAATGCAAGATTCTGTAGCAGTAACGGAACTAAACCATTAAAATATTCAACGCTAGGGTAGGTTTTCTGTTAATTTGTTCGGCAGTCTCTTTATACGTTTTGTTTTGTGTTTAATTATTTACATTATTTGTGCTAAGTCACATTTTATAGACTAACCAAATTTTATTTACTTGTTTAGTGGTAAATAAATTAAAAAAAAATTTTTTTTGATACATGCACTTTCAAAATGGAAACAATAAACTAACTGGTTTATTAAAATTTATTGACTGCTACTGAAGGAATTTTTTTATAATATTTAGATCTGTTTTACATTTTTTGTATCCCTAACATAAAAATGTTAGCATTTCTCAGTTAATTATCAGCTTAGCTGTATTAATAATTTGAATTTAAATACAGGTATTTCATTAATATTTTTTTTTTACCTCAGAGATTCGGTGGCGCCCAGCAAATTCCTAATGTCTAATCCTCCTTAGTGGAATAGATGCATGTGATTTTTTCGAAAGCGATTATTCGCTTTATATACGCACGTGCATCCCGAGGCTCGCGACAATATGCGGATGCAGATTCACTCGAAAGTGACATTGATAACCTTATATGCCTCACTGCACCCGCAGTTATTCCCATTGTGTTCATTTCCCGCCATTTTAAGGGGGGAGAAAAAAACAGTCCACGCTATAATTGCGTCAGAAAAACTATAATACGATCTTCTGGCTGAGATTATTTACGGCCGGACTTGAAAAGTAATGGGGGGGAAGTTTTCCTTCCTCGCCAACGTTCTTGTCGACATTGATCGAAATTCTCGAAGTCGGAAATGGATTTCAAGGTGATGTGTTGTCATGAGGCAAACGTTAAACGAATGAAAGCGTTTGTGTTGCCTGAAACGTTTTTGATTTAGGGGAATTCCTTTTTTTCGTGTGTAGTGGCTTGAAAGTTAGTTTGAAATTATTGAGTTTCGTACAGTGTTATTTTCGATTTAAGAGATTCATTTAAAACATTCTTTCAAGCTTTACAATCTATTCCATTACAATACAATACGAATATTTTATTTTGGCTATAACAATTACAGTTCTCTAATATATTCCTTACTGAGCTGTCTTTCTTTTTTTTTTCTTTGCTAGTATATTTTGCTACCGTGTTTGAATATTGTTTTTAGGTTAATAGTAGATTCTAAGTTCAATTATGATTTATTCAACTATTTATTGTAATATTGAACATTGAACACATGAAGGCGTTAATTGAATAGTGGTCCAACTCCACTTTAAAAAAAATGGAGTTAGTTTCACTTTCATGTTCATACAAGTCATTTCTATCCTATTTTTAAACTGGTACACCTCCAGTTTATTTATGCTGCCAACAGAGGGCATTACAAATCAGACTTCAGTAATCATTTCTCAGCACTCATTAGACTTTAAGGCTCTGTATTTCAAGAGCAACAAGAATGGAGTTGGACCATTATTCAAATAAGGCCGTCATATTTTTTAACTTATGTACAGGCTAATTTTACTTGCGTTTACATATACATTTCCATTATATGTGTGTATGTCTTACTTATGGTATGTCCGCCTATATGGTGCCCCCACAATAAAATGGGCAGTAAAATTACGGCGTAGTATAGACGAATGTTTGATGACAAGTGCCTCCGCATTGGGAAAAAAATGTATAAGCAATAAAACCATCAAAATCCTAAAAATGCGTAAGAATTAAAAAAAGACTCCAATTTCTTAGATGTCGGATTAAATATCCCTCTTGTACAGGAAAAGTATGCCCCATAAACTATAAACTATTATTTGACGTTATAAACACTTAAATTGGTTTATAGCATTCAGGAATTCACTAAAGAAATCTTTCATTCCTATTTTATTGGAATAATATCAGTGCACGTACGCTTTTTCTTGAAGCATTTCATTTTATCTTTGATATTTTTTTTTCTGTTCAACGATTTAAAATATTTAAGAGAATCAAATAAAAAATTCTAGTCAAGAAAAGTATTTATATATAATTAATTCATGACTGCAACATCGTATAGGAATTGCAGTCAAGCAAATATTATAGGAATTGCAAATACATGAATTTAAATGTATAGTGAAATTTATTGCACTCGCAATATTGGCGTCGAAGATGCTATTCACGGATAAGACACGATAAATCCGGTATTGTACATTTATTACATATCATTCAAACAACGGGTATTTTATTCAAGGTTTTTGTTTAAATAATCAAAGTAAATATCTTTTCACTTGTAGTATAGCGTAGTTTTAATTTGATTCAATTAGATCATTATAAATATAAAATGGTTTTCAAATATTATGCATACCGACAATTTTACAAAAGAAAATCATCGTTGGTCATTTAAACATGAAAACAGACTGAAAGAATTCTTAAAATTAGGAATATATAGTACATGTCTCTTGAACATCATTTAATCAGCGATGGGATTTCAGATGGTATCGACAAGAATTTTGTCCACTGATTTTTTACCGAACCTTTAAGAATAGTCCTAGAACTGAGGGAGAAGTGTTGCTAACTTTATGACTGAATTACGGTTAACAGAAATTACAAAATTTTGTCTATTCCTAGATGTATAACAATGCAATTTTAAACATTTTTTTTCTAAAGTATTAACTTTTATTTTTCATTTCGTTTTTGCCATAGATATTTACAATTTAATACTAATTAAACAAAAAGGAATCTTTTGAGTGAAATCTTACATAATTCTTATATTTCATAGATATTTCGAGCATACGTTTAAATTTTATATGCTCACATAGTTAACGTTTTTTTTTTTCATATACCTAGATGTTGTTTTATAACGTAATTTTTTGTTCAACATTTTTACTACCCATTAGGAGTTTACCTCACAGTAAGCATAAAGCATGTTGTGTATATGTTGTTAAAGGAGTTTATACATTATATATTTATTTTAAAAGTATAAATTATAATTTAAGAGGATAAAGTTTATAATTTTACTCTTTATACAATTTTAAATGAATTCACAAAGAACAAATCCTGCTTTTTATAATTCATCCTTACTTTAATGCGTATTCTTTTAAGTTAAGAATAAAATAACCTGTGTAACACAGAGAAAAATATTTTGCTGGAAACTAAGCACAGTAAAACCTCCTTTATCTCGACTAACTGGAACCACAGACAATCTGGACAGTTGAGAATCCGGATAATCCGGCTATGTGGGTAATAAGCAAAACAAAATTCTTATCTCAACAGACTTACCTTTTATTACAATAAAAAAACTATGTTTTGTAACAAAATTACATAATATTGTTTACAAGACATTAAAAAATATAAAAATAACTTTTCTAGGTGAATCCACGTCAACGCCCTGTGACACTCTAGTAAAGCTTTCTTAAGGGGACTCGGTACCCTTTGAAGAAAATTTTTTCCAAAAGTATGTTTATCTATAGTATACACATATTATTATAGGTAATACTTATACAAACTGATTTTAACAAGAAAAAAAATCATTTTGTGAGTAAAAATTGAGAAATTTAATTTTTTTCAAAAAAAATTAAAGAATTTTAAAAATTATTTTTCTCCTTTAGTTTTCAAAATTCTAACATGATTTTTTTTTTGGAAGTGTATGACATTATGGTTTATAATTTTATGGATCGATTTTACAATTAATGAATTATTTCCTGAGAAAAAAAATGAAATATACAAATACAGGCAAAATCGCAGCAAAAAGCATGGTTTCCTCAACATTTTCATTTTTCATTTTTTTTCTTTTCATTATATTGTAAAATCCATCCATAGTTTTATTAAGTACATTATATTGAAGCCACAAAAAAATATTGGAGTCATTTGACATATATTTGTAGATGTCACTTTGCTTTAAACACAGTAATACGTCAAAAAACAGCAAACTGAGAAAAATCAATTTAAAGATTTTAAGCACTGAAAACACTGTAAAAACCTCTTCCAGTTTTCTTAATATTAATGTTATTATGTTACTACTTATATATCTTGAAAATTATAGCCATTTTATTTGAATAGGTGAACATTTAGTTATAATTAGAGGCTTTCATTAAAAACTTACCCAAACAGAAATGACGAGAAAACTGGTGAAAAATGTGAATAACAATTTAAATATATTTCTTATAGTGTTTTTTATTGCAACAGGTATTCAAATTACTTTTAAATGCATGAAATACTTATAAATATGTATTAGAAGACACTTATAATAAAAATTTATAGCATTAATTAAAAGTTTCGTTCAGAGTTTGAAAATTTAAGTTGCAATGTTTCACCATCAACAGAGTACGTAAACTTCACTCATAACACATGATAATTTTAAAAACATCCAGCAGAATATGTAAGGCCTTCTCTCTTTCTGGCTAGCTGTTCTCTTTTACGAATAGCTTTTTTAATTATTTTACGAGCAAGTTGGTACTTTGCATTCTTACACCTTTTCCGAAACAAAACTTTTCGTGAATCCAACATAATACCAAGTTTTTTCGTGGAATGACCAACATTCATTCCTAGTACATTTTGTACTCCTCTTATTGCTTGCATTGTACCCATATTGAACTCACAAACTGCTGTTGATACACATAATTTTACTCGTTGTCTATTAACAAATATTTCTTTAGGGCACTTTGCCCAAATCACACTGTGCAAACTCTCATTAGCATTTTGAGTTCCACAACGTACACATCTTTCCAAAAGTTCACTAGATGCAAGCCGTTGATATATGGGTAAAATTTTTGGAAGAAATGCTTCATTTATTGGGGTACCTACTCTTAATTTGTGACTCCCTGGGTTGTCACCTCTAGCCAATGCAGCCTGATAGAAACACCAGGAATTGACACCAACTGGACACTTGGAATGCTGAGGTTTTTTGTCAGTGGAAATGCTATGATACAGAGTAGCATATATTGCTCTTTTCATACCAGTAGCATCACCTTTGTTTTGCAAGATGGCTCTTTGATAGTACACAGTAAGTTTCTTTATTGTTGTTTCACTCAAACTGCCATGAGCGTTTCCACCTAAGGTAACACCTCGAGCACGCCATTCTTTCACAGTTGTCCGTAAAGCTGTTCCCAATCTCTTGCTGACATGATTTACGCATTCTTCCTTTTTTATTTTGACATCAGGACCATAAACATTTCTTTCCGATAAGTATTTAAAAGTTTTGCAATCACCATCAGACAACAATGTAGTGTATCGGAAGCCTAAAGAAACAGATCGTTTCCAAAGGATCAACGCAGCTTCCATTTCCATTGCTCCTAATGTTCCACTATGATTTCTGTCACAAGCACTTTTATGACCCTCATACCATATGTTGAATTCAGCACTAGATGTACCAAATTCTCTTTCAGCTACAGAACAGTGACGACATACTTTACTCATTACTTCGAAGTCTACGACATAACCCGTATGAATGTCAATTACACATCCTACTCCTATAAGTGATGTATGCCCCCGTGTTAACCACGTACCATCAAACGTGACACATATGTCCTTAATTTCATCAGAATTAGGGGAAATTGTTTCATATGTCCTTTTAATAACATCATGCACATTCTTTGAAACATTTTTCAGTGAAGCAGCATATGCAGAATCTAAACTTTTTACACATTTGTTGAAAGTTCTAGATGAAAAAGGTTGTATATTCATGACCATGCAAAATTTTTCAATGGCTGAATACCCTTTTCCAGTCTCTAAAAAAGCTTGTGTTACTCTCAAATTTATGTCAGGTATAGTATTGCCATTTCTTTCACAAGATGAGTTAATAGAATTTACTTTCTTATCACAAGAATCACAAGTTAAATTCAGATTGTATGAGAATCCCAATTTTGTGCCTAGCTCAAGTTTTAATGTTTGCATTTCACAGGCTGGACACTTCAAGTTCAAAAATAACTTACTGATTTGAGCAAAGTTCACCATAATATAATCTTCAGAATTAGAGTCTTTAATAATATCATCAATAATAGATGTATTCTGGAGTCTGAGATTTGAATTTATCACATTTGTGGCACTGCTGGAACCTGGAATCTCATCTTTCGTTGAACACCACCTTTTATTGTTCATACGAGATGAATGTGCTTTACGCTTTCGACTAACCATATTAATATAAATAATGCAATTATTAATATAAAAATCGTTAGAAAACTGAATAATCACTTATTGGTAAATATATAAGCAAGAAATTAAAGGAAATCAAGAAGATTTAGTCTTGAAAAAGACTTTTTAAAACAATAAATTAACCGAATCACAAGTTGAAAATAGCGTAGCACATGTAAACAACGATCTACTAAGAGTTAATTTCACAGTTAAACGCATACTTTTTCTATTACGCATTATATTTGTAATTCAGGGAGGAAAATTCAGAGTAAAAGGAATGTAAACACTGAAGTGGGCGTGGCATTTAAATGGCTGTTAAGATAATAAAATTTATTTTTGATACACTTACAATCGTCAGATCAACTTAAAACTTTGTACCAATATACTAGAGGTGTCAAAGTCTATTTTTAACAAAAAATTGAAAAATCGATATTTTCATCAATATAAGGGTACCGAGTCCCCTTAAACTCAATAAATAGAATTTTATTACCGTAATTTATTGTACATGCTATGCAGGAACTGTACATTGAATCAAACTAAAGAGCGAAAATTTGGCGTACTTGCAGTTACGTTCTTGCTATCATAATTAAAAATTATTATCTAATGTGAACATTAAATAAAAAATGTCTACAAATCTTATCCGGAGTATCCAGAGATCCGGATAAACGTTGGCCGGATAAACGAGGTTTTACTGTATTGCAAATGGCAGATTTTTCAGATATTTCCTCTTTTACAGAAAATTCAAATAAAACGACTTAATTCAAATTATAACTGAGTTTTTCGCTTTTAAATGCATAATATATTCACGTTAAATTACATTATATTATTTCAAACATAGATAAATAATGTTAAATTATGTATCTGGAACATATGTAAACACTATTATACACATTCCCTTCCTAGAAACGAAACTGTCTAAGGCGGAAAATTTTCTAAAAGGAAGGGTGTTGTATTCATGAGGTTAAAATGGCAAACAAAAACTCACCAATCCCGCCCTGTCACTACTGCATACAAATATGTGTGTAGCCTTCACTCGCCCTTCCATAAATATTTCCGCTTCACGATGCATGGGTGGAACCGATCATATTTTAGGACAGTTTAATAAATATCACCAGAATATACGTAAAACCAAAGTTATAAATGTATTGTGAATAGATATTTTAATTAGTTCATGCCATTAAAAACAGAAAACTAAATGAGAAAAAAAAATCGAAGTCAGATTATATTGAACAAATACCTACGATTTCTAACAACTGCATAAATTAAAAATAGCTGATACCTAAAAATGAAATTTATTAATTTACTTCAAATTACTTAATAAATAGCTAGCATGTTATGTGACATTCTCTATACATCTGAGAGCATGTTTAATAAAGTGAATTAAAAAATCATGATAAATTCTGAAAAAATAACTGCTGGATAGTTTCCACCATTTTCCAATACATATTTTTACGTTAGTTTGACGGGTATGGCCTGCTAAAATACACTCCTAGGGGTGTGAATATACACACCTTATACGTGTATGAACAGCTAAATGCACTTTACATTATTCTTCCAATACAATTTTTGTCAAAAATTATAATTGAATATTCATGTTCTTTCCCATTTAGAAATATATATATATATATATGTATCCCATTTTCTTTCCCATTTAGAAATAAATAAATATATATATATATATATATATATATATATATATATATATATATATATATATATATATATATATATATATATATATATATATAAACTTAGACAGGGCCGCCCAGAGACTTTACGGGGCCTGGGACAAACTTCTGTTGGGGGCCCCAAAACTATTTTTCAGAAGACTATTTTGTAGTAAGAGAAATCTGATTAATCGAATAATTTTCTTTTATTTTTGGGGCCCCTTTATTCAGGAGATTGTTTTGAATTTTGAAGTACGGTATAAGTTTCAGAATTTTCTTTCGGAGGAAATCTAATAAATAATTTTTTTTTAATTTTTTGGGGCCCCTCCGGCAGTTGGGGGCCTGGGGCAAAGTGCCCCAGTTGCCGCCCCCCCCCGTCCATCTGGGCGGCCCTGAACTTAGAACGTTAGAAAAACTTTATATAACGTTAAATAGCATAAAATGGTGTTTAAGTACAGGCATAACTTTTAGGACTAAATTTAGTATTATTTTCAATTTAATCCTAATATTAAATTAATTATTGAAATTTTCCCTTCAAACAATATTTTTTTTCCTTAAAAGGAGATTTGTTTAAAAAATGAATTTATAAGTTTAAGATAGGTATATGGTGTTTTTATTTAATATTGACTATTCCTAAAGTAATTCTGTATAACTCTTCAGAACCAATTATGCCATAATTAATGCGAGGAGATGATACCATGGCTGTAAATAAAAATCCTTCGGAACATGCAAATTTATAAAACTATTTACCCATATTTTAAATTAAATTTTTTTTATTAATGTGGTGTTTTCATTAATGCACATAAATTTTTACCACTATACGATTTATTATTTCTTTCCGTGTATTTTAAATCAGAAAATATACAAATCCGTGTACTTGGTTTTAGAATGAATGCTTTGGATATTGAGAATCTAGGGTAACCAATGCGTTACATATACAAAATGTTTTGCGCTGTTTAATGTGAATAATATGAAATACAAAGCCCTGTTATGATAATTTATGCCCTGCTATTATCATGATAAATTTAAACAATACGAACACACGAATATATATATATATATATATATATATATATATATATATATATATATATATAGAGAGAGAGAGAGAGAGAGAGAGAAAGAGAAAGAGAGATAGATAGATAGATATAAACGTGTGTGTGTGTGTTCATTAACACAAAAATTGATTCCGCATATTTTAGTAAACAAAAAATCAGTTCCTGTCCTAATACATAAAAAAATTACAGGATAAAAATCCCAAAATATTTGTTTGCCAGTTGTTCATATCTATAGTACATAGATAATATAATTCTTTATTCTGAATAATACATATGAAACTTTAAGAAAATATGTTGTTGTTTACAGAAATTCTACTGATTTTCTTTGGTAGAAAATTAATACACGTGGAGGACTGCAAAAAGTAAGAATGAGATTCTTACAGCATGTAGAACAGACAATATGCCGTTTAATACCGTGATGCCCAAGAAATTACTCGAGCGGTATAATCAATAGGACAAAGCAATTTCAAAAGGGTTTTGAATTTCTTACCTAACGTGTACACACGGTTTAGTGCATAAACACATATAACGAATGATGACATTATGGTTCCACTGAAAACCTCTGAATTCTGCGCATACATATATTTTGATACAAAGGAGATATTTTTCATCATACTTACATTGAAAACTACTTTCATTCGAGATAGTAAAAGATTCGCGATTTTATAGTTTTACCACTGACTGTCACATGACATACTTTCTCGGAATCATCGCGCAAGAAAGTTACAGCCATTTCTGCAACTCAAATAAATACGCTGTCTAAGAATGTGATAACCTATGAACTGATATATACTACACCGTTCTTTATTATGTTTCAGGAAATTTCCCTATTTCAAAATTCAGAACAATAGGCTATAAAGAACCGCCAGTTTTGTGTCTACAGGCAGCAGTTCATCATACATCATGTGATTCGGATTTCAGATAATGGACGCAAGACTGCATAGAAATGTTATAAAATAAGTCGATTTTTATCGAATGAAGTATAGAAAATTTACGATAATTTGCATATACACTAAAGCAATGTAATAATATGAGTAATAATAATTAATGTTTTTGAATATCAAAAAAAAAAAAATTCTTATGCTCTCCATGTTCCCATTAACATATTTTAATATCTTGGAATGTTAGGCTTAAATAAGCAAAACATGTATTTTCACAAATTAGATATATTGAAAATGTTTCTTTAAAAGTTGAAAGTAAAAGTAATATACTACACAGCTTGAGAAATTAAACAGGATTTCATTTTGTTTGCCTCATTGCATTGGATTAATAATATATCTTTAAAGAACACAATGTCCTCATTCCATGGACCTCATTCCTTTTGACATCAGGGCTTATACATACATACGTGAGAATATCTATATATACAAGTACTGTGGTCTTAAGTCACAGAACTTGTAAAAATTAAATAATACATAAAGTATACACAGTAGCAGGATCCGGTTTTCACAGAAATGCATAGAAAGAAATGGGGTTTTTTAACAACGAAAAATGTCATGTCTATCTAAGCATTTCTGGGAAAACTGCATATATATATATAAAAACTCAGTAGTATATGGGTTAAGCGTGAGCTAGTGAACTTAAAATTCGATTCCATTACATCAGTGACCTCCATTCGCTATTTCGTGATAGTATCCAACAACATGTTTTCAATTACTGTTTCACTTTCGATGTAACTGCAGTAGATGAAATCTTTAAAGAAAGAAACCGAGTACGTTACAATTTCCTTTGTGCTCTTCAGGTGTATAAGATTAACGAAGCATTTACTTGCTATAAATATTATCAGATTTGGGAATCCATCAGCAAATGCCATTTTTTTCTCAGTCACCTGTTATTTCCAATAATCTTGAAATAAATGTTTTTGACGTCGTAGATAAAATTGATTATCATATGTGAGGATGCATTCTTAAACATAAAATACAGTTGTTGTATCTTGATGTATGTTCTCTGAAACATATCGAGTTACTGTGACTCATTATTTATTATACAATAAAATAATGAGTTATAGTAACTCATATGTCGTTATTTCTTTCCAAAATGTCCTAGATATTGAATCGTAGCCTGCTTCCAGTTAGAACTTCCCGTGAATCATAAACATAAATTAAAACATTCTTATTCCACAATTTATCAATCGAAATATAATCAAATTATACATAGTCTACCCCATCTCTATAATAATAAATGGTGCTGAAATAGCAGGTTGTTTGTAGACGAAGTTTAGGTCTCATCTGTAAATAATATGTTGTGGTTGTTTTTCTGTATAATGCCCCCTAGCCAGAATTTATTCCTGACCAGGTCAATATAGGCTATCGGGCTGAGGGGTGCGGCTTCGTTTTATAATGGACCACAAGGGTAGGAGTGTGATTTAGCCAGGTGCCACCGCAATTTTGACCGAGCCCTCCCTGGGGCGACAAATGTGGGGATTGAAGCCTCTCCCCCCGTCTCTTACATTATAAAGGAACTTTCTGGTATACGGATGTAACATGCCCATATCCGGGATAGACACGGAGGTATTTAATGGTGCTTGTCGGTATTCTATCTGATCCGTCTCAAAACCGAAAGCCGACGCGCTACCACTAGGTAAACCTGGGCCTGAGAAGATGAGCAACACTACTTTTCTGCAGAAGTCCATAAATCTTCTTTTCTTTATTGATACCTTTAGCAATAACCTGCCATCTTAGAACGATAAATCCGAAGGAGTGACGATTAGAAACTAATATATGCATATTTTATAGGGACTAAACTTTTTCTAAGAAAATACAACTTTCATTAAGTTCGAGAGAAAAGTGTAAAACATCAACTCGCCCACATCTGGGAAAGATTAACGCCGTCTGAGGGAGGGAAACCAATGCCCAATAAAAATCGTCAGCACAGACCGATCGCAAAATTCCCTGAGTAACCCAGCGTGTTGACAAAATGAGGTACATAAATAAAAGATTGTGATAATGTGACGTTAATGATGTTTCAGAAAATCTCGCCACAATCCCTTATTTTAGAATCGTGACCTGCGTTAATGCTATACAGCCACTTCATTTTTTTTTCTCATTACAAATCAGTCTGCTCTAATGTCTATTACTGTTTTATAGTTGTTGGAGCAAAATGTGAAGTATTAAGATCTTTGAATGTCTATTATATTTATGGGGTAAAATCTTTTTGATGTATGAAAAAAATACAATTTTCCGGATAAATTTATTTTAATGGAATAGACTGTTTTTTCTGTGTCGGTTGTTGGTCTCTTTGAGAATAACAATACAATAGAAAACTTCTTGCCACTCCATGTGTCATATCTTATATTCGTAATCCAATAATCATTAGTTCGAAAATTTTGGTAAAAGAAATAGACCACAATCCCACTTCTTTCGTGATAGACATTCTGCGTATTTTGACATAATCATGCTGACGGGACCAAAATAAACTGTACCCTTCGAGCCGGGTAAGATTACTTTAAATATAACATTAGAATTTTGAATATTTTTCAAATCTCTGAAATTAAAATTTATATTTATAGGTATAATTTCTTTGCAATAAAAACTTCTTTCTTTTAATATTGCGTAATTTGAGAGAGTGAGTGTATGAGATTATTCCTAAATTGTAACTAAGTAAAAACATTTTTTGAATATTTTTATGATACCTATTCGAGATGTTTGTTAAAAATTTTTAATAGCTATTAAAATAGCAAATAAATGCGCTATTTAGTCCAATAATAATTAATCCTTAAAATTGGCATTTTTAAAGAATTTTGAATGTATTGTGTAAGGTCTACCAAATGATCAATTAACAATAATCGATCATTGTATTTGCATAAATCCAAAGAAGCTACAAAAAAAATGCTAAATTTAGCATAAACCATTACTATGAATACCGCGTAGCCAGATTGCGGAAGAGACTGGTTTGTTTGGATCTGTTTATGTGAGTTGTTTTCAGTGGCTCATAGCTAGATCCCTTCTAAGCCTAAGCAAGTTTTTGCCACTCTGGCATAAAGAGGTTGTTGTGTTAGTAATAGTAGATTACCGTGCAGCATCACTGGTCTGACTTTATATATATATATATAGTGAGTACTTGAACTTCATTTCCTTGAATAGTGTTTATAACATCTTGTACCATTCTTTACTCAGTATTGTTTTTACACTGCACGTTATGTGTCAAGGGAATAATAAACTTTGTTATTTATCTAGTGCAAAAAGTGTCTTTTCTACTTTATTAGAGGTTGACTTCGATATACATATATACTAGAAAGGGTAGAAGTCAAATATCTCTATAATTGTTATAAAAGAGAGATCCAAAGGAGGATAAAACTTAAACTGCAGATCTTTTCAATTGCCATGTTTAATGACATTTAGCGAGTTCAGTCATTTATGCGTATTTTTGCTGGCTACATGTTTTCCTAGTTCCGTTTACGATTGTCTAATGTGTTTTATAAATAAGTTTAAATAAATTTTAATATTAAAATTTTAGATAGTTAAAAATAATAAAGGCTTAAAGATTGCATTTTTAAAAGAAATTCAGTATATTTTCCACAAAAGAATCAGTAGGAAAATAAACATTTAACTAAAAACTCCATGTGTTGCCAGGTTTAATGACTTTCTGGGACTCTCTTAATAAAGAAATCTATTCATACAATCATTTTAAAGTCAATCTTTTTTTATCGCTTCATATATTTTCCTGTATTTCATTGCAGTGAAGGTTCATAAACACACCTCGACAATCTACGCTTTTAATATGATTGCGATTATAATGAAAACAGCACAGCTTCTTGAAACAGCATTTTTAAAGAGGGATTTGTGGTTGAGAGATTATACAAGACGCCTATCTTTTTGGGGAGAATTAAGGCAATTATTTTATACTTAACAAAATAGTTATGACAGAAGCATACCATTAAATTTAAGAATTCACTTCCAATAAAATTCATGTTAAGCTCAAAACTTCCTGTTGCGTACGAGTGAAATAACTTAATTAGGCATTCTTATTACCGCATTTATAATTTGGTCTCTTGATATTTTCCAATTAGAGTAATGAGTGGCTAAAATACAGAAAATAAACCACAAAGAAAGACAGTCTCCCTGACTATGATTACGCTGATTATTCACTGCACAGAAATTTACGGGTAGTTTTCACTTTCTCAAACTGATATCCATTTGTATGCAGTGATAAATACATGCAGCAGTCGACGAAGGCACTGAAGGAACTACGCTAATATATTTAGATTTTTGCCTCGTATGGCAACAATTTGTCACGCAAGGCCTGGAATAGAAGCAATTTCCATTGTCCTTGGCATGAAAAGTATGGCATTTTTCTCGGGCAACAAAATGTTTCATACAAAAGAAATAATATTTAATTTGAAAAATGTGCTAAAAAGGAGAACGAGATCTGCATTATGTCTGAAGGACCGATTTGTTGTTAGTAAGCCATCTTCCGGAATAAAAATAAATAGATTCTTCGAGAGATTTTTTAAAAGTTTTTTTTTATGAAGTAAGAGACATTAGGAGAAGAAATAACTCTATGGTGCCCGGTATAAAGGCCTTAAGTAAAAAAAAGTGAATTTCAGATATTTGTTAGTATTGATAAAACAAAAAGAAAAATATTTTGACTTGTATAAAAGGCTTAAGTGTTTCAATTTTGTATACAAAAGTACATTTCTTTGTACAAAGACCCAAGTCGAAATTATTGTTCTGCGATTGGTATAAAAGCCAATAACTTGGTATATTTAAATCACTGTTTTAAGCTCTTTACATCGGGCACCATAGAACTATTAATCTTAATTAAGGTTGTTGCCGAATAAACAGAAGAACATTTATGACTCAATTTTTAATTTGGGATAATGCAAAAGGTTCTTCAGCATTTCACAAGTATGGTGTTTTCAATACAATTATTTAATTTTAATACAACTACATTTGAAGTTATCCACATTCTGATATGTCAAATGTTGAAAAGCGAGATTTTTTAATCCTATAAAAAGAAATTCGCTGTTTGATATCCTGTGAATTGTTGAAATGTTACATTTTAAAATTTCTGTGCTGTAAAATGCAGCAATCATCGTTTATACCTTCAGCACATTCATACGCATGCAACTTAACCACATTATGCACTTAAAAATTTAAAATTCAATTTATTGCATTATATCCTTTTGCAAAATTGAGCAAGATAGTTGCTCATTTTCCAGATTTTAATGCATGGTAGTCAAGAACATTGCTGGTTATACGTTACAGATATTACAGGATAGAGACATATTCTTGTATATTTTCTGTGTACTCTTAATACCTGAAAAAAAGTACTGTGTACTTATTACAATGCAAAAAGAGAAGAATTGAACTGTAGTAATTTTAGATAATTTAAAATTCATTAAATGTGCCTACCATTTGCATATTCTAAATATTTCATTCACAAAAAAAAAAAAAATTATCTTCAAACTAAAGATATTGGTATGTGGAACCAATTTTCCTTCAAACTAAATGTATGTAGATATTGCAAGAAATTCATAAGGTATTATCATTTACATTATTTTCTTTCCAAATCCGACTTAATGAGTAACGCGACAGTTTTCTATTTTTAAACGAAGAGGAGAAGGTGGGATTATGGACCCTGCATTTATTATAGACCCCCTTAATATCTGCCCTATGCGCAGGTGCAGCCGCTATTTATAGCTGTGATCTAGAGCCCCTAGGTGACTGCAATAGATAGCCAAGGTCATTGACCCCAGTTCACTCCCGAATGATGTCCTGTGACCAATTGTTTGTTTTTCGAGTTTTCAAACTTTTTTTGAGGAAAGTAAAAAAGAATATTTTACATATCTACTACTATGTTTTGCAAAAACTGATTCCTGTGCCTTATTCTACATGAGATGAAGTTTCTTTTGAGCTAGTTCGAAATGAAATTTTATGTATTTCATAAAGTGAAAAACGAGTTTGTTTCCAATATAGCGTTGTTTGAATTATGAACCCCATGAGTGCTGGTATTATGGACCCGGGTCCATATTACCAACAACCGGTTTGGATGATGTAATAAAAATATTTCCGGGAGAAAATAGGATTTCGCAGAAGATTTCATTGCGAAACCTTTAATTTTCATGTTTTGTAATCCTTTTGGGTTATTCTGGAAGCTCAGAATGCAAGTCGAGAAGAAATCTCCCGCTAGCAAGGACTCTGTAGTGCGCAGAGGAAGTTGGGATAGGGTGAAGATGGCTGAGTCTATCCAGAATCTAAGATGCGGAGAAATGGGACTAAAGAAGGCTGCCAGAGTGTTTGGTGCACAAAGAATAACCTTGAGATTACTGGTTTCACAAGTGGATAAGCCAGCAGCAGATTTGGTTGTACAAAAACTAGGGATGAAGACTGTTTTAATAGATTACATTGAAAAAGAGTTAGCGGCCTATTTGCTAGAGATGAAGTCAGTATTTCATGGTCTCACTCGACAAGATGTGAGCAAATTTTCGTTCCAATTGGCTGAACGCAATAATATCTCCCACTCTGTCATAAACGAAGCAGCAGGGAGAGACTGGCTAAACCGATTCCTCACTCGTCATAAAGGACAAATTTCGATCAGGAAACCTACAGGTACAGTATGTCATATGCACGAGCAGAAGGATTCACAAGTGAGCAGGTAGCTGCTGTTTTATTATTATTTGCTTGAAGGCTTGTGTTCTGGGAATGATTTCTAGAATCTTCAATGTAGGTGAGACTGGTTTTAAGTGTAGTTCAGTCAAAAGTTTCCCAAGTCATCGGGGTGAAGTGTAAACGTCAGATGGGGGCTCTAACTACAGCTGAATGGAGTGCTCTGGTATCTGTGGTTTGCTGCATGAGTGCCCACCAATAATGATATTTTCTCGTAAAAACTTTACGGATCAGCTTATGAATGGAGCCCAATCCAGAGCAATTGGAAGAGCTTGTGGTGCTCCATGGTATAAGTTTTCCGATTACATTTTAGAAAGATTAATTACTAATTA
Source organism: Dolomedes plantarius (assembly GCA_907164885.2). NCBI lineage: Eukaryota > Metazoa > Arthropoda > Arachnida > Araneae > Dolomedidae > Dolomedes > Dolomedes plantarius. The sequence continues at coordinate 131,572,422 of OU015491.1, read as the reverse complement.
AATATTCAATGAATCACGTTAACTTATGCATTGAATCGCTTCGAAGCAGCAAACGTCATAGCAAACTCTGATTGGCTGCGTAAGCAGTTATAAGCCATAGCCAGACAGATGGGAGTCAGAGGTTCTTAAGTTTTTCGGTTTGTTTGTTTTAGTCATTTGTCAGTTTACCTGATGTGTTTAAGTTGAGGCTGAGGCGATGGCTCCCTCATTTACGATTTATCACAAATTCTTTTGGACCTCTCGAGATGTTTAAAGTTGATTTTATCAAAGCAGGTTCGCGCCATAATTTAAGTATGTGGTGTATGTCGGCGTAATCTGCCTATACTATTACTTTGTGAATAAAGTTGTTAAGTTTGTTAATGAGTTTAGAGTGATTAACTTGGCTTCTACAATATTGGTGGTATACACGAACCACCATAAGCTCATCTGTCTGGGTGGATGCAACACCATATGTTTACAGAGATGGCCCATACCAGCAAGAAGAATCGTGCATCTTCTGTGAAGGTGCCTTCAAAGATTACACATTTGGATAACTTTAGATTGTGTGATGTGTCTAGGCTATGCTTATTCTGTGTGCACCAGAGCCAAAGCTGAGTTTTATATTTGCGACTTTTGTCGCCAAAATTGAATTTTTTTATGTAGATAATATTTGATGATCCAACTGTTTAATAATATTATTTTCTTTCTTTTACTTTTTCTTTTGAAAACTTATCTCATTTTTATTTCAAGCTATTTAATAAATATATAAATGATTTTCTGGTAAAAACGGTGGGGGTCCATATTACCCTCCACTTTGGGTCACATGCAAATTTTGACTTTTTTCACTTACGTGATTGTATAATCTAAAAATTCGATTTAGAAGCAAATCTTCTTAATGTATAGATGATGAGTTATAGAAGAGGTTAAAGCCCCAAAATATGAAAATCGGTCTTTGGTATGACTCCAGTGAGCCAAAAACAAAATGGGGATCCATAATCCCACCTTTTCCTCGATGTTATTAAGTAGTTACGGAAGGATTAAAACTGCCCTCGAAATAAGATCTTTATTTTCAATCGTACTCCAGTTCTATATTTCTCACCTAATGAAATGCTACAGTTTTCAATTTTAAAAAAGATTGCACTAAACTAGAATTTAAGTTATAGTTTCTACTAGATTTTAATTTCCATGTCATACTAGTAAACTAAAATTTGTTTCATTGGATAAGGGATTTTATCTGCAACCTTGTTTTGGAATGTATTATAAATACATTTAATTCACTTAAACCTGTAGTGACATGGAAAAATATTTAAGCTGGTTTCGAGGTTTTCTTGAGTATTACACGCTTTCTACTAATCTTAAGAATGCCCGTTAGAAAACCATTATATTACATATTACGCTAAAGCCATCCGTCCACCAGATGAAGTTTGAAAATTTTCAGACATGATTAAAAATTTCAGTGATTCGCGCTGTGATTGATTCACGCTTTATTTATGGATATTTATCGGATAGCGGTGGAGTCTGCTTTTAGAATTAAAATTTCTGTAAAACTATTAAAGTAACAGAATAACTGTAAGCAGGAAAAATTATCAGTTTTCAAAGCTCTTTCCAAATATGTAAGATTTATGTACTTTCATGAGAAAAATAATACACCGATTTTCGACCAAAATGGCAGCCACAATCGGTCTTGTTTTCTCAGGATGAGTGATCTCCGGAAACATGATGTCAATTGATGCCGACGGACTACGCGACATTCTTCACTGTTACTTTATTTATATAGATGAACTACAGCCTAATTCCTTTAAAATGGAACAAAATGAGTAACTCCAGTTAACCATGTAATCCACTACTGCTACAGGGGCATCAAAATGTGAAAAAACAGAGTTTAAAGCAGCCAAAACTGCAATTATGTGGGACCCAGGTCCTCCGCCGAAATTACAAATTACTTTTAGTAATAACAGTCATTTTTTTCAGTGGTGTTGTGTTGTTTATTCCCATACTTTATTTATATAGATGAACCACAGCCTAATTCCTTTAAAATGGAACAAAACCAGTAACTCCAGTTAACCATGTAATCCACTATTGCTAGAGGGGCATCAAAATATGAGAAGACAGAGTTTAAAGCAGCCAAAACTGCAATTATGTGTGACCCAGGACCTCCGCCTAAGCTACAAATTGCTTTTGGTAATAACACCAGTCATTTTCTTCAGTGGCGTTGTGTTGTTTGTTGAGATAAGTGAGTCAGTGAGTTAGTTGCATGCATTCATGCATTAGTTAGTAAATTTTGAAATAATTATTTGTATTATTATTAAGGTTAGCGTATCAGGACGTAATTTTTATGCTACAGAATCCATTATAAAATTAAACGATTTGAAGCCAAAACTGCAATTATGTCGGACAACTGACTGAAGTGGTGTCATCTTTGGCTATTATTTTATCTGTAATATCTGTCTCATATGGCGTATGTTTCTAAACGCCATTCCCATATGGACCACAGCCTAATCCCTTTAAAATGGAACAAAATGAGTAACTCCAGTTAACCATGTAATACACCACTTAGGTCAGTTGTCACAAAACAACTGTCTCAGTCCACATGTTGCAGTAGCCTCCTCTACATGATTTCTTCATTCGGAAAAAGCTGAAAAGTAAAGAAAGCCAAATCAATTTGAAATCTAAATACAGTATAAATAACGTAGAAAAATGACAGTATAAATAACACAGTATGAATAAAAAGTACAGGCTGTGCCCAGATACGCTCAGGCCAATAATACAAAAAATTATTTTAAATCGTAGTAAGCAATGAAAAACATTTTACACAACGTTGAAAAAATAACAGTATAAATTACACAGTTTGAATAAATAGTACAGGCTGCGGCCAGATACGCTCAGGCCAATAATACAAAAATTATTTTAAATCGTAGTAAACACTGAAAAAATTTTACACACGTCAATAAAAGCAAAACAAAACATGATGGCAAAATAGAAAGGAAAGTTAAAACAGAAGTAAGAAGTTAAATTCTAAAAATATAAATGAGGTATAAATCAGTTATCGATTCTAATTTATGAATCATTTATCAGATCATGAAAAAATTAACCTTACCTCCATTAATTTCAACACTTCTTGAGCTGTGGCTTGTCCAATCATGTGAAATATAATTCTTGACTATAAATCTTGTTAACCTAAACTGATTACCCCTAAATTTCTTTATTATTATAAAATTTAAGGGCTCCACGCACTATAAATGCAAGATTATGTAGGAAAAAAAATTAAAATATATGTAGGAGGCACTGACAACCGAAAAAATTAAGAGAAATCTGCAATTAAGGGCTCCCCGCAACATTTTGTGCAAGATTCTGTAGCAATAAATATCTCCATAATAAAAATAGTATCCATAACTGAAATGCTTATCTTATTTGTGACTTTCAAAAGTCCAAGAGGGCCTCTGGATAAACAACATTAAATGTTTTCCCATTCGGAGTCATGAATTTTCTTTTTTGCCAACCCTGGAAAAACCTACTTACAACTGATCATGGGAGAAACATGGATTTAGAAGATTAAGTCCTGCAACTTGTAGAGTTTGGCCTTGTGCCTTGTTGATGGTCATCACGAAATTGAGGCGTACAAGCAACTGAAGACGTTTAAAATTAAACGGATGGTCAGATGGGATTATCGGGATTCTTGGAATTAATACTTCTTGTCCCGCAACTTGTCCAGTCATGATGGTGGCTTGAATAACATTTTGGCATTAAATTCTTCACTGTAAGACTTGTTCCATTGCACAGTATAGGTGGATTAAGATTTCTTAGATGCATTGTAGGTGCACCAATTTTCAGCTCCAGAATGTGTGAAGGTACGCCAGATAACTCCAACGAGTTTAAAAACTCAGTTGGGTAGTTGGCTGCTTGATCTTTATCACACACAGTGTCTACCGATTTGTAAACATGAAAAATTGTAAATTTGAACTCCAGAAAATATTTAAAATCGTAGAAAGCAATGAAAAACAGGGGAGCACATCTATTTTATTGGATGTCGAGGTCATAAACACGATAAATAATATCAAACCCGCACAAAAACATTTAAACAAAAAACTTTATTTAGGTAAACTAATAAACTTTATAAAGTTAATACTAATTATTGAATTTTAAACTAAAATGTAATGAAAAAGTTCATTAATGAATTTTAAAAATGTATTACTAATAGTTAATACCAGTTAATGACTTATCAATTTACATTAAGATTCATAAAAAACTTTAAAACAATTTCTTTCGGCAGTAATACACAAAAACACTTGCGCAAACTGTACCACTAAAAGCTGTAAAGTAAAAATGTCAAATTGTGGAATAATTCTACTCAAAATCAATTTAAAAACTAAAAACAGTATAAATATGGCGAAATTCAAGAAAAGAAATATTTTCCGAATTCACATGTTTGAAAATATTAAAAATAGAACCAAAAGCTCAAATAAGCTCAAGAAAAGAAAATAGCTCAAGAAAAGAAATTAGCACATGTTTGAAATACTCAACTGTGTATATCAAGAAGTTTTATGAATATCATAGTTGTAATCCACACTATATTTTAGTACTTGCTGATGTTTTAGAGTATTTTTGGAAAATTCAATAGTTCGATATTGAGAAAAGCTATAAAGAATAATTTTTGCTTACTTTCAGACTAATTCAAACATCTAATTGCATTAATTACATTAATTTTAATTAAGAGCAATAAATAAAATGATGCATGAATATTTGTGTAATTAAATGTCTGATATACTCTTGAACTAAAATATTTTTAAAGATATTTTTAAAATCCAGAGTGAAAAGCGTGTTAAGCTTTTGTCATTAAAACTGCTGTAGGGTAATTATCATTTTCTTATATTTTTATGAAACACGACTAAAGGATTAAAATTTAATTCAATTATCCTCATGAAGTAATAATTAAGATCCACATGGATTGAGTATGTTTTTTTCTGATAGAGTTAAACATTATTACAAGTCTTATATATTTCTACAGTCAAATAAAGAACTGTTTTTTGTATAGCAGAAATATTTTCACATTTGGAAAGAATATTTTTAGAAATGATAAATGGATTTACTCCAACAAAAAGAGAAATATAGAATCTGAAGTATAGAATGACACTTTTCAACCCTTTTAACCCAAGGTATTCCCAGCCGAGAGCTACCAATACTTTTAAAGAAAAAAGTATGAACTGTTAACTCCAAGTCACTTGAGATTCAGTACGAACTGAGTCAGTCCATTGCCGAATAAAACTTTTAGAGTATATTCCCAAACGAGCCTCCAATAAAGAAAGTTCGGTAAAGTTGTTGTATAACTTTTCCTCATTCGAGCAAAACAAATATTTGCGCGGAAAACACTACACAATTGCCTTGGAACATTATTTTTCTCAAAAGAAAGCAGGTTTTGTTCTAGGAAACTTAAAAATAGAAGTATAACGATCAGAAGAAAGTGATATTATTTTCTACCCAAGAGAATCTGTATGCTGACCAAAGGAACAACGGATTCTTGAAATGTTAAAATCACATAAAAAGCTTGTGTACTAAAGCTACTTTTTTCGAATCAAATATTTATTTATCATTGAAAAAAAGCTTTTAAGAAGAAAGTTTGTATCTCTATAATATGGGAGTAATGATATTTTCTTATAAGTAAATAAATATATATTAAATATAAATTAATAAATACATATATAAAATTACATGGATGAATAAATAAATATTTATTTTATATTATGAAACATTTTCCTTATTCATTTTAAATTTTTTTTATATAATTATACACACACACACACATATATACATACATATATATATATATATATATATATATATATATATATATATATATATATATATATATATATATACAATGGAATCTCGATCTATCGTTTTTCAAGGAACCGATTAAAATGAGCGATAAATGCGAGAAAACAATAGATGCAGAAACATAACAAGGCAATATGATCGTTGGGACTTGATAAAATGAACGACACATACGGAAAAACGAAGGATCCGAAAACGATCGATCGAGATTCCACTGTGTGTGTATATATATATATATATATATATATATATATATATATATAGAGAGAGAGAGAGAGAGAGAGAGAGATAGATAGATATTTAAAATTAAGATGACTAAAAGGGCAGATGCGACCATTTAATACCCCTATAACCTGAAATAAGATAGACATATAAAAATAAGCAAAAAACGGAAGTGGAGGTGGTATAGTTGATGACTGGGGGGGGGGGTGACTCTCCAATCCCGGTTAAACATGTTTTATGCCAGGCAACACTCCCAGAAGTCTGCTATAACACCAAGACAACACTCCCAGAAGTCTGCTATAACACCAAGACAGTAATAAACAGTTATGAAGAAGAAAAAATATTTTAGATGAAATAGATAAGTTAAACCAGATATCTTTACTAATATAGTTAACTAAAGCATAATAACAAGATGAATAGTGTTTTAACTTTTTAATAAAGAAAAAAGAAAAAATCTTAATACTAAGATACAGAAGTACAATAATACTAATTAACTAAATAATTACTCACTAACAAATACACTATAAACATTAATATATAAAAATACTTAACTCCAACCAAGCAAAGGGACACGAAACTCATGCACACTCACTTTTATAGACGTAGTAGGGATAAATATCGCCGTATTAGGGAAATTTTTTGGTGTTGCCAACTTATGTTAAAACGATTCTCACATTCTTTATTGTCTACATTAAAAAACTGGGTTAGAATTGATACGAGGAAATTGACAGGAAAATCCTGGTCAATAGCTATAGTTATGAATTTAATTATACTGACGTCCATAGTTTTTTTTGTTTGAATGTAAACGTTGGCAACGTATTAACTGGTTAGTAACTATATTGCGTTTAATATTTAAATGTAGAGCATTATTCCAATTCATAATCCTAACTGTTTTAAAGTTGTAAAACTCGCGTTTATCATATAGACTGTATGATATTAGATTTTGATTAACATTTAAACTCAAGTCCAAAAATACCAAATTCCCATCGTTATCATTATCAGTCTCTACCAATTTAAGATTTTTAGGGTAAAAATTAATATCTATAGCATTTAAGTTTTCATTAAAACATATGAGTATATCATCTACATATCGGAAAAACATAAGTTCATTTAGAATCATTACTCCTCTATCGTAGAAGTGAAGGTATATATCTTCTAAAGCAGATGAGCATCCTCCACCCATTGGTATTCCATGTATTTGCTTATAGAAGTTTCTACCATTATATAGTATAGTTTCATTGAGTACAAGATCTAGTAACGCACGATATTTATTTTTAGTTATATATGTCTTTAAATCCTATTGATCGTATAACCCAAGAATAATACTATAGAGATCTTTTAGGTTGATAGAGTTGAAAAGATCCGTAAAATCGTAGCTTTTAACATTAGTTATATCTCCTTTACCTTTTATCTGTTTAACTATTTCTAAGCTATTATTTATGAAATAGCCCCATTTAATTATTTTTTTATAAACTATTTTAAGTGTATTTAAAAGTTTATTACTAGCAAGCGTTAAGTACGTATTGCAGCCCACTGTTACAGTTCTAAATTTAACTGGTGATTTATGAAATTTAGGGATTAAGACTAAATAGGGAAACTTTAGATTTTTAATATCATAACCTCCACGGCGATGTAAAGCTTTGATACTATTTTGTATAGTACAAGACATAGAATCTAATTTTTTATAAACAGTATTATCATTATAGCACTGTAATAGTTTGTCACAATAAAAGTTTTTGCATATAAATGCATAGTTAGCAGAAACTTTATCAACATAGGTTATTGCAAATTGATCTTGTAAAGCAGTGATAGACGATTTTAAGGTTTTCAAATTTACATGAAAATTTTTTGGCTTAGTTCTCAGATAAGCATTTTTAAAATCACTTAAATAATGAAATTTCCATTGAAATTTCCATTGTTCGAAAGTACTTACAGGTATACTATGCTTTATAGCTGGTTTATATATAAATTCATCAAGATTACGTTTGAAAATTTGGAATACATTCTTTTTATAACGTATGTGAAATCCTGTACGAAAGCCTGTACATTAAATTAGTGAAAGCCGTATTGTCTATAATTTGAGTAGTATCTGTTATAATGTGGCTGTAGTGTTCATTGTAACCGGTCATATTATGTTTGCAATTACAATTACCAGGATAAGCATCAACTACATTTTTTGAAATATTATTATAGTTGAAAACATAGCGACCCAACGGTCTAATATATTTGAAGCTGTTATATATTTTTATATTGTTCAAAGGAAAATATTCTGATTCCAAATTTTTGTAAATGGTATTTTAACGAACCCATTGTTTCCATACTCAGTTATACAATAAATATTGCTACAGCTTTTTGTCTTGTAGTCATGTAATGTTATTCCACAATTAGAGCTCTTTTTTTGTTGACTAGGTCTATAATAATAGGAATGAAATGCGTATTATTAGGAATAAGTTATTTTAAAGACTTTCCAATAACCAATTTCCATAGATTATTTAGCCAAATTTTTTTACAACCATAAATGATGTCTTTAATCCATTTTATTGGATAATCCGGTTTTAAATTGATAGTTTTACATAGCATGTTGAAAGCGTCTATATAATCATTAAATTTATATTTATTACGACGACCACCTCTTTGCTTACGTTTTAGATAGATATTACTACTGGAATAGTTAGAATTCTTTTCCAATACACTTTGTGTATTGGATTTAATAATATGACTCCAATTGTAATTTTTGTCGTAATCGCTAGTATTAAGACCGTAAGGGTAAGCAGTTGAATGTAAACTAATATGATTTCCTTCCCACCATATTCTAGTTTTAGTATCAGGAATCACATCTATAATAGACACAATAATACTGTCTACACCATGTTTTTTAAAATATAGGATTTCAAAAGCACAATCTTCAGTATTAGTATCACAGCGATAAATACTGTTACGGTGTTGATTTAACCTGATGTTTAATGGGTTCTTAGTTTGCCCTGTATAAGATAGATTACATACTTTGCAAGTCAATTTATAAACACAATTATAAACTTTGCAAAAGATTTTAGATTTTAAGTCAGTGTTAACCTGGCGAGGGTTTGCGCTAGGGCACAATTTACATCTTTTGTCGTTACAACAACGGTATTTGAAAAGATCCATGTTAGGATAAAAGCTCCTATTCCTGTATAAAGGTAATTTTAGTGAGGAAGAGGGAGAAGTATTAAAAATTACAGATTTTTTTGCTTTCGCTTAGTTTAGGCAAGGATTTAAAAAAAAAGCTAGTAATAAGACTAGGGGCACTAAGACTAGGTTACTTGCTGATGATCTGTCAAATACCCTACTATTGACAGACCGAGCAATTGATATATTAGTACCAACATTGCCAGTCGCTATAAATTTAAAAGACCTATCCATGTTAGTTAATTTTTTGTTTGTAGATTGACACATAATTACATAAAAGCATTTATACATGAATAGGAGCTTTTATCCTAACATGGGTCTTTTGAACTAATATTTTGAACTAATATAGGGTCTTTTGAAACTGAAAAGTATAATTTTCTACCTAAGAGAATCTGTATATTGACGACATGAACAACGGATTTTTTAAACGCTAAAAGGACATAAAAAGCGTGTGTAATTAAATTACTTTTTTGAATCAAATATTTATTTATCATTGACAAGTTTTCAAAAGAATTTCGTGTAAGTGTGAGTATTTTATTTTCAATTAAATAAATAAATAATATATATATATATATATATATATATATATATATATATATATATATATATATATATATATATATATATATATATATATATATATATATATATATGTATATATTATGCCTCATGATGTTTTCGCTTCCTTACTGAGAAATATTCACCAAAATCCCTTTTACAAGACAGCTAAAGATAGAAAGGCTTTGATTTAAATTAAATTATGTTAATAAGCGTTTTTATTAATTAAAAGTAGACTTAACTATTCCCTGCCATTTAGTTGAATAATAAATTCACTGCATTACATTCACATTTATAATTTCGTTTTAATAGTATACAGTGGAAATAAAGCAATCATTGTTAGATCAATGTTAATAGTTTTGTTCCAACAGAACTAAACTATTTACATTCATCAATTCAATGAAGTTGAAATGAGTTTTAATTAATGTACCATTTCAAGTAATTCAATAATATCGTTTGAGCCATAGAGAATGGCAATCAATTTTTACTCAAAGAATTCTTATTATAGAGAACACAGATGGACTGCATGGTTTTATAATCAATATGTTAACCAAGAGAGGATTTTTTTCAGTCAGAACAATCGAATGAAGAGAGGGGTTTAAAATACCTTATTAAAACTTTGTGTAGTTGAAACTTTGTGTCGCATTTTGTATCTCACTCTGCCACCGCTAAGGTTTTCGAGAATTGGCAATGTGAAAATAACTATATGATCCAAGTTATGCCGTCGTAAGCCTAAAGGCCTGTTCACATAAAATCCGCCAGCGTTACTCGTATTGAAATATATTAAACCATTTACAAACCTCCAAACATTTTACCATGAAATTGTTACGGTCTGTGATTGGCTTTAAAATATGTCATCACGAGTAATAGTGACGTTGACGGATTCTATGGGAACAGGCCCTAAGAAGCTTACAGATCGAGAACAAGAAAGCTCAGTTTCCTCTCAAAAATGTCATTAGATATTTTCTTCACCTCTTTCACACGGCATCTAAATTTTGAGAGCATACGCAATACATTACGAGACATCTTAGCCCATGGCTTTCTGGATGATTGGCTATCCTACATGCCATTTTTTCTGCTCTGAAGAAGATAAACAAACTCTGTTGCAATCAGTGGACGTACGCCGCGTAGAATGATGAATCCCTGTATATATATTATGTATTTATAAGAATAGTTGTTGAAAATATGCCAGATCACCTCTAACAGGTAATATTGACATAAAAAAGGGAAAAGATAAACACTGTTGTCTGAAGTGAATTTCAAGAATAATATTTTATTTCTTAAAGCGGTTTTTCTGGGTCATTTTAGGATTGTCTTTATTTCCCTGCTAATCTGAGTATCTTTCAGAAATGCTTTTCCCTATATTTTGATGAAGTGAACCCTGTAGTTTTAATGAAGTTTTGATAAAGATCTTCAAAATATAAATATGATGGTCAAAATTCCTTGTTTATGTATCATTTATACCTGAAGTCATTAATAAAAGTCATTGGTCTCTTTATTAGAATGAATGTACAAGCTGGAACTGACGAGCGTGAGGATTGCATATGGGCTGTGATGATATGGGCAGTTTCTCCCAGATAGTTCAACCTAGATTAATTCAGAAATACAGAGTTTAGGGTTTAAACAACAAGTTATTTAATATTTACATTATTTACACTAAAAGCACGTGAAATATTACATTCATAACCGCCCTAAGGCACCGGAAAGTTAGGATTCTTCCCCAAACAGTCAGAGTCTACCGACTACGGGAAACGGCACTAAGCCCCGGGTTCGAAGTTCCTCCAAAAATAGTAATCTGGCCCAAGACCGCAGGTATCTATCACCTACTGAGAGTAGAGCTCAAAGTCTATCTAACTCTTTTTTTGTCTGAGGTTCTCAACCAAACTTCCAAGCACCTCCTTCTGAAACCTCTTCCGTCCTTTCAATCGTTGGTTCATTTACTTGGACGCTGATTTGTTGAAACAAGGGACTTCGGCTACTTCGAACGTTCGAGAATTTCCCACGCAGAGGGTTTAACGAAACAAGCAGACCTTTTTGTGCTTGAAGAATGTCCGACTCTCGATGTGCGGCCTTTGTCGCAAGGTGACACCCTCTTGCCAGTGGAGAAGGGAAGAAGCTCCGCCCCTTAGCCCGGCGATGACCATCACTCACTTAGTTCGACACAAGAGGTCAACCCACTTCACGCCACCCCCCTCTGTTACCAAGGACAGACAGCTCTCGTGTGACAATGACCAATCACACATATTCACAAGACTGACTGCTTGAAGAATTTCCTATTCGTCACAAAAATATAAAGGAATAAATTGATAAACCAGGTTTTTTAAAAATTGTTATGGATAGGGAAGCTGGGAGCTCCATTAGTATAATTTTTGCGATAGATATTTCCTTGAATTAAAATGAGACTTGTAAAGAGATCAGCGTCGACACTCATGATGAACAAAATCAGAATGATAACAAATGTGCATAGAAAAAGAATGTCATAAAAATGCACCCAGAATTTTACTTGTTAATAGTTGTTATAGAAATTACAAGTATAATTTTTTTTTCAAATAAAAATAATATCGATTAATAATTCATTATTTACACTGACAGTAGAGTAGAAGACATTGATTGAATTGAGATTCTAAAACTCCTTACTTTTCCATATAGATATACTTTCTAACACTCGGACATAAACAATGATTTTTGACCCGGAATTGCGCGTAAATCCGGAATGGAGGCTAGTTTCAGTCCATAATCCCGGCATACATGAAAGTGTTCGATATTAGACACTCTACTCTTCACAGTGCATTTTCAATCGAATATCAATAATTGGAATTTGAGCAATTAGTAGAACGTTAATTTAATATACCATAGATATATGCATTAACCCTTTGACCTTAACATGATTATTTTCCAGCTTAGTGAGAAGATCTGCCTGTGCGACAGATATAGATGGAGTATCTCTTTCCCATGTATTCCTAACTGTAAATTCAGAGGCTATTTGGGGTTTATTAGATTTCATGGTAATCACAATCGTAAAACCATTTCTCCGTAATTCTTGACCAACTTCTATTGTATAGAACCACTTAACAGGTTATATTATGATTCGTTTTGTAGTCATTTAAGAAAATCAGTCTTACTCAGCCTTCGTTTCAAAACAGGTAACATAAAACAGTGTTTGGCCAAAGTCGTTCCCAGAACCTTCAAAAACTCAAATCTTGAAAAATTTTCAGCCTTACTGTACACTTTATACAAAATGCATGACGAACATCTGCCTGACAGTCAGATATTTAAACATAATTTAGTGGGATTATCTGTCTAGTAGACAGACAATGTTCTAGAAAAATGGCACATACCTGAACCATAGAAAGCTGGTGTCACGAATCGCCCTTCCAAACTGAAGACAAGATGTTTACTGAAGCATATGTAGACTCACAGTATCCAATGTCGAAGGTTGGGTAGGGACATAGTTGAATAAAGAAACCACAGCTGTCTGAGAGACAGATGTTCAGGCCGAAGGGTTAAAAGCAAGCATAGAAATAATATTATTTTTAAAAGCGGAAAGTAGTCAATAGTGAATTACTGGTAACTTTCATGAAATAGTATTTAATTTTCTGATTTTGATTTTTCTTTAAAATAAATGACGTGGATAAAAATATAAAACAAAATATACCCAATAAAAAAATATCGGCCCGAGACAACTTAGTGGTAGCGCGTTGGGCTTAGAACGGATAGTTCTCAGTTCGAATCCCGAGGAGGACCGTTAAATGTCTTTTTGAGGAGGACGGATATGGGCATGTTTATTCCGTAGACGGGAAAGTTTGTCCGTGTGTAAAAAAGGATAGGTGGAGATAAGAGCCCCTCAAATGTCACCCCTGGGGATGCTCCGTCAAAATAAGATGGTACCAGGGAGTAATATTGACTCACCTGTTTGGCGCTCCCTGATAAGAAATAGTCAGCAATTTCAGAAGTATACTGTGGGAATGACTCATCACAAGTGCCGACGCATAATTTTGTAAATAAATGAATAAAAAAAACTATTACACATCAGAATGAATATGATGATTAAAAACATTCTTCGGTTCACGGGTGAAGTCAAGAAATATCAAAGTGAAACAATAATCCTACTTTTCCATTAATTTAATTATCTAATCTTAATGTATTAGAGACTAAATTTTATTAATGATTCCGCTCTATTTGGTTGGCTTAATAATATATTTTCTTTTCTGAGACCATAAGTTCTTTAAAATAAATGTTGTAACTATTTTTGAAATAATAAATTGTTATAAAAAAGTATAACTCACAATATTTTGTTAAAAATACATTCAATAAACGTAATGCTCTTTTATACCTGATTTATAGTTTCTGAGAAAGAAAAATATATCTATAAAAACGGCCCTTGAAAAGCCATTACTTTGTGAAAATAAAGTTTGTAAGAATTAAAAGATAGTAAATCCATCCTCGTACTACAGTTTTCTTTTGGTTATGGGGCATGTTCTTTTGTAAATTTTCCATTTCACGCATTATTTATTAACTGGGAATTTTTATTGGAAACTTACTCAAAGAAAATTATCACTTGTCAGAAGGAAGAGAGTGTACCATAATTAAGGTCGAGGGCATACATTCTTAGTGAGATTTATTATTCGAGACCTAGAAATTAATTACACTAAGAATATAAATAATCATCTCTGCAAGAGAAATATAAGCAGGAGATTTTCAAATATCTTGCCTGTAAACATTTTTGTCCTAAAACGTTGCCTTGCGAAAAAATTTCAAGGTGAATGAAAAGCCATAACTTAGAACAAATTATTTTTTTCTTGGACTGAGTATGTTTTACTGATTATATAGTATACTAGATCAACAATCAGTCCAATAAATAATGTTTTTATACTTATACCCACGTATGATACGTATACTTAACTACAGTATACTGTAGAAAAATAAATTAAGTCATGGAGTATTTTATGTGTAATTTTAGTTTCTTGATTAACAGCAACTAATTGCATATAAAATTGCAAATGTATTTTTAAGATTACTGTCAAATATTCCTCTGAATCATAAATATATATATATATATATATATATATATATATATATATATATATATATATATACAGGTGGTTATCGAAATAATGGAAACACCTATGAATATTAGTGGTGTACAAAAAAGTTCTTCGTATTCCTTAAAATACAAGTATAGCCCCCGGTATTTTCTATGGAATATAGTTTATATATTATCCTACCGTCAGGTAGCAGTAATGAAGCTATGGACATCGTGGTTCTGGTGGGTTAACGTAAGTTGTTAAACCTTACAGACCTTGCCAAGAGGGAAAATTGTTGGAACACGTAAAATGGGAATATCTCTTGTGGCAGTCACCTGGGTTTTCGGTGTTTCTAGAACTATAGCATCGAATGTCATGACAGCATACAAAATGCACGGAAAAACATCGTCTGTGAAACAGAATAGTGAATGGAAGGGATAGCAGGGTGAAAGAGACCGACGATTATTGAAGCGGATTATGACTTTTAAAAATAAAACAACTGCAACCAAATTGACCATAGAGCTCGATCTCCATCTACAGGTTCCTGTAAGAAACATTGTAAGTAGGGCAGAACTTTGCAAATAAAAAGTTTACGAATGAGTAACAATTCACAAGCCACTTATAACAGATGTGAATGCAAAACATCGTACACGATGGTGCCAGGAGCACAATTTCTGGTCAAGTGATAAGTGAAAGAATGTCGTGTGGTCAGAATAATCATCTGTCCCATTGTTCCCCGCAAGAGGACGTTCGCACTATTGGAAAACATCCAAACAAATGTACGATCCTGATAGTCTCGTGCAAACCATCAATCATGGAGACGGATCTGACATGGTTTGGGCTGTGTAACGCGTTGATCGAGGTAGCAATCGAATCAACAAAAAATCACAGCCAAATAAATTAAAATCGACGAATTTATTTCAATTCGGAGTAGAAAATTTGGAGATTGATGATCCATTACACAGTTAATGAAAGTCCTCTAAAATGACGACTGAGTCCGTTAGGAGGAGTTACCACCTGGAGTTTCGCTAATTCAATATCATCGAATAGTTCGTTGAAATTAGAGCAAGTCCCTCGATTTTCACTCCCTGCAGGGCGGATGACTGCGAGGCACTTTATAGAATCAGGATGATCCGGACTTGATGATCTCGTCGAAATGTAACCAAGCTTCCTAGCCGAAGCTAAAAGTTCTCTTCGTGAGAAATAAGCCGCCGACTACGCAAGTCCGCGTATAGCCTTTTTCTTTCGACCCTGGATGGTCGGAGGAGTCTACCACAGCTTAACAGGTCGCTAACTGACTTTTTCTCGCCCCGTCTAATTCTGGACTCTCTCGCTCCGCCCCGAGAACTCGTCTCCTATTGGATCTGCTAATCGTGATGTCATTTTAGACTTTTCGATTTCCTGGCAGGCAAGGCTGAAATTTTCGTGATTTCCCGGTGGTCCTGCTTCATTAATCTGGAGAACCGTGGCGAATTTCTGTTCCGCCAAGATGTCACATTTTTCCAACCGCTTTGTGTTCCTTTCGTTCCAGCTCGCTGTCACCTGCTATACGTTAAAGGGTGGCGTTTCGGTCAGCTGCGACAATTCCATGTGTGCAGCGTATGTTTTAATTGTGCGAATTATTTTAATTCGTCACAGCTGCTATCTCGTGGTTTTCAGAAAGTGGCATTGTAACCCAAAAAGGGAGATACACTGGGAAGGACTTTGTCAAACTTTTTGCCAACCAGGTTCATCCTTTGATGCAAACATTGTTTCTCGATGGAGAGGGTGTTTCCCAGGATGATAAAACTCCTGTCCATACAGCCAGTCCTGTCATACTGTGGCTTGAGGAACAAGAAAACAGAGGCAAAAGTGTAACCTAACCCCCACAGTCCCCTGACTTCAATATCATCGAAAAACTGTGATTTATTATAGAGAATAGATAGAAGTATCGATATCCACCAACACCAACTGTACATTAACTTTTACGATTTCTCCATGACGGGTGGTATAATACTCACTGAACAACGATTCATGTCTTGTACAAATATGTTCCTAGACAAATTCAGGGTGTATTACATGCCAAAAACGTTCCTACTCCATACTAATAGTATTTCATGTTATTCCTTGGTGTTTCCATTATTTTGATAACCACCTGTATATATAGAGAGATACACGGTGGTCAAGAAACTTTGCCGATATATGGACCTCTAGTGGCCGTTCTGTTCAATCTATCGAGATGAAATTTCAGATATAGTTATTCAGAGGTATGAACTCGGGATTCTGGGAATGACAACAACATGGCGCTCATGGTTGTGGTTATTGGTACAGAAACTCGCAATTTTCAAATGGCAACACCCACTTTTCCCCGTCGCAAAATGCTCAGGGTATGCGAAAACCCTAAAAAGCGTTGGAACGGTACGTGTATCACAAAAAAACGGACGCGTTTTGCACGCTCAAAAAAAAACAACTC
Organism: Dolomedes plantarius; assembly: GCA_907164885.2. Classification (NCBI taxonomy): domain Eukaryota; kingdom Metazoa; phylum Arthropoda; class Arachnida; order Araneae; family Dolomedidae; genus Dolomedes; species Dolomedes plantarius. Next base: position 131,555,193 of record OU015491.1, on the reverse strand, counting down.
TACGAATGGCTAACAAAAACATGATCAGAGTGCTTTGTATCGGTTTTCTACGCTGAATATATGGCGAACGGCGTTCTGTGATTGGTTCCTAGCCTCTGACATATGCAAATTTCCCTCGTGTGTCTTTGTTAGCCGTTCGCAGAGCTGTTTTTTGTGCGTGCATAACGCGTCCGTTTTTTGTGATACACGTACCGTTCCAACGCTCTACAGGGTTTTCGCATGCGCTGAGCATTATGCAAGTGGAAAAACGTGGGTGTTGTCATTTGAAAATTTCAAGTTTCTGTACCTAAAACTGTAACCATGAGCGCCACTTTGTTGCCATTCACAGCATCCCGAGCTCATACCTCTGAATAACTAATATATATATATATATATATATATATATATATATATATATATATATATATATATATATATATATATATATATATATATATATATATATATATATATATATATATATATATATATTATATATATATATATATATACACACACACACTGGTAAAGATTATTTTATGTCATTTAGTGAGTATTATCTATGGTTCTAAATTATTTGAATTTGCCCTGCAATTCAATGAGGAAGAGTTCAAATCTAAGATATTATAAACATGATATTTATAAAAACATATTCTTTAACGTAAAAAAGTACTTATATTTAAGATGGTGTTTTTTTTCCATTGAATAAAATATTGGATCATATAAAAAATTAATCAGCAAACTTCATCAGTTAACTTTATATGGTTTTGTAATTAGAATATCTAGTTATTTAATAAACATTAAAGTTAAAAACAATTATAGTCTATTCAAAATTTATTGCTATTATCTTTCTATTTACTATTTTCTTTCCTGAAAAATGTAGCCCTATGGTTCGAGTCGTAAAATCCTAAAAGTTTTTACTTGATTTTAATTAAAAGTGCAATATAATCCGCTCTGGAAAGCTTGATCTAAAACCGAAATTCATTAAATAAAGATTAACTATTTTTTGTCCGTAGAGTTCTAGGTTTTATTTTCCCCGTCCATTAATGCATTAAATCATTTCATTCTTAAAAGTTGCTTCTCGAGAAGAACTTCGTTGAATATTTTTCGTTACATTTACAATAAGGTTTAATGAAAAACTTTTGGCTGACATTTCTTTTTAGGTCTATAACAAAAACCAAAATCTATGCGATCCCTACTGCTTCTCGTTAAGTGCTCCTAAACTTCTAAAAAAAAGAAAATAAATCCCTCTTAGAAGAAATTAGCTTTCTCTGAACTTTTTACTCTCTTTTTACGTTCACCGATTAAAGAATACGATTTATTAAGGACTAGAGTTTAAAAACTTGACCTCCTAAAATTCTTATAATTAAGAAAAGAAACCGTGTAAAAATTGATTTAAAATGCTACAGTATCATTTGAAATTTATAAACTCCTGCATACGTAGTATGGGTTACAAATTTAAGCGTAACATATGTATAAATGCATATGATAAGAAAATAATTCCCTATTGCACTCTAGACAATGACAATGATTCAGTGTTAAATATTATAGAAAACCAGGGATTTTCAAAGATTTTTGGTCAGGAAAATTTACCACGAATAGTCTAACCTTTATTTTTATGAATATATATATATATATATATATATATATATATATATATAGTATATATATATATATATATATAATATATATATATATATATATATATAATTATATATATATATATATATATGTATATATATATATATATATATATATATATATATATATATAATATATATATTATATATATATATATATATATATATATATATATATATATATGTATAATATATATATAATATATATATATATATAATATATATATATATATATATATATAATATATATATATATATATATATATATATATATATATATATATATATATATATATATATATATACATATATATATATATACTATATATATATATATATATATATATATATATCTATATATATATATATATATATATATATATATATATATATATATATATATATATATATAAAACAGTTCCGTAACTAACTCATTCATTCACTGACTGACTGACTGTCTGACATCAACGCACAGACCAAACCGCTGGACCTAAAGGGCTGAAATTTTGCATGGCGATTCTTCTTATAGTGTAGGGGTGCACTAAGAGAGATTTTTGAAAACTTCTTCTTAGATTTTTTTAAATTAAATTTTTAAGATGTTTTTTTTACATTTTTTAAGTTTGCATTTAAAATTATAATTTGAGGGTTATAAAATTTATATCGCAAGAACGACCATAAAAATGCGTTTAAAATGAAATCTTTTTTGAAACTGTACCTCCATTTCCTGATTTTTGGTGAATTTTTAAAGATTAATTTTTGGAATTTAATTTATTAAATGCTGATCACGTGACTTCTTTTTCTGGTACTTTAAATTAATTTATCGTCACGTGCATAAAAACTAAATAGACAAAAAATAATTTTATTTCTTGCTAATGCGGCAGACGATTGGACATTATCCCAAAAAATATTAAAATACTCTAAAAGAAATGTTCTAGAAACTGTACTATATTAAATGTACTATATTCTTTAGTATTCTTTATATTAGATTTAATTTGAATATCTTCTTCTACATTATTTTGTCTATAAAAATATCCCTTATGATTTTTTTTATAAATATATATATATATATATATATATATATATATATATATATATATATTTTGCATCAATTATATACATTGATCGTCGTATTTATTATATATATATTGGCATTAATTGCATACATTGACCGTTGTATTTAATGTGAACGTACTCCGTAGCGAAGTACGGGTTTTCAGCTAGTATATATATATATATATATATATATATATATATATATATATATATATATATATATATATATGTATATATATATATATGCATATATATGCATATATATATACATATACATACATATATATATATATATATATATATATATATATATATATATATATATATATATATACATATACATACATATATATATATATATATATATATATATATATATATATAATTGGGAATCTTTCGGGTGAGGCCAAAAAAGCGACGAGGGGCAGGGAGCATATGGAAAAACTACTCATGCACAAATCTTTATCTATGACCCTAACTTTCCTTTTCCAGACTCAAGCATTAAATTTTAAATGACCAGGGCTGAACGTATCAAAAATTATATTTTACTCACTCTATTTCGCAGGGGCAGTATAATCATCGAAACAGCAAGGTTGCGGTTCTGTCCATCTAAATCGCACATTCACGTCCTATAATCTCAGCTCGCTGTTGTCTGGAAATTGGGGGGTCTCGCTTCACAGGAACGTCACTGCTTCTTCCTTATGCCTTCCGTATTTGGTCTCCGGAGTTCGGTGGGTTACGTCTAACCCCTGTATTCTGGATCCGGTGCTCGTTATTTTTTTGGATCCTGCGAGTAGGATCCGGGAACAATGTCAACCGGTTGTCCTTCTCCATAGGAATCAGGGCCCCTCCAAATAGGAATGTAGGATCGGGCAAGCTCGCCCCGACAAGACTCTAACGCTTCTCTCTTGTCTCCTTTCTCCTTCCCTCTCTCTCGTCTTTCAATTTTCTTTCTTCAAATCTCATTGGTTATATTCATCACAATCTCTCAAGATTTCACCCATTCAGGAAAGTCCCAATTTTCTCATTCGTTAGTGACTTAAACGCTTCCTGTTACGTCATCTTCTACGCCGCCGATGGCCACCCACATCGATCGCTTACGCCGCTCTCATAAATTCACTACAAAAGAGCATTCTAATTTAACTGGCGCCTAACTTGCTATCTTAGTCTACCATCTTCCAGACCTCTCATGTAGACCGCACTTCTACTTTCCTATCCCAAATCAATGTAATGAAGCAAGCCTTTAATTTTAATTACTTTCTACATTTAATTTTTTTTCCTTCTTCTTATAATTGAAGGCGCATCATTACATATGCCCCTTCCTCCAAAAGAAAAGTTGATTCTACCATAATAGCAAACAAAAACCTCATATGCTCCCCTTCCTCGCAAAAAGTTTACAAAACATCTAAATAACTATATATACCAATCATCACAATAACCGTACAACATGGTTATATAATTTGTCTTACCATGGACCATTATAATTTACTTGACAACATCATGATCCTGCACCTAATATTTCCTAAAAATCATAAGGAAAACAAACAAAATAAGAAAAAACACCTTCTTCGGGATACATCCACTCTCTTCCTTCATAGGACCTTTACCTCTACATCAGGTAAAAGGAAAAAATTTCATATGTAAAGTCCTGGAATTGAAAATTTTACTCTCTGAAACCAAAACATGTATTTCACTAATAAGTTCGTCATACAGTAGTTCATGACAGTCCTGATCGAAAAAAACGTCATCTCATGTAATCGAAATTGTTACTTCGTAAATCATCAAAGTTCTTTACAGCATATCGATACAGAGTCCGTCACTCGTTCAGTAAACTCATGACTTTAACACATAGCTAAATGTATCCACGATTGAGTTGAATCACATTTTGAAACGTTCAGTCCCAATAGAATATTTACATATTATTATTACATTTATAAAAAAAACACAATTATTTCTTCCTACAATTTTCATCTTGCCAAATTATAATTTACCTAGCATTTGTCACTGACTATACTAATTCACAAAATTTACTGTGAAATATATTAACTAATTGATTCTACTTGTATTTGCCACTTAACATCATATAGAAAAATTTTACACACACAACATAAAAATTTTATTTTACTTCATTTTATTTTATTTTTGTCATCAATTGTATATCTTTTCCAAAACACTTTTCACCAAACTAGATTCGTATCTGTGGTAATTAATAGTTCACCACTCACAATCCTATCATTTCATTCAAAAATCATTTATTTTTATTTAAAAAATACAAACTATTTATATTCCCCATTTTTGCAAAGAGAGACTAAGAATTAAAACGCGGTTAGTCTGTACAGTATTCCGCACCTTCCCCTTACAAACCAAAACCAATTCTTTAACCACAACTCATTTATCTGTTTAAAACGTATTTTCTACCCCCACTAGCCGAGTTTTGCACACAAACCAGTTTCCTTTCACTCCCAAAATCTGTACGACCCCATTCCTTTGGATGAACACAAATTTTCGTCTCCCGTTACCTCTTTAGGGGGGAGGACTCACATTTTCGACTAGACTGTAAACCCTGTACTGCTCGCTACTCTCGTCCCAGAACTGGTCTTCTTTTCGGACCCGACCTCTTCTGTGTGTGGGGGGGGGACCATCCTTCGACTGAACATGCCATTCTGCACCGCTCGCTTTTTCTATTGTCAACAAAAATCTTTTCCCCTTGGGGAGGGAAGGAAAGCGCCTTCAACCTCCTAAATCGTGGACGAATGCACGGTATCTTCACAATGATCATTTCCTTCTTCTCTGGGTAACAAAACCTTCACACCTCATGCCATTGCGCTTTTAGTAAACAAAACTCTCCCACATATTTACTGCCTGCAATATCTATCTCACATGTCCTCACCCATAATTGTATAATTATAACTACACGTTTACACATGTGTAAGCAAAATCCTATCTAAACTTTTAATTCCTCAAATTTCTTTTAACCTACGTAAATTTCATGTTCATAGCTCCTAATTACATAGACAAACTATATTTCAAAGTATTTAATCGCTTACTAACACTTTTCTCAACATTCTCACCCAAAATCACTTAAGTTTACACACCATCATTGTTTACTTAAACTTAAGCTTACTACATATTTTGACTTTCTAAAATTTTTGCCTGTACCTTATCTCCTGCTAAAATTTTATTTTCCATAATCTCACTCTGGGTTTGGTGTGGTCGTCCGACTTAGTTTTTAATCTCGGTCTCGCATTTCTCCATTTAATTGTTTGTCTAACTTTTACCTTAACCCTTTACTTCCCAGTACCCTTTAAAGTTGAAATTCTGATCTAAACATTTGTAGGCACTCTGTTTAGGCTTAAAGGAGTACACAGTTAAAATTTCATAAAGATTGCACTTCCGGTTTCGATTTTGTGGGTGTTCCATGACCTGGATCACTGGGAAACTAGGACTTTGAAAAGTGAGGCTGAGCGAGCATTACGGTGAAGCAAACAAAAGAAAAAACGCACACATACAAATTAAAGCACAACAAAAAACTTGATTATATATGGTTTTAAATAAATATTTACAGTTCCTATATACAAAAGCAGTTCTTATATACAAAAAAACACACAAATAAAAATACAATTAAAAACTTGATTATATATGATTTTAAATAAATATTTACAGTTCCTATATACAAAAGCAGTTCCTACACATAAAAATATTTACTAACCTATTTTTTTTTTTGCTTCGTGATATTTTTGGAAGCACGTCTGTCCCTTCTGAAAAAAAGCAAAAACCAACATTGCAAGTTTTGCAACATTGCAGTTCCTCGAGTTTACGAACAGTAAACTCGAGGATGAGAGGATGCTGCTTAGACAATCGACGAACAACGAGGAGCCCGAAGGACTAGTACTGCACAGGATTTTGGACATAGGGCTTTTGTTCGAGGTATGCGGTCGAAGTTGAACCGGTTTGGACTGGCTGAGCTGGACAGAGAGAGACACGTGTTCTACTGCGCAAACCGCTCTAGTTTCCCAGTGTGCCATATCATGGAACACCTTTTGAAAATCTTTCATTATTGCTATGGTTTCGGTATAAAAAATTTAAAATAATATAGAATAAATAGTTTTGAGTATAGCCAATAAAATAACATAGGATTTTTTTTCCTAGCAATTTTTTTTGTATTTAAAATGATTTTTAAATTATGGCTCTGAAATATGGCTCTTTTTTATAACGCCCATGGAACAAGGGTATGTATGGGCTTGTGACACGCTGCCATGTATTATCAAAAAGAGTAGATCAAAGTAAAAAATGAAGCAAATTGCTTAGTTTTTCGCCGAATTTTGACGGTTTTAGAAGCGAGTAAAGATTGGTGTTCCACTATATGGAACACCGGGGAGCAAAGGGTTAACTCCCATCTTTTTAACCCTTTCACCGGCTCAATTCGAAACTCTAATTCACCTATCCTGGCTTCTGAAACTTGTACAGTTCTACCCTTCAAGCGGCCCGATTCCCTGGAAAAAAGTTTGTTTTCACTGCAAAGATACTTCTTTCCCCCTTTTCGGAAGTATCTTTTGCTTGTCACCGCAACCCTCTACAGTAATAAAATTTAGCACCCCGCTAGTGTTTCCCCCAAATTTGTTCCCCAACAAGAAAGCGGAATTTTTCTAGGAAACCGTACGTGTGTGTGTGTGTGGCTTATTCCACCCGCTCTAGCCGTAGGCTAGACCAGAGGAAAAGGGGGAAAGCTTTTGAGGGTCGTGTATAAGAGATTTCCGTTCCTCTGAAACACTCCTCCGTAGCGGTTGATGATAACGTTAAAATGCTATGAAAATTTGGCAAAAATATTATATTCAATTTCTTCCAAACTTCAGATATTTTCAAAACAAAGCATTCGAAAATATAAATTAAATATTAAATATTTCAGATTTTAAACCATCTCTTATAGTTTTAAGTTAATAAAAATTTCTAGAGAATTCCATTAAATATTTCATCTCACTAGCATAATATTTTTCACACGTTTTCCCATATAAATTTTATTTCTTCATTGATTTCAGGAACCAAAAATTTAAACTTCTATAATTACCATTTTGTTACACAGAAGATACATTTTAACAGCCGTAAAAATATTTACACATTCTGAAACACTGCAAGTGGTTAAAAAATGTTATAAGTGTAAATTTTGTATAATTAAAACATAATAATACACAAATTATTTAAATGTGTCATGTTACAATCACATTGTTTTATCCTATGAATTTTATATTTCATTGTTAAACGAATTACACTCACACAAAACGATAAAAGAATATTGCAGTTCACACACAGAATTACTTATTGTTTCGTATATGCAATGAAATTTCGGAAAAAAGAATTATTTTAACAAACCAAATTTAGATAATATTAAATTTTAGAATTAAGGTTATAACATAATATTCCATTTTTGGCATGATCTCAAGGTTAGTACAAAAAGTGACACACAGTACCCAAAATGACTGCTCAAAGGTTATGCTTGAATATATATGGTTTATTTACACTACTATACATTTTATATAAAATAAAACTTTCAAAAAAAAAAAAGAATTCATTAAACTTTCTTCAAATTATTTAATCCTATTCTAAATTTCCTTCAAGTTAATCATTCAATGCAATTTTTCTAGATATTCACCAATGTTAACCTAAATTATCACAATTAATTTCAACAATAAATATTTGCTAATAGATACACACATCATTGATAATCAATTCCACCAGTAATAAAATTCCTCATCATAACTTTGTTACTACAATTACATTCATCAATAATCTTTACTAACAGTTATACACCTCAATAATAATAGGTTTTGCCAGTAATTAAATTCCTCAACATAACTTTGCTACTACCAATTAAAATCATCAGTAACATTTATTAATAGTTACACACATCATAGTCAAAATCATCAATCATCATTTCTCAACATAACTTTGTAATTAATATTTAAATTATTTTCAATCTTTCACTCAAAATCTTAAAATTTTAGGAATGCCGAAATTAGAGTTCCAAATGACTTCCCTAAATGACTTCATTAATATAAAATACTCTGAAACAAACCTTGGCTGACATCGATGACACCACATGTATACAAATGAGTTTCAGTCCTCGGACTCATTAACACACACAGGTATGAGGATAATAATCCGTTGCGTCATAATTGGCAGTCCACGTAGAATATCTGTAAACACAGTCTGGAAGTCACCACTCAGTTCTTGGTCCTTGTGCAAGGGTGCAGTCTCACGGCTGGCATGGAGTTGATCGTTGTGGTCAAGGAAACAGGCTCAAACTCTTAGCGTCAGTTCCAGATCATTGGGCAAGGGTGCAGAATCTCTCAGCTGGAATGGGGTTGATCCTTGTGGCTGAGGGAACAAGCTCAAATCCGTGTAATCTGGTAATCAACTATTTTATCATGCAAGGGTCAATAGCGACATGGTTTCACCCTTACTTTTGGTTTCGACTCATTTATTCTATATGTTTCCACGACAGTATATTTTCTTTCATATTACAAATGAATAATTATATCGCTAAAAATTTGTTAGTTCTTTCTGATGTTACAATTATAGATGCAATGATCTTGTTATAACCTTAATACATAATACCACATTTTCAAGTACTACAATTTTTTACAACAGAAGATCGATAATAGATCGCTATATCATACACAATTGCTTATTTCTTATTATGTGAAAATGTGATGTAAACAAAGACGTATAGTTATTTTGAATATAGAAATATATGTTAAACATTCTACTCTTTTGTATGGTATTTTTCAAAACAGGAAGCGGGGCACAAAGCTTCATCACAAATTTTGCATGAATGGATAGAGATATTTTCTTATTCAAAAGAAATGTTTTCTTCCGTTATTCTCTCTATTAATTTCAAACGGAAGTTCAGATTATTAAGATTCCCTCCTTTTTTTTTTTGTAAAGAAGGAATGAATTCCAAACGGAAATATCTAAAAGGTGCCTGACAATTTTTTTATAATATTTTTTCTGTTATCATGGTTTTTCTTATATCCCATAATTTTTCTGTTATCGTTTTTCTTATTTTGCCATAATGTTAAATAGATGCATCCATTCTGTCCACACCACCCATTGTATGGTTGCAATCCTGAACTGGTACGGGTTTTTTATAAGTTTTCCCATGTTTTGTTATATTTTGCATTTCTGTGGAATGGATCGTGCTTAAAATGGCAACAGATCTTTTATCATGCCACTTCATTATCAAAGTTTTCCCCCGTTGATAAGCAATCAGCTCACCCTTTTTTCTTTTTCTTATTTTTGATTGATTTGCAGTGCAATAGCGAATTAATAACAATTTTGGAACAACATCCAAAATTAATTTTTATAATATTTATATTGCAGCCGAAAAATTTTGTTGATGAATGAATATTCATGCTTAATTTATGACTTGCCAATTTTCATGGTTTTCATGCAGAAAACCAAATTTTTGAAATATCAGAATTAAAAATTTAGTATTTTCTCGCAACACACATATTGGATTTGAGTTCAATTGAATGCACTATTTAGACGCTATTGCACATACGTACATACACAAGTTTATAGTTAAATACACAATTTTACAAATCAGTTTTGTTTTAATCATATTCTTTTTGTGTCTATGAAAATACATCTTTTTTTTAACTGCAATTTTAAGATTGTATCGGTCATATCAATGTCCTAGTTAAATGCTGTAATAAAGAAATTCCGATAATTTGGTTGTTTAGAGAGCTTAGGTCAATTTTTGGTACTCGAAGACTAATTTGACCGGGACTTACTGCTTAATGTCGATACAGATGAATACAAACATTCATGTAGAAAAGGGACTCGAACCTGCGAACTCCAGCACCGTAAGGTTCACCCGGAAAATTATGCTTTCATTAATTTGCTTCCGACCATTATCAAAAATCAATGAAATTTTAAGGAAACAGCTACGGGGTCCGAAAATCCTCTCGCTGGGAAGTCGGCTACGCAAGAGAGGGGTATGAAATCAGGAGAAAATTCCTATCTCATGAGGATGATCAAAATTGTGGAGATAACCTCGAATGTGACGCTCTAAACGCCTTACACCTGATAATTTGGGTAGGTAGTTCATCGTGAGTTAAAAAAAAAGAAAAGAAACACCTAAGAATTTCTCACCAATCCCTCCAACCCATTAATTTACAGATTAAAACAAGATGTCAGAAGACCGAGATGAAGAACTAAACAATATTTTGTTACACGAGGGTTAATTAGATAGACTGGAACCTACTTTTAAAGCCGATTACGAAAGGCGGGAATCATCCATGCCAGAAGTAGGATTCGGGACCGAAAGACAGAGCCCTACCATTGAGCCATTTCCCAGTATGAAGCACTGTACAACATCAAATAACTTTTCAAACTTGTATGGAAAGTAATAAAATAATAATTGAAAAGTTTGAAATGTAGCCAAATTGATAAAATAAAATAAAATATGTTTAGGCATTATTTTAGTTATTAAAATCGTTATTTTAGTTATAAAAGTTATTAAAAGACGATTAATTAAATTTAAATATACATAATTTAAATATACAGTACATGAGTTAAATCCTGATTTAAATTAGGATTTAAATCACTTGATTTTTAAAAAAAATCATTGATTTAAATCAAAATTACTTATGTATATATTTTTACATTATGTTTCATTCAAATGTAATTTTATTAGCTATAATGGCTTTATCTAGATTGTAAAGTAAAAGATAAAGTAGGAGGGAACTTCTATCATTGCAATATCATATTTTATCTATCACTGCGATTAGTAAGAGTTTTGTTGACATAGGATAAAAAAAATCATGGTTTCATGTATTTAATATATAATTTATCATATGTAAATACTAATAGTGCAATGAAAACTTTATCATTAATCGTAATAATAATTTAATCATAATTTAAATTATTGCCTTTGAAATTTTTAACTTGTTAATGTTTAAAAAAATAAAAATTCGCGAATCTCCCAGATTATGATCCTAGGGAAATTCATAAGCGCCCTGTTCTTGTGGCCTTACAACAGCCAGCTAGCTATTCCACACCCTCCATTCTTGACCTTCCTTCTTGGAAACTGATGTAATTACCGAACATCTGACTTTTCGGGAAAGTCGATCTGCAACCCCCCCCCTGCAACTTACCAACGTCGCTCTATTCAGACCCCCATCCCGTGAATGCGTCAGAATCGGAGATGTACATGCAGGGGTCTTCATTCCCCAATTTCGGACAATTCGAGGTTGTAAATCAAGCACCTTTTATCGTTCCGAAAACGGGGAAAAAACTCCGTGCAGTGCTGGAAAAATAACCTGCGCCTGCTCAGGGGTACGTCACTGCCCGAATGAGACGGCTAAGGTCGGACGTAATATTTCGTCACTGCCCGGATAAGACAGTCAGGGCTCGACGTAATATTTCGTCACTGCCGTTGAAAGGGTTAGACGTTTCAACACCTCTATTACTTTTACTCATTTCTACGTTACTCGTCTTATCTTTGCTATGCCTCTGGTTTCTTACAACTTGTACTGTGTGAATTTTGATGTTTCTGCTCCTCTCAGCTTTAAAATCGCGAAATTCGGTAATTGAACCCATCAAAAACATATAATTATCCTTTATTTTCTGAACATCTATTTTCAAATCCATTCTATCATTTATTGAACCTAATTTGTTGTCTCCACTAATCGTATTTACTGTATTTTGTGCTTCATAACTTGTATTTCTCTCTAAGTCATCCCCTTCTCTGATTTTCTCCGCAACTAGCCATTTTATTGGTTTCATTTCTATCAATATTTTCCGAGAATCGGCAATTTCACTCATCGCAAATTCGTGTTTATCCTTTATTTTCTTCGCATCTATTTTCAAACTTTTTATCTCATTTGTTTTACGCAAATCTTTATCCCTTTTATCCTTTAATTGAAAATCATCCTCATTACTAATTTTTTCCGCAGTTTGCAATTTTATTGGTTTCATTTCGACCTCAAATTCGCGATATTCGGTAGTTTTACTCACTTCATCTTCTCCACTAATCATCTTTGCATTTAATTTCTCTGTTTGTATCTTTTGATCACTTATCACCATACCTGTTTGATCTACACTTTTCCCATTTTCCTTCACTGACCCTCTTTGTCCTAAATTAACAATTTCATTTTTGGTCTCTACTTTATTTGGTTTTTGATCGCCGCTAATTTTGCAATTTCGATCTGCCTTCATCCTATTTTCCTTCAATGACTCTATTTGTTGTTTATTATTAAATTCATTTGGGGTATTTTCCGACTCACAATCATTATTTATTTCCGCCGTGTTCTGTCCTATCATTATTTGATTCGCCTTCGCGTCTAGTTTAATTTTTGTCGCTTGAGTCGTTTCTTTGTTCACACTCTCACCCTTTCCCTCAAAAATTTTAATTTTCTGCTCCTGACTATTTCTTTCATCCGATTTTATTATCATAGAATTATTCTCTCTGTCTATTTTTAATGGGATATGTTCCCAATTCGACTCTTTTATTAACTCAACGTTCTCTGCATTATGTGATTTCACATTATCTAAACTTTTGCTATAAAACTCCACAAATTTCTCAATCAGCACCGAAAATGTACCTTCATAGTTAATTAGGCTGTCAAAATAATGCCAAGTTCTTTCCGCCTTTCCCGCAAATCTATATTTAAGACAAAAGGACTTGTTGTCTTCCGACCAGTCCCATAATTTCGCAATCTGATAAAATTTTCTCATAAATTTCTCCACATCTTCATCTTCATTCCCACTAAAAATTTTAATTGATCTAGCATTTTCTAATTTTACTTTAAAGAATTCTTTGAATTCGCTTACTACGTCTAAAAAATTGACCTTCTTATCATTCGCATCATATAATTTATCCCAAATTTTCCTCGCCTTCCCAGCTAATCTCTATCTGAACCAACACAATTTATCATTTTCAGACCACCCACATTCAATTGCCGCATAGTCAAAACATCTCTTAAAACTCCCAAAATTTTCTTTCACACTACCGCTAAACATCGGGATCAGTGAATCTATGTTTTGGATCACTATTCGTGCCTGTATTACCCTATTGGCCATAAAATTTTGGTTCTGCATCCCATTTACATCTGAGTTTTCTAAATTCTCCACTATGATTGTCATCTTGTCCAAATTTTACTATTCTGAAACTCCTACTTTTACACTTATTAACATTTACTAACTACTACGACCAGCACCAAGAATTCTAATTTTCAATACATTTTCCCCCAGAATGCATATATTCCCCAAACAAAATATATATATATCAATAATCAATCAATCAATCAAATATATAAGCAAAACCAAATCAAATATTTAAACACAGTAAAATTCTAACTATATTTGCAAAATATACTATCTGAAAATTTTATACTTAAATTTAAACACTTTCAAAACTCAACTCTCTGCAAAATACAACCAATTGCTTTCTATCTATCAAACATTTGTATTTAATCACTGTATTTTTCAATTTATCATTCAATACTGTCTATCCACTGATTTCAATTTATTTCATTACTTCAATTTTACACAAATCACTCAATGTTATCTAACTATAAATTAAACACTGCTACAAAATTTTATTTCCATGCCAAAATATTTTTATGATCACTATCAAACACTGGTATTCAAAACATTTCTCAAATTCTACTCAAATAATAATTATCTATTCATTTACTTAATTCAATCATTTCTTCAACATACCATTTATCTGTCATCTACTTCAAATTAATGCAAATACATTTCATTAACTCATTCTTAACTCAACTGCTACATTAAAACATTTTCATGCAACTCTTGAAATCCATCAAAATATCAATCTCAATATGAAATTATTCAAAAAAAAAATTTCTGAACATACGTCTTAATTCATCTCTCTTTTTCAAAATCATTCGTATACATAAATTAACACACATCACAATATCTTATTTCAATTCTTAATTCAAATATACATTCATTAATTAATTGTGGCAATTACAAGACTATTTGTCATAACTTCGTGCACTGCTCCAGCGGCTCCCTTCTTTTTAGTTCAAAGCAAATTCTCTAAGATTCTCACTTTGAAATCTCTAATATCTCTAAATAAATCATTTTCGACCTTACTAAAAAAATATAAAAAAAAAACTGGGTCAACGGCTCCATACACTAAACAAAAAAAATTTTTTTAACAACAAAATTTTTTTCAAAAAACGCCTGGTCATAATACCATATGAGGTGTAGGGCCTGTCCTGACTTTATTTGATTTGGGCGTGAATTCGTATTTAATTGTGGTAGTACTTATTATGTTATTAAAAGGGTAGTTGGGTGCGTTGTGTTTAGATATTTGGTTGAATAACACCCAAGGCTCTGGACATGATTGACCTACGAACAAATTATAAAAGCTTAACCTACAATCTTTCTTCATAAATAACGGAAATCAACTCATTGACGAAAGCAAGTTTTTTTTTAACACAAAATTATAGGTTATTTACAATTACATATTATTTACAGTTTATTTAAAAAAAAGAATCGTTTATGTTCATATCATCAATCCTTACATTTAATCGTTTAACTTCTACCTTACGAGGTGCAGGGAGCATACGGAAAAACTACTCATGCACAAATCTTTATCTATGACCCTAACTTTCCTTTTCCACACTCAAGCATTAAATTTTAAATGACCAGGGACTGAACGTATCAAAAATTATATTTCACGTATCAAAAATTATATATAAAAAATTATATTTTTTTGGCAACAGGGTAATTTCATTGGGGCTTTTAGCAACTGTTGCCCGATTAAAATAATAAATAAGATGTGGTAGATATTTTAAAAGCATTATGTCAGAATGTAGCAGTGGGCTGAAGCATCAGCAGGTAAAAATAGCAAAATATTTCTTACAAACAAAACGTAGGTTTATTTTCTTTTTAAAAGATAAGCCACCGCAAAATAAACTCGAAATAGCATAGATCAGTATAGCTTTATGCTTAACACAATACTCCGACTGACCCGAGAGCTAAGTAAAGCCAGTACATTATAATTCAAAACCACGCGTGCATCTTGCTGATTTGCATAAACATAATTACATGCGCAGAAAACAAAAAAAGTTTATTCCAAATAAACAACTATATAATTGCTCCACAAAAATAACTTATGCAATAAATAACAAAAATTGCAAAAATATATATACATCGAAAATTCGAAATATTAAATTTAAACATCCGAATTAAAGATAGCAACTGAACATCGCAATTTGCGACTGTAATGAAACAGTTACATTACGTCCTCCCTGAAGCTGGTACCTCGTACGCTGTACGGGGAAACATAAAGTTTAATTTCTAAATTGCAAAGACCAAAATTGGGGAGTATCTCAACAGCAACCACGGTCGTTGGGTATGACACCACCACACTTCTTATTTTGGGAAAAGTCTGTAGAAACAAGACTTGCACTTTGGAAGATTCAAAGGAAAATATCCTAAGTGAAATTGATGCTACTCCCCTGATATCCTTGCCAATACATTCAGGAAAACCAAGTCGAAATGTGCCTGGTAGAAAATAAGGTTCACTTCCAGCATCGTATGTAATGGAATACGTTAAGATATGTAGCGAAATTTTTTTTGTTTAGATTGCTTCATCTTAGCCAGAGTTATTACTGAATATTCGGGGCTTCTCCCGAGTGAATCACCATACAGGGGGAAGTTGCCAAAGGCGTACCAGTCTCCTAAATAGTACCACATCCAATTTTTTTAAATATTTAACTGTGGCGGCAACTAATAATATAACTTAAAAGCCGAGTCATTTATACTGCTACACAACATGTGACCTTACACCGTCATTACCATGATGGTATAAGGTCACGTATTTGTGTGCTGTTCCCGCCGACTTTAAAAAAAATAGGTAAGACTGATGTTAAATTTTAATAAAGCTAAATAAGAACTCTGTTCAAAAAATTGTTTAACTGTATTTCTTTTTATTACAATATCAGCTTAGATTAGTTTGCTGGTACTTTATTTGATTCTTGAAAAGCAAATCGCTTGGTTTTTAGTGGTGTCGATTTTGTGGCCAGTAATGTTTTAAATAAACCAAAAACTTCAGGAAAGGAAGATAATCGAAATGGATCTATACGATAACTTGGTACTTATTCTGAAAGTGCACTTGTTAATGCAAATTTTGTTTTAAAACTGTATACTGAGGAAATTTGTCCACTTCCCATGATACCTCATAAACCAAAAGCAACGGTGATTACCAGTGGAGATTTTCTGGATAAGTTGGAAGATTACAAAAAAACAGACCACGTTGATACATAACAAAAAGCAAACCCAACCACTAAAAATACAAAACAAAACAAACCCAAAAGAAAATCGCAAAGGTGTATCACTAAATAATGTTTTACAAGTCGCATACTCCAATATATCTGTATCAACAAATGAAGAGAAACGGTTCTGCTTTTTTTGTGAAGAATCAGTCTCGGAAAGAGGATTAAATGTTTGGAATGTAAAATTTGGATATATGAGGCTTTTGAGGATTATCAAAATACATCAAACTTTACTATCGTCCTCATTGTACTTCAATTTTCATAAATATACTATTTCTTCAGTAATTAACAATTATTTCTTCGAAACCAAAAACAGGTACGATTTTGAAAACAAACTAGTGCGATTTAGAATACTGGTTGTCAAATACGTACCTTAGGGTGAATTTCAAACTGGTGCATGTATGTAAGAAATGTTTATAAATGCATTTACTGTTTCAAGCTGTTAAATAGAATGTCATTCTATGATTTAGTAAAATTAGTTTTTTAAAAAGACGTACTGGTTCTCCCCATCATGCATAGTTTGTACAATTCTGGCAACTTTTTCCTGTATTTTAAATATATGAATAATCAAAATTGAGACCTTTCAATTTGTTGTCGGTTTCGGGAACATCGAGTTTCACTATAAATTCACTTCTCCGTCAACATTAAAAATTGCTTCTTTTATAGTTAGTATAGACATTATGTAATGAATGAATGATCTTACATTTTATGTCATTGATTAAAATGAGGATTATTCATATTAATAGAAATAAAAATAAGTTGAGGAAAACACTTCTTTGTAAAAGAAGTAAATGAAATAGATAGTATCTGTGAATAAGTACGAAGTAAATATCATCATTTGTTCATTCAATTTGGTAAATCAAAGTGAACTCCCAAAACGATAAGTTACGGGAAAAAATGACAAAACCCTTTCTGTCTTTAGAGTGTACAGTTTATTCGAATTGGAATTGAAAAGATAAATTACTGTTGAGAAAGAGAGGGAAAAAAATGCTCAGCACATTTAACAATTTTTATTTTATTTTACGCTTCTTTTCCTGAAGTTGAAAATTTCTTTCCTAGCAAAAGCCAGAATCCATTAGTTTTTCTAAATTAAATAACGTTTTTACATAACAAATAAATTTTAAACCTCTTTTTATTCGCTTCAAAGTTTCAGCAGTTTTAATCGACTGAAGAAGAAAAGGCATAAAATGCATCAAGGTGATAAAACAGGAGCTAGTAGTGAACACGAAAAGTCTATTAACAAGTAGTCATAAAACTAATTAATAAGAAATATATTAAGTTTTTTTCTAGAGAAAAAAAGTTAATAGGCTTTCTTTCTCGCGGAAAGCAAGCAGTAGCTCTCTTTAAAAATGCTTTCTTAATTTAAGAAAAAATAATTAAATAGTTAAATTCTCAAGGATGGTTTATTACGAGCACATGTAATGTATTGCATTCATTATTTTTAACCTGTTTGTAATTCAGGCTCTAGAGAAACTTTTTGAAGAGGGTTTAAAAAGATTTATTTTCCTGCTTTGAAAAAAATCGTCAAGGTTTTTCGGCTAAGTTAATATACTTTGTAGAGTAAAGTAATGAAGAATTACAAAACTTTTAAGGAAAATTTATATTAGCCCACTTTCGTTTTTAGTACGTGATATATCAAAATTGAAAAGCTCTTTGATCAAAAGGAAATCTAAAAAAATATATATATAATGTTTAATTTTTTAAACCACTTCTAAGTTTAATTTCCCTGATGAAAGGGGAGAAAAAATACGTGACATGGTAATGAATTTTTTTTTCTCTCGTAAAACATCGCTTTAAGATTTTCTTGGTATATATTTATTTTTTTTTCTCTCGTTTCTCTGAAATCTAATTTATTTCATCCAAAATACACTTAAGATTAGAGGGGAAAATCATTCGCTCGTATCATTTCTTTCTCTCCTCCTAAAATTTATAACCCATTTTCATAATTTTTTATTAATTCCGTTTTGAGGTTGAGAAGATGGGGGAAAAAGCATGCTGAAGTGTTTGTCACGTAAAAACAGTAGAATTCTTTAACAATATATAATTTTAAAAAACTTGATTTATTCTCATTTTAAAATGTTCTTCTCACTTTCAGCTATACATTAAGTACCACAATTGTAAGTTTTCATATTATATATAATTAACTATACACACACACACACACACACACACATATATATATATATATATATATATATATATAGAGAGAGAGAGAGAGAGACATATAGATACATATACAGACAGATAGATATACACTGAGCGACCACTTTATTATGACCACCTGACAGTTTTATGCAAATGAACTATTGAGTCCCAGTGTTGCCACTAGAGGGCGAGGTAGCTATAAAAAGGGAATGCAGGATAAGTGAACCATCAACTGCACTGTGTTTCTTGCGAAGATATTGACAAAAAACGTGATTTAACTGAGTTTGAACGCGGGGTGATTGTAGGTGCCCGAAGCGTCGGAACCAGTATCAGCAAAACGGCAGCACCTGTGAAGTGTTCAAGAGCAGTTATTAATGTTTACAGAGAGTGGACTACCAAGCAGAAAACCGGGTCTCAACGTTAGGATTGTAGTCGGCACAGTCTACTGAATGTTCGATCTGAAAGGAGACTTTCCAGAGTTGTCCAGTCCAACAGATGAGCAACAGTACGTCAACTAGCCGGGAATCTTAATCAAGGAGCAACTTCGAGCGTCTCTAAATGAACAAGAGTAGACGTCTCCAGTAGATGACTGGAAAATAGTCATGTGGTCCAAGAATTGCGTATTTAACTACACCATTCAGATGGCAGGGTGCGAATATGGAGAAAATAGCCAGAAAGCATGGACCCCAACTGCATTGCCACAACACTTCAAGCTGGTGGAGTCAGTATTATGATTTGGGGGATGTTTTCTTGGCATTGTCTGGGTCCTTTAATTCGTGTGAAACAACGTCTGAATGCCCAAGGGTATTTAAGTGTTATCACAGATGAAGTACACCCTCTTATGTTAATGGTGTACTCTTCCGGGGATGGATACTTCCAGCAGGACAATGCTCCTTGTCATAAAGCTGGCATTGTCCTCAGATGGTTCTAAGACAATGACGGTGAATTTACCTTGCTTCGTTGGCCTGCATAATCACCAGATCTCAATCCAATTGAGAATTTGTGGGATTAGTTCGAACGTTGCATCAGACAGCTGGATCCAGAACCATCAAATCTTAAGGAATTTATAACGTCCAAAATGTGCCCGCGAGACAGTGGAACAATAAAAAGTGTAGCACCAGCAAGGGGGACTTTGTACGTACTCATCTGTATTGTGTGTGAACGGTCAGGTACAGTAGAGCCACTGAAAGGGTGTAATGTAGTAATGTATGCCAGTAGACATTGAATAATGATTTTGTTTTTCATGTTGGAGCTTCTTTTTCAGCAGTGAAGGAAAAGCTCCAATAAAGATCAGCACAATCGCCAATCATTGGAGATCGGCGAAAGCCCTTTAAATGCATCAAACAACCTGGCACCTCGCCCTGATTAAGCGATGCATTGAACTGGCGGCGAACAAAAGGGTTGGAGAAAAAAGAGCCGGCTGCCCATGCTGACGGCGGGCGACAAGAGGATAAAAAAAGATTGCACCCTGGTGTTTAAAGAACGGTCGATTGTTCAGAGGTATGTGGAGAGGCAGGAGCCCGGAGCCCAAGTGGGAAGACCACTCCCAGCGGAGAGGAACTGAAAACTTGTTGCAGGACCGGACTGGGCATTGCTGAACTAGGAGTGTAATAGAGAGGTGCTCACTCCTCCAGTTTGATCGCGGATCCAGTTTGATCGTTTCGTACTATGGAAGTTCTTATGAGAAATCGTAAGTGTGTTAATTCATGTTTTTTTATATTATTTTTTTTGTTATCGGAGAAAAGGAGTCATTCCTTATAATATCATTTTATCACATCCTCACTGCATGTGGAACCCAGTAAGAAATATAGCCCCATTAACGGGCGATATTTCTTACTGGGCCGGTGATATACACATCGACTGCTCCACGCTCGGAGTTTTTAAGTAACCTCTCGGAAAACTGTGATTCTGACGTTTCTTGCTGGATGTTACAGAATTAAAAAGTACTGTTCATCGAATATGTTCTCAGATTCCTCATATCACCTACCAACATCTCATAGAATCTATGCCAAGAAGAATTCATGCAATATTAAAGGCAAAAGGTGGTCCAACATTGTATTAAGGAGGTGGACATAATAATTTGGCCACTAAGTGTATATATATATATATATATATATATATATATATATATGTATATATAGATCTGTATACAGGAGAAAAACAGCATTTAAGCTGAATTCTGTTTTGATGCGACAGAGGAAGAACAAAGAATGAAGATGGGGCTTTACTAAAAAGAACCTACAAAAGAATATTCAATAACTAGTGTTGTTATTAAGACTTGAAATTTGACATGACATACTGTGAATAATTATGATGTAACGGAAATTACGGATAGCAGCATTACAAGCGCATTGGAAGTCTATAGAATGTAAAAAAAATAAATTAAATAAAATAAACTTATACTCCGTGTTCATGAATAAATTATTTTTCTGATATTTGTTACCATATTTAGAAATAACAAAAGGAAATAAAATCGTATATTTGCAAATGGTTATTATTATACTTACTTGAATCGATCGAATAGGTATTGGCCTTTGTTTGCGTTAGTCTGAAACCGGTCGAAACCGTATTACCAGACTTAAATACTCTCAAAAAATTGTGAAATAGCTACTGGACACCTCTGTTAAATTTGCATGAGTGGTTACATTTACTGTATGGAGATCTGAGCATGCATTATATAGTTTTTGTTTTGACGTGATGTCTTTAACGAGTAAAAAGGAGAGTAAAAATTTAAAAATCGAGCTAAATCATTAGCATAAATATCTAGGTCAAGCACGTGGACGCTAGCAATAATATTATAGATAAGCATGCTTGAAGCTGTGCAAAAATAAAAATTCCAACATATGAGTGCGAAATTACAATGTTACAAATAATGTTTGTCTAGAATAATCCTTTTGCCTATAATCTAGAATAATCCTTACAATCTAGAATAATCCTTTTTGACACATCCTAGTATGTAGATAACTCTTAAAAAAATTACATGCTTTTAGCTTTATCTTTTAATACTCCACACTTTATGGCCGAACGCCTGTGAGCTACTACAGCTTGTGTATATATATATATATATATATATATATATATATATATATATATATATATATATATATATACAGTAGAACGCCGATTTTACGTTGTCCGTTTCGTACGTTATCCCGCTTCCTACGTTATTTTCTGTTGGTCCGTGAAAATTGCCTATACCGATAATGTTAAAATATCTCAATATGTAATACAAGATGCAAATTTGCAAAAAATTGTTAGTATTGAAAGTGCTGTAGTTAAAATTGTTTCTAAAAGCAAAAAACAAGTAAAGATTACGCATTTCTTCCAATAGTTCATCCGGTATTTTACAATTTTTGAATAATATGCTTAGATTTTATTTAACCCCGATTTTATCTTTTCCCATTTCGTGCGATTTTTACCTCTGGTCCCAAAGAAAACGTAAAATCGGGGTTTCACTGTTTATATATATATATATATATATATATATATATATATATATATATATATATATATATTATATATATATATTCAGGGTGTCCCAAAACGACCGCATAAACTCTGCACAGCTAGATTCCTCGTTGGGAGTACATAAAAACTGCCCAAAGAAGCGTTCCTGTATGATCCATAGTTTACGAGAAAAATACGAAAAACAAAGTATGACGTCACTGCCAGTGCAAGAAAAAACACTTTATTGAACATATCAACACCATGCACTGTCCATTTGTGTTGTCACTACGTCTCGATACACCAGTTCCTTGAGATGGTCCCATAGGAAAAAATCCAACGGTGTAAGGTCTGGCGAACGTGTCGGCCATAGAACCAGACTCCCACGTCCGATCCAGCGGCCGGGGATATTCCATATCCAGCCAACCACGTACAGGAGCACAGAAATGCGCCAGAGCCCCATCATGCTGGAACCAAAGTCCCTGTATTGCTGCTAATGGTATGTCATCGAGGAACTCGGTTAAGACCTCATTGAGAAACACCAAGTACGACTGTCCCGAGAGCCATTCAGTCAACAGATATGATCCAAGCAGGTGATCCCCGAGTATGCCGGCCCACACGTTAAGAGACCAACGTTCCTGATGTTTCTGCGGCCGAATTGCATGCGGATTGACCTGGTACCACATATGGCTGTTGTGATGGTTGAATACCCCATCACGAGTGAAACATGATTCATCAGTCCACAGGATATGTGCAATGAAACCATTATCTGTGTTCTGTTGCTGCAACAGCAATTCACAGAAGGCCACGCGTTTCTGAAAGTCATCTGGTTTCAGACCTTGCACGGTTATGTACCGAAATGGGTGTAGCCTCTCAGACCGTAAAAGCCTGTGCACAGTACTTTTACTCGAAGTCATCTCACGGGCTAATGCGCGTGTGCTTACCTCGGGCGTCTCTTCTACCCGCTGCAGTATTGCATCCGCCTGTGCTACCGCCAGGCCGCTCCGCGGTCTTCCAGTATCGTGAAGATTGGCTGTTGGCAAGACGCTTCCCGTATTTCGCAGTCTGTCGTCCAGCGTACGGATGACTTTGACATCGGGAGGACGGCGGGACGGATATCGACGGGCATACTCCCTAGCAGTTCGTAAGGCATTTCCATTACATCGGCCGTACATCAAGTACATGTCGCAGTAGTCACGAACGGAGTACATGGCCACCATACGAAGACTACCGGTAGCTGCAAGATGCAGCCTTTTAAATACCAGTTCAACGGAAGGCTTAACGTCATTCCATGGCGCCCGCGTATGCATGACGCGATATGCGCGGCGAACGTTTTAAACATTATCGTCTGGAAAGATATTCAAATATTGATGTTGATATACCCAATAAAGTGTTTTTTTCTTGCACCGGCAGTGACGTCATATTTGGTTTTTCGCATTTTTCTCGTAAACTAAGGATCGTACAGGAACGCTCCTTTGGGCAGTTTTTATGTACTCCCAACGAGTAATCTAGCTGTGCAGAGTTTATGCGGTCGTTTTGGGACACCCTATATATATATATATATATATATATATATATATATATATATATATATATATATATAATTAGATGTTACATCCTTCCAGTTGCATATTTTATAAATATAGATCCATAAGAATTCTAGAAAGCAGATATAGTTAGAACCCACGACAAATCGGTTATTTTAAGTAAGAAATATTTGATAAAACACCTTTCATTTGTTTCTGCATTTTACGTTATGCGAAAAGCGAAACACATATCCAAACTTTCATGTTCCTAAACTTCGTAATGAAAGTATATGGTCTCAGAGACAGCCCTAATAATGAAAGATAACGTACTCGCATATTTGCCGTTCAGTGAAGTTTTGAAAAATTTTCCCTATTTGTCACTATCAGTCATTCTTCGAACCCATCATTAGTTTATTCTTTTTCATACGGTTGACATCGTATACTTTAAGCAATTGTCTTTTGTATATGTGTCGTCAATCTCAATTAAAATTGTAATTAACTGGAAACTATTTAATTGTAAGTAAGAAAAAAATCACTCAATTAGGTTGTAGTTTAAAACCATTCTCTTTATAAAAAAAGCTTTCTAAATATCCCTAAATTAAACGTGGTATAAAGTATATTACTTTTTTTTATGGACTTTTATTTATAAAGAATATAAGGCTATATATCCTTGAAACAGAGATTCAGTGCATAACCTATGTAGCTCTATGAAACTATTTATTTTTTCATTATCAATAATATCAGGGTTTAAAATCATATCTTCATGGATACTTTAAAATTTCTGCTGCATCTGTTTAGCTACCACAGGGCAAAATATACCTGTCTTAAAATGGCTGTCATTTTCTTTTCAAAATGGCCATTTTTAAACTTGGAAATTCCTTCAAAAGTTTATGACGTGATAAATAATAAATTGATAACAAAATCTGCACTTAACGCTTTATGCCTTTCTGTATTTTGTTTTCAAACAGAATTTTATGAACATCCCTATTTTCTAATTTTTGTCTACATATGTACAATAACTTTATCAAATTTATGTATTTTAAGTACCATAAAAAAACACTATCGAAAATTCTGTTTTAATCAAGATTATACATATTTTTGTATCTTATTTGAAAAGTATTCCGGTAGCTTTTGTCAAATTTTTCACTGGAATATAACACTATATGTCGTTTTAAGAAATTCTTCTTAATTTGTCGAATACTTTAGGTGCGTTTTTAATTTATAACAATTTAATTATGTTTTGTTAGTATTTATACTTTGGTTTGACTTTGAGCCCTACGGTAATTTTTTGCAACACGAGGGCAAATTAGACTTTGACCAATTCCTTAAAGCTGATTCCGAGCGGCTACACACGTCCATGCCAAGAGTTGGTCTCAAATCCACAGACTATGGTACCAAATGCCAGCGCCCTGGCTATTTGGCCATCGTCCGGCTATATTTATATTTTAGTAGAAATGAAACATCAACTGAAATATCATACTATTCTTTATCACACACACACACACACACACACACACACACACATATATATATATATATATATATACATACATACATACATACATACATACATACATATATATATATACATACATATATATATATTTATATATATATATATACACATATATATATATATATGCATACATACATATATATATATGTATACATACATGCATATATATATATATATATATATATATATATATATATATATGGGGCGCGGGGTTGCAATTAAAACATCCACAACATAAACTAACAACCATTGTAAATAACAATGAACAATTAAAGTTTATTTACATTTAGAATTGAAAAAAGAACGTAGTCCGTCTACGACGGAATCCAAAGCGGGAGTCTTAATGTTCTCCCCAAACAGAGTAGAGGGGTCGTGATAATGTTCGTGCTAGCGGCGCCTTCTTGCGCCAGACATTATATGCGTTTACAGATAACATTTTAGGAAGTTTACAGTTCATAGTTAAGAGTTCAGTTTTGCTTTATATATATATATATATATATATATATATATATATACATATAATTAGGTGTTATATCCATACAGCTGCAATAACTGCAGTCGCAATGTTCTATACACTGATTGTTCGATTTGATTAAGCGAACAGAATCATACCTTTTCTTTAATAATATTTATGCGTCCTGACCACTTTCTTCGATGTGGGGCCCTCCGTGGGCACACTGTGTTCTCAAGGTATTGGGAAGCAAGAGATCTTTTCAGGCAATGACTTCGGTCTTATACCCCGTTTTCAGTTTCGCCATCTCATGTACATGTTTTTTATCTTTCTACTGTCATTTTATCTTTTTATATTGGCATTTTGCCTTGCCATTGGAAATAAAAAAAAATAAAAATAACTCCTCACAGAGAAGTTTATTTTTAATAAAAAAATCCGTCTTTTTCTTAGCTTACGTTCTTGTGACCATAATTATTATTAAAGAATATCATAATATGACCTTGTGTTGCGATTGGAGACGGACAATTTTAAGTGAATAATAATACTTCGGAATGATTTACAAAATTATTGTCTTTTGGTTTTTGTAAAGTTTGTAAAATTTACTCATTGCTGTGCCGCAACGTAATCAAAGATTCCTTACGCTGGAATGATACGAGTTGAGGGGGAAATAAGTGGTGCCTAGCCAAAAGTTTTAGAGTACTCTGATATAAGCTTCAAGTATGCCTGTCGGCGAAATAGAAAATAAATCAGTTTTAGTCTGATGCGGGCATGTGGTGGCCCTGTGGTACAACGCGCTGGTTTTTGGTGCTGAGGGTGCTCGGATCGAATCCCGGCGTCACGCCACGAAAAATTCCTCCGCTAGTGTCGTTGCCTCATAGGGGACGATGCTGGTCCACCTATGTTGTTCTCCCATAATAAAGAGGCCAGCAAAACCGCGGTGATTATAGGCGAATGTCTAAAGGGGCAAGACCTCAGCATTGGGGAAAAAAAAGTCTGAAGCAGAGTAGTTATTTTCAGTGTTGAGTTTTTGTTAGGTACGCATGTTTTAGTTGATGATTATTGCATTCACATAGCTTACTTTAAATTATTCTGCAATGTGATTTTATTTTATTCGTTTTTATTCGTTTTTATTTGATTTTATTCGTAAATATTTAAATATTATTGCTGTAATCTGTAAATCAAATCATTATTTCTTTAGAAAATTAACGTTGGGAAACACTATGTTATTTTTGTTGCTGTTTCTAATGCCCCCTGGCTGGAAGACCAGATCTATGTTGGCTTCGGGCAGATGTGTGAGGCTCCAGTTTAAACGTCAATACAAGGGTTGTAGGAATGGACGTTTGTAGTCGTTCGAAATCGGCTTTAAGCAGTAGGTCCCGGTCAAATTAGTCCTCATGTAGCAAAAGTTGATCGTAGCGCTCTAAACCCAACCAAAACCGTCTTAGCTAGTTGTCACCTCAATTATTAACAAGTACTCCCAGGGGCAATATCTGGGAAACGAGTCGGACCCTCCCCAACCCTCTCTTTTCGGTCTACGGACTGAACGTGTCCATATCGGGCCTAGACCCGGGGGGTATCATATTAATAATATTGTATCAATCCCCTTTTTTTTGTCAATTCTAACAATGCAATTGTTATATAAATAGTAAAGTAATTTTTGGAAACGATGCTCATACTTTCTACTTTTCTACAAGTGAGCCTCCATCATGGACAGAATTATTACAATTCTGTCCATGATGGACAAACAGAATTATTACAATTTGTTCTTTCTGTGCAACAAAGATGCGTAATACTCACATGTATGACGTAAATATGCGAATGAACTGTATTTATCTCAACTACCATAGTTTCACTTATTAGAAAAATGTTTTTATTCATTAGAAGAAGCAATGTTTTTTGTTATACATACACATGCAGCAGCGTACTTAAATGTATAAAAATAAGTCTTAAAGAAAAAGAAGTAATGTTTGTATGATATACCATAGATAAAAGAATTCTTGAAAATAATGCGATCATTTTTTAAACGTTTGGAGAGAAGACAAATATATATAACCACGTAAATAAACATAATGTATAAAAAAAGATCAATATTTTAATGGCATTTTAGAAAACTAACTACGAAAAAAAAACGTTTTACGATGTCTGAACATCCTTTTGTCTGAACAATACTTTTTTACGATGTCTGAACATCCAATTCGTATAATGCAGTAATCCCAAGTGAGCAACAGGAAGCAATTCAATCTAATAGAACAAAAGAGTATAATAAAAGTGAGAGTAATGTAACATTCTTTCCATTCTAAGCATATAAACAGCAAATGATGATGAAAAAGATTCTATATATTTTTAGAAAAAAAAATTATCCTATGTTGATTATAAAGCTATTCATTATAGCTTCGTTTTTAATAACTTGAACAGACTTTGTGAACACAGTGATAGATTAAAATTGTTTTGTAACAAATTCGTAACAAATAAATAATTTAAATTTAAAATATAAATTTGAATGAATGCACGTTATCAACATTTCTTTCATACCACAATAAGTTTAAGGTATCTGTCTATGTTCGGAGCACTTATTTTTTCAAAAATATGCAGCACTGATTGAATAGACATATTTTTAGTTCAGATGTGGTATAAAACCATGAAAACAATTATAGTTTTAGCAAAAATTTCATAACATTCTAAAATATAGGGAATGATTGCCAAATATTTACTTCAAATTAGTGCTTACGCCACAGACCCTACCCTCAATTCAACTGAATATTTTTAGTTTCCTTTATACTACATACTACTGTGGCACTTACCCGTGTTCTAGGTATGTAAAGGTTGTACAATATTTTCAAAAATCACTCAAATATACCAAAAAAGGGAAAAAAACACAGACTTAAAAAAAAAAATTCAGGTTGTCTCTTCTAACGAAACTACAACGGGTTATTAACGTAGGATTACTTATCGTTGCTTACCTCTTTTGTATGTATATATGTATGTATGTGTTATGTATATATGTATCTATCTATCTATCTCTCTCTCTCTCTATATATATATATATATATATATATATATATATATATATATATATATATATATATATATATATACAGATATATATATATATATACAGATATATATATATATATATATATATATATATATATATATATATATATATATATATATATATATATATATATATATATATACAGTGCGTCAAATAAGTTTTAAGACTGGGTCTGTAAAAAGAAATGGAAACAAGAAATTAATACCTGTTTGGTTTTTTATTCAAAATAGGACCCTCCGGCTTCAATGCACTTTTTACAGCGATTTAATAATGAATCGAAAGTCTGTTGTGAATCACTTTGTGGAATGGCCTGCAAAGCACGCGTCGAAGCTTCTATTGTCGAAATATCCTCAAAATACCACCTTTTTAACTTCATTTTGAGTTTTGGGAATAATGAGTAGTCACAGGTTACTAAATAACTTGAATACGGTGGATGTTTCAACACACAGACATTATTTTTTGCCAAAAATCGACTAACAATAAGGCAGGTGTGACTGGGTGCATTGTCGTGTAATAAACACCAACTGCTTTCAGTCCTATAGTCTGGACGAATGCGAAGATTTCTGGCCATCAAACGCTTTAAAATAGCTAAGTAGTATTAACCTGTAATTGTTTGTCCAGTTGGAACAAATTCTTTGTGGATAATACCTTTACTATCGAAGAATGTAATGAGCATTGTTTTGATTTTGGATGGAACTTTTCTTGTTTTTTTGACTTGTGGTGAATTTGGTGACTTCCATTCAGCACTTTTTCGTTTTGTTTCAGGATCATATTGACAACACCAGGTTTCATCACCTGTAACAATGGACTTCAAGAAGTTTGGATCGTTTTCAGCGGCTGAAATAATGTCTCCGCAATGTGCACTTCTCATTGCTTTATGTTCAGGGGTTAAAGTGTGTGGAACAAATTTAGCACACACTTTTGTTTTGCCAAATCTTCATGCAGGATGGTTCGAATGGTATCTTTGTTGATGTTTAAAGAGTCTTCCATCATTCTCAGTGATGCACAGCGATCGTTTGTTACAAATTTCGTACTTTCTCAATAACTTCAGGTCTCCTAGATGAAATTGGTCTTCCACTACGCTGATCATCTTCTACCGTATCCCTTCCGTCCAAAAAAACGTTTGTGCCACACAAAAACATTTCATCTACTTAAACAACAGTCACCATAAACTTGTTTCATGAGTTGGTATGTTTCCGAAGTACTTTTACCGAGTTTTGCGTTAAATTTAATTACAGCTCTTTGCTCCATCTTAAAAAATCAACATGAAAAATATTCACATCTGCAATAAACGCTCGCCTTCTCTCAACTACTTAACGAAATGCGCACAACTTGTTAGCAGTGTGCAAGCAGACGATGGACGTTATGACGCATGCGGATTTACACTCGCAGCGCCTTTACAACCTGCGCTCTGGGACGAGTCTTAAAACTTATTTGACGCACTGTGTATATACACACACACACACACACACACACACATATATATATATATATATATATATATATATATATATATATATATATATATATATATATATATATATATATATATAGGTCAAAATTATGACGCATTTTGGTACTTTTCTTTTTAACTGTTTACTGTTTGTACAAGCGATACAAATTAGGTTTGGCACACTGCAAAATTATAACTCGCGAGGTATGGACGGTCGGATTTATCGTCTGAAATTTTGCTTTCTGGAGGACCGTTATGGAGGAACGTAATCCTACGTTTAAAAAAATTATCTTTTTATAAGTACTTGTAGGAAGGTACTTGTAGGAAGATTAAATTTACTCATATAGATTAGCTTTCAGGACAAATCATAGTTAGTAATATGTGAAACACTATTGAAAAAATTACATTGAAATATATTGAAGCTTTCTCGTTTGCAAAAAAATAACTGAAAAATTTGTTTTCTAGAAAATGCATTTAAAGATGCTATTCCCGGTCTTTTACTATAACTTTCGGTTTGTTAAATTGACCATAAATTCTCATCCAATGATCGTACGAAGAAAAGTATAGCAGTTTTCGAATTCTAAAACACTAGCCTTTGAAACCGAGCAATAAAAGAAATTTCGAAATTTTGCACCAAACAACAATTTCAACGTAGGTAGATACCTAAAAATGATGGCTAAATTGTTCGAACCATTTAATATTTCATAATCAGACCGAGCTGTAACAGGTGTCATTGTCGCTAAGAATAATTCTCAAATGCTGAATTGCGACAATCATACCTAAAAGAATGTTCATAGCGACAATCCTTCCAGACTGACGATGAACTTAAAGTAGTTCGACATATGAACCAAACATATTTTAGTTTACTGTGGAATAAAAGAAGTGTTGAGTTTTCCACAAGTTCTCGGTAATTCGCATATTTGGATAGTTTTTAATAATCTAAAGATAAACGTTGTATTGCCTTTTAGAAATAGGTGCTACAAAGTTGTTACAAGATGTCAAAAACTCTTATGTGTCATTTTTACAACACCTATTATGAAAAATTAAACTCACTAGTTTTAATGTTTAAATATTCTAACATAGAGGATTAGAGATGTATTTATCTTCACACAATTCGTATTCTTTTTATTTTTCAACAAACCATCAGGGTAATAAAAAAAGTATAAATATCCCCAGAATTTTCAAAAATCTTAACATATCTTATTTAACATCGTCCTTTCATGATTACTTTATAGTCGCTTCAATTAATACGTTTCAGCGGTAAATGAATATTTCCCTTCAAGATTTTTTTTCATTAGGTTCTTTTGAAACTTGGATATTTTATTTCCAACCTGCACAAATACATAATGGCGTTGAAAATTTTATCATTTTGTACTGAAGATATTTTCAGGTATACAGATAGAAATATATAACTAATATACATATGAATATGTCTATAGTTAAGACGGATTGTTGTCTTACATGAAACAGCTGTTACTGCCATTTAAAGTAATCCCAGTAGGCGGAACTGGCACATCTGGGAACGGCTGTACAAGTCTTGGAAACTCCTTTTGTGGTCGTCTTTAGGGATGGCCTTCAGCTGGGTCGTAGCATTACGTTGGATGTCCGAAATTTCCGAAAACCTGTGGCCCTTCAGGGCTGATTTCAATTTGGGGAACAAGAAAAAGTCCAGGGGAGACAAGTCTGGGGAGAAGGGTGGTGATTCAGTTACAGAACTCGTTTGTTGGCCAGTAACTGATGTACCAGAAAGGCAGTATACAGCCGGGCATTGTCATGAAGCAGGGTCCGGTTGACTTGCTTGGCGTACTGGGGGAGTATCCGATAGATACGTTGCAGCAGACGTTTGGTATATTCGCTGATTTTCCAAGTTTGTAACAGAACAGCATATTCGTTCGCTGATCCATTTCGAATTTCGATCGAGCGCACAACGCCTTCCCTCTACAATGATATGTTTCCACACGATAAGCTATCTCGCTGCGCCACCGCTCAGGAACTGGTTTAGACCAGTCTTTTCCTGTCGGGCACGGTATGCGCCGGTTGTAAACTCTTGCGACCGTGACCACTATGACGTTATTCACCGAACTTCTTGGACAAAGGTTGTATATATATATATATATATATATATATATATATATATATATACACTGCTAGCCACTGTAAATGCAACAAGGCTTGGAGATTTCGACGATTTCAAGTTCGGCAATTGTGTTTTTCTTGTGGTTTTTTTAAAAAAAACGATCAATTATGCCTCGTCGAAAACAGAGATCATCTTTTGATCAAGTATCCGAGTTCGACAGAGGAAGGATAGTGGCCTACCGAGATTGTGGATTATCTTTCAGGGAAATCGGTAGTCGTTTTGGACGAAACCAAACAACTGTAATGCGGATATGTGATCGTTGGATGCAGGAGGGTACGACGGACCGGCGTGTTCGATCGCATCCACCTCAGCGCACCACTTCAAATGATGACAGGCAAATTGTGCGCATGGCAGTGACGGATCACTCAGTCCCATCACGAACCATAGCACAGCACATGCAGTCTGTAACGCATCATCCAGTGTCTGTGCGTACCATTCGACGCCGTTTACAGCAGAGTGGTCTGTCCGCAAGACGTCCATTGCTTTGTCTACTCTTGACGCAGAACCACAGACGTCTCCGCCGCCAATGGTGCGATGACAGGAGGATGTGGACGGCAGAATGGAATGAAATTGTCTTTACTGACGTGTCACGCTTCTGTCTGCAACACCACGATGGTCGCATTCGAGTCTGGAGACACCGTGAAGAGAGGATGCTGAACAGCTGCGTTATGCACCGCCACACTGGTCCTGCGCCGGGTATTATGGTATGGGCCGGTATTGGATATCACTCTCGCACACCTCTAGTACGCATTGCCGGTACTTTAAACAGCGAGCGCTACATCTCCGAGGTGTTGGAGCCAGTTGTCCTTCCTTACCTTCAGGGCTTGCCCACAGCCATATTTCAACAGGATAATGCGCGACCACACGTGGCACGCATTGTCCAACGGTTCTTCGTCAATCGCCAGATTGAATTGCTTCCCTGGCTGCCTCGCTCTCCGGATCTTTCGCCGATAGTAAAACATGTGGTCCATGGTTGCTCTACGATTGACCCAGATTCCATCCCCAGCTGCCACAGCAGATCAACTTTGGCAACGTGTGGAAGCTGCTTGGTCTGCTGTACCCCAAAAACTCATCCAAAGTCTCTTTGAATCAATGCCGAGGCGTGTGGCAGCGGTGATCTCCAACAATGGCGGCTACTCTGGCTACTGATTTTGGCAGGAACCACACTTCACAGAAGTCTATAAATTTAATTATTTGATACTTGGTCAACATGTTATCTACAAAATAAATTTTGTTGTGATATCTCTTTTCCTTCTTGGTGTTGCAATTTCAGTGGCCAGCAGTGTATATATATATATATTATTATTAAAACTGTTCTTTAGGAATTTCAGTCAAATGCAGTGCAGGTGTTTAATAATAAGATGTCTGGAATCATATGTTGAAATTAATGTTAATATACCTACTATATATGAAGTTTTGTCCCCTTAAATATCTCTATTTCCCAATCAAACTAGTAATAGCCATCCGATCATTTAATATATATATGTCGGACTTGACTTCTACTCCCATACTATTTAATATAAATCCGAACCTCTTTTGTATCATGATGCAGTCGGTGAACCGGTGGTGACGCTTATCCTCTAAATATTTCCACCAAACAGTGTTATGTCGACACAAAGCCATAAAATAGTCCAATTGATGTTCCCAAACATATTAATTAAATTTCTTTAAGAATCTCAGCTCCATCAAACATTAATTAAGAACCCCACCAAATTTAAATCCGTGCGCCTAAGAGTACACATCTTTTTCGTTGCTTAGTTATCCATGACTCTGAAGATCTCCTTTGTTTCAGCGTTAAAACCAACGCTTAGTGACGCTCATTAATTATGCGTGATGTCATGTCGGATGATCTTTTTGCTAAACTAAGCATTTTCTTAGCGCCAACTCTTCAAGGCTAATCCGTCTACTAAAAATTCTCCCATGTGCTTCTGCGGAATTGAATCAAGTCGAACCCATTAATCCTATTTTCGCTCCAATGCCTTATGCCGCTTATTTGAACTCCCAGACTTTTAAATTGTTAATCCTATATATTAATAACTAAAATCCTGTTTTAAGGTCACGCTATCGCCCCCCCCCCATATTTTTAGCCTTATATATATATATATATATATATATATATATATATATATATATATATATATATATATATATATATATATATTACATTAGTATTACACCACAAGGGTCGGAGTCCGATTTAGCCCGGTGCCTTCTCAATTTTTACCGAGCACCACCAAGGACGACACCTGGGAGAATCGTACCCTCTCCTATCCTCTTTATCTCATAGAGGGACTTTCCAGTCTACGGATTTAACGTGTCCATATCCAGCCTAGATATGGACATATTTAATGACACTTGTCGGGATTCGAAATGAGCAACCTCAACGGCGAAACCCGACACGCTTCCACTAGGCTACATTGCGTCTATACATTTATATATTCATACAACTAGCCGCTGCGCGACCAGCATGGTCACTTTTAGTTTTGTATTTTCTTTTGCAAAACAACTCAGCTGAAAGAAACGTACGTAAGGATTGTTACCATTACCTGTCATCATAAATATACGTTGTTAAGTGGTAGTGCGATCACAGCCAAAAAATTTATAATCATTGCAAAATTCTCTATAAGGATGATTCTAAAACATCGTGATTAAAAAATATGAATTTCCATTACTTCAGAACATAGTTAAAGATAAGACTGAGAAACCCAACAACAAAGATTTTAAAAATTACATTCCTCTCTGTATGTTATATTTTTCAAAATTAAGATATCTACACTTTATCATTACATCACATAAGAAATTGTTGTAGAAATTTTTTTTTCACGTCTAAAATGGAGTAAAAATTCAGCAAGTACTAAAATATAGTGTGGATTACATCACTCTATATATGTACTATTGTTCACAATTCAGATATCTACACTTAATCATACCAAATAAAAAATTTTTGGGAAAATTTCTTCACTTATAAAATGGAGTAAAAATTCATCAAGTACTACTAAAAAAAGTGTAGACAATTAACTCTTACTTACTATTAAGATATTATAATGCAATTATTAATATTTTACTATGATATTCCTCAAACTTCTTGATATACACAGTTGAGTATTTCAGAAATAGGAGATACTACAGTGACAGAATCAAAAGAACGGACTCTAGATAAACCTACATACAACTGTCCATGAGTAAACACTGGATTTGATAGGTCTAAACATATTTTGTCAAAAGTTTGTCCTCTTACATACATTTAGAAAAACGGATGGAACAAAAGAATGAATTATCTCAGGAATAAATTAAAATTATTTACGTGTAAAATACAGCAATTAAATTGTACCAAATTACGTACCATCGTCAAACCACTACACACACGCGGTCAGCCGCTAATGTTTACATCTGGTAGTTGCAGCCGTTGCCATTCGGAGTGTAGAAATATCGCCGATTTTTGTGCCGCATACCTACGCGTTTTATATATATAGATTGTTTATTACAGCGTAATCTTGTATATACTATCGCTTTTAAATTAAGTGCATATTAGGCAATATAAAGTATTAATTTGTTGTGGTATTGAATTTCTATATATAATATAGATAACTATCAGTTTGGAGAAAAAACGATTAGAGGAAATGCGCATGGACCTTCTTAAACATATGACTGCATAATACCATCAAAACTGAGGAAATAAAAGTTTTAAAAAATCATAATATTAAGTGGAGATAAACTTAGGTATAATGTGACTCATGAAAATCGTTCATTTTTTATGCTTGAGTAAATAAAAGTAATTTTAGTATAACTAATACATATACACTTAGTACACTTCATTTTGAATATATACTTTACATTTTCAAAATCAAGTACTACTTCATTAATTATTTTCATTTGATTCGTTTATGGGGCAATGTGGTTATATTTTCCTAGATACGGGATTAAAACCCTTCAACTTAAAGTCACTTTCCGACAACTACCAATTTGTACCTATGCTAGGTACCGATGCCTTAGCTAAACCTTCAATATTCAGCATCTTCTGCCTCCGAAAGCTAGAGGCCTGATTTTTTGAACTCACAAGTGTATGTTTATACAACAAATACATAGGTAGACACCAAACAGCTTTTAACAGTATAAAGGGAAACAAATTATTCTAGGTAAAAATAAAATAAAATGTTTGAGCAGTTTGTGATATTTTCAGGCTAGATGTTAATTTTTGTAGACCTATGCCTACTGTTAAAAAAATTTTAAGGTAGACTAAGTTTGTTTAGAATGAGATTTTACATGAATGGAAACTATTTATAGGAAATGAGTTTTCTTCCTTTAATTTGTATAACAGCAATTATGTATAAACGCAATACTGCTTTAATAATTTTAATTGAAATATGTCTATACCGAGGGAAAAATTTAAAATATTTTTTGACTTAATAATGTCTTTTCTAAAGAAAATATCATATCAGTTGTATTTCAAAATCTACAGCTGCAACACAATAATTTAACTTAACATTCGAAGGA
The DNA here is from genome assembly GCA_907164885.2 of Dolomedes plantarius. Taxonomy (NCBI): domain Eukaryota; kingdom Metazoa; phylum Arthropoda; class Arachnida; order Araneae; family Dolomedidae; genus Dolomedes; species Dolomedes plantarius. Next base: position 131,517,988 of record OU015491.1, on the reverse strand, counting down.
AATCGTTCATACATACAGCCTAAGATCTATATCTTATCTATAGTTCACGAGGTCGGGGGTTTGTTTAATGGAGTATCTTGAATTATTAATTTGCATTGAATAATGGATTACCTGGGCACATCCGTTGAACATTAAAGTCCCATTGAGAATGTTTAACGTGCTCGTTCCTGAGTACGCTGCTTAAATGTAAATGTATATGGTTAAAATTTCTATGGCTAGATATTCCATTTTTGTTTCATTCGAAGAAAAAATCCAAAGATAATCTTTCTTGACCAAATTTTATCATACATGTGTGTTCTACATCGCTCTTTCCACGTGCAGATAATACAGTGCACGTTACATTCCTACAAATTAAGCATTCACTATAAAATATATTTAACAATATGATATGGGTAACTAATAAAAACTTTAAGTAATATGTGAAGCAAAATGACGCTAAAACTTGATATTCTATTCCCGGAATAATAGTTCAATCCATACGTTTTACAGTGCTTCGCATATTATGAAGAAAAATAATTACAAGATAAAAATAATTTTTTATATACCATGTTTTTAAATTCTGTGTTGAATCATATAAACTTGACAATTCTATGTATTAATAAATACTTAAAAAAATCTTTTTGATGAATTATCCCATCAACTTGAAAGAAAATAAAGTTAATTGGAAGTTAACTTGCACTTAAATTTTCGTTCCCGTTCCGGCCAATAGATGGCTGCAGCAGTCTGCAAAACAAAATTAACTGAAAATAAATTTAATTCTGCTTAAAGATGGCTAAAAGTATTTAAAAATTATTGTCATCGTGTTCTGAGCTATTCTAAAAGTTTCAAATGTCTAGCTAGTCGGGAAGTTAGTTAAACATCGATTGCAAAATTTGAACTTGACAAACACACACACAAACAAGAAAGCAATATAATAAAAACATTATAATATAAATTATACAAAACTTTCACTTGACAAATAAACGTCCAGTTTAATGAAAATTATTTCGATATACCACACTTGTTCTTTGCACTGTCTCGAGGCTGACACATATCTCAAGCACCAGCTTAATTTCTATTTTAAAAATAAACAAACCTTGGCGTGTGTTATTTTAAGATCAGAGTGCTATAAATACAACAGATACAAACTAATGAAGATATTTTCATACAGAATAATCACCAACTTTACCAAATGATTGATATCACCTAAAAATACCCTGCCAATAAATGGTAAAACGTGCAGTGTATATAACGTGGTATTTCCACTGTACTCGCAATATCAATTCTTTGTAAAATAAACGAACGCTTTGCATTTTAAGTTTCAGGATTTAATAAGGTAAAGAAAGTAAATGAACACTTAAGAAGTTAAATAAAATCCTTCTTATTCCCGAATATTTATTTCAATTTCTCTAAAATATTTTAAAATTCTCATAATATATTCGTAAACAGTAGATTTACATACTGTATTGATAGTGACACAAAATTATTATGTAGTGTTAAACAGTGAATTAAAATTATCCAAACAAGTGACAACTGATACAAGAAAAATAAAAGTTCACTGTAACTTATAAATTATTTTTCCCGTCCGATATCATGTGTCATAAATGAGCCCTCGTACTCAAGAGACATGTATATCTTTTTAAAGAACGATACAGAAAACATTTGATGACAAAACTAGAGATTAATAAGTATAAAATTAAAGCCCTTGAATTATTAGTAATTGATGTTAAAGATAAATGACCTTGTAACTGACCTGTGAGAGGTAAAATAATCCCTCTATTAGAATTTTGAAGGAATTTACAAAAGTTCTTCCTATAGAGACACGTAAGAAGTTTAAAGGTTTAAAGAATGTTGCTTTGTGTATTCGAAAGTTCAAATAGATTGATTATTTTATCTGTAAGAAATGCCTGAAGGGTATTTTACAGTACTAGAGTGGGCTAATTCAACTTAAAAGTGTTTAAATGATTAAATTTTGTATATTAACTCAGCAGAACTGCTGTCTTTTAATTATTTTATCTCTGTTTCTAACAGAAGCTTTAAGTGAAATTATTCTCATTACTCATTGAGAAGAGTGATACAAAATATCCGAGAAAAAAATTCAAAATATTAAAAATAAGTAAAGTAAAAAGTAGTGGTTGAAAGCATTTCCATAAAATTTGTAGGACATGCAAAACTGAAACATACAATCTCTTAAAATCCGTATAAAAAATAATGAATTATAAATAAGGAGAAATAATACATAAACTATCACTTTTTATAGTGGATTTTAAGATAATGTGTGGAGTTATTAATAATCAATAGTGTTTGAACTTAGTTCCTGTAAATCAATTTTTAAATCTGCGTAGAATTCTCCTGCTTTGTTTAGATAGAGATTTTCTTTCTTTAGATAGAGATTTTGCTTTACGATTTGTGAAATATTTTATTTATACTAGATTGTAAAAATGTGGAAAAATCAGATAAAACAAAAAATGAAGAACTTTTTTTTTTTTTTTTTTTTTTTTTTTTTTTTTTATCCAATGCGGAGGCACTTGTATTCAAACATTGGCCCTTACTACGCCGCAGTTTTACTGTCCATTTTATTGTGGGGGCACCATATAGGCGGACAGCATTACCCCCTATGAAGGGACGACACGAACGGAGGCATTTTTCGTGGCGCAACGCTGGGACTCGATCTGAGCACCCTCAGCACCGAAAACCAGCGCGCTGTACCACTGGGCCGCCACAAGCCCAAAATGAAGAACTAGATTGAATTAAAATGTTCACACCTTTATTTAAACTTTCGAAATAGTTTTACATTCAAGTGCAGCATAAAAATTAACTGCTTTGTTTTACCTTTAAAAAGTTTTCAACGAATAACTCTTTAATTATTTTTATTTTGCTTCAGAAAATAATTTGGTTTAAAAATGTGTTTTGTCAAAAATTTCTGTTACTTCCAGGAAATATTGAGAAGTATTCATAAAATCATTTGTAGATGCGGTTGGTGGATTCCGAATCCAAAGGTGGCATTTTTATAAAACATAATTATATCACTAAATAATTCACATAAATTGCATTTCTCTCATGGAGAAAGAAAGTGCAGAGTGGGGTTAGGAAACTTCAGAAAATGTTAGCTATTTATTACATGGCAAGTATTTAATATATCAATAAAAAATCGTTGTGTTTGTAATATGAGATTACAGGAATGTAACTGAATGATATCACGGAAACACTTCTTCTTCCTGGGTAATTACAGGCTTCAATTTGTTCTTAACCCCTATTATCAGCACCGGTTCTGTAGCTAATGAAGCCTATACCAAACACATTAGGGTGTTTCTTTTAGTTTTTGTTGGAGGTTTCACAGAAATTTTTATCGCTAAACTCCAGGAATCTAGGTTGCTTGGTCACCAAGGTAAAGTTTAAGAAGAAGATATTGGATTTATTGTGCTATTCAAAATTCTAACTAGAAAAATCAAATTATTGTGGCATTTTATTAAAAGTAATTAAAAAATCACTATAACTTGTTTTTTCACTTTAATAGAACAAATTTGACAGTACTATTACAGTGATCATAGTGGTCCTAAGTACATTGCGTTAAGACAAATAATTAGAGTTAACTTATTAAAAATTAGCAGCACGTTAAGATAGTAATTATATAGAATAAACCCAGAGTTAAGTCTCACTGAGGAGTTACCAAGATATAAGTCTGACTTAAATTAAGTTTAAGGAAGGAAACTTACATTTACATTTTATAAACACCCCAAGTGGCTCGAGTGCCCCACGTGTAGAACATAAATCTTAGAAATAAAATAAAATTAAAACAAGACTCACGCAATTACAATATTAACAAGTCGATTGGGGACAGCAACAGTACGCTTTATTCATTTTAAAATATTTCATCAGGATCATTCACTTAAAAAAAGGTAAAATAGTGGAATGACATGCTCCATCATTCTCGCTCTCAGCACCCCACACCACACACAGAAAAGAAACGTGCCTACTCTATCGCAGACAACTCGGGTGTCCGTTCTTCGCGACAGCAGAGAAACCGGTTCCTTCAAGGTCGCCGAGCGCATGCGCAAATGGACGCGAAAAGCTCTCCTACATGACGAGCATTGCCCCCAGTGGCAATAATTTCCTTGGATATTTTTTAGGGCAATTAAATTGCAAATGAACAGGTTAACAAGCACATAGCTTTATAACCAGTACGTCCGACTAATACAGTACACAAAATAACGGACATAGATACAATGGAAATATGACAAGTTAATAAATGGAAATGATTAAAAATTTGGAATCCATAAACATTGATGGAATCTTGAACAGCACTAACACGTAAATAGATCATCTACACTTCAGCTTCATGAATGCAAACTTAACTTCATAGGAAAATCTGTGGAAAAACAGTTGCTTATGAAAGATGATTTTCATAGAGACCCTAATAAGATTATTTGATTTAGGTTGAAAAAAAAGATAATCTCGTGGGGGATTTCAGTTAAGGTCAAGTCATTGGGTTCAGATTAAACATAGATTTTCGAAGGGTAAATGTGTCGTTGTCCTATAATACATTATCCTTTTATTGGGTCCTGTGAGTCTAATGTAATGCGCATAACTTCCCTACTGAACATGACCTATATTTATGACACTAGTTAGACCGTGCCTTAGTATGAGCAGAAATACCTACAGAAACTGTCTTTATAAGAGCTATGATAGGACAATTTTTTGGGGCTAAGAAGAGGAAAGGTAAAGAATTTTTTGTTAGACAAACATCATATTGTGCTAAGCGATATTAATACATACAAACATCTTTCACTTAAAAAATGATGCCTGCAAACATTTATGCTAGATGCCTAACGAGACAAACCAGACTTCGTTAATGGGATGGTAACTGGGAATTCCTCTAGAATATTGGTTTCAGAAGTTATCGGCTACCATACGTTCTTAAATAGCAGTGTAATCAGTCTGCGATACGCTAAAGAGATATTACTGACATATACATGACATTGCTATAAAGTGGTGTTACAACATTTTTTGTGAAATCTTATGTGGAAGTAGCCTGAAAATTGGTCACAGTATTCTTGCTGTCTTTCAGCAGTTGACACCATCTTTGTCTCTAGAAAAAGTTTGTGCTAGTGGGATTACCCTAATGAAAGGCCATTTAACAACTTACGATCTAGAACAAAAATTACGATTTTTTGTCACTTTTTTTAAATAGATCACAACGTGATTTCCGATATTTTCCAAGAAATCATACCAAGAAATTAAACGCTAGCATCTATGTTAACTTTAATGTTTGCATACTCATTTTATAATAGTTGGAAACAAATTGATTTCAAATCTACCGTACCTTTAAAACATCAGAAATTTCTTAATACGACTGAAGTATTTGTGCGTTTATATAATTCAGTATCTAATACTAAAAATACTTAAATACCACACATTTAGGTGAAATATTTCATGTCGGTATTAGTGTTTTTATTTTCAAGGTTTTTAATGTAATTATTCTTTTAACACTTTACAACATAAGCACTACAGAACTTCATCCATTCTGACTTTGTACATACACACACTCGTATATAATCAGAGTATATGCATACATACATACATATATATATATATATATATATATATATATATATATATATATATATATATATATATATATATATATATATATATACATATATATTGCTGAATAAGAATGAATAACTTTGTATAACACTTTTGCAATCCATTTTTTTTTACAGTACCTCTCCTTTCTTAAACTTATCCAGAAAAATGTAGTTAATAACGTTTCATATTTTGGAATTAAATATTCATATTTTACCTCTTTGCATTGTTTCAAAAATAATGTAGGGAAATAATAATTTTCACTTTTATTGAAAGGTTCACCAGTGGCACCGTTAAATAATGAAAAACAAAAACGAAACATAGATATTACATAAATTTTATGTTTCATAGCAAACATAATGCAAAATGAAAACCTTTTATGATTTTATTTATTCAAAATAAATTCGAGTTAACAATGAAAATAACACATGCCATCTATTTCAAAACAAAATATTACACTACTTTCTATTAGATTATTTTTATTTTTCTTACATGTATGCTTTTTGTAAAATAAATTGTTCTGTATTATTTGCTTACAGGCATCTTTTAAACTAAAAGTCGAAAAATGGTTAAAGTAGATTCCATTTACGTTTCTGAGCATCAAATCCCAACAGAGCATGAAATTTAACATATTATCAGTTAAAGTTTTAAAAGTATATAACAAATAAGGAAATTACCTAATTACAAACTATACAAAACTGGTAAATGATATATTGAAGATATTTTATAACTATGACCTTCTGTTACTTATTCGATAAATTCCGTGTGCTTGAAACATATATTGTCTATGAATTTTTATAATCATCATTTGTCCCGGCACTTTAATGATAATGTGATAATTTTCAATAGACAGTAAATAAAATAGAGGAAACTTAAAGAAACTTTTTAAAAAAGAATAATTTTTGATGTTTTGGTGAAGGTGTTCAATATGCTACGGTGGTTAATTAATTTTTGTGCATATATATATATATATATAATCAATTATTTATAAATCTAATATAATCACTTCATTCTACACATTTAAGATAGCTTATTCAATTATGTGGTTTATATTCGGAACACCTCTTTCATATATCTATGTAATGCATATGTTGTATGTTGTATAATTCTGAGAAATATAGATTGTAATTCTTTTGAGACTATTATTAAAAATGTATTAAATTTTTTTTTTTTTTTAGAAGACGAATCTTTTCCCCTGTTTGTGATTTTTTTTCTAAACGCATGCTCAGATAGAAATACAATTGCACACAGCTTCTTAAAATACATTATAAAAGTAAAGTAATTTTTAAATATTAGCTCATTATCAAGGAGAGGAACATTAGTTGTCATTGTCTCTAAGGACAATCCACAAATGCTAGGATCATCAAACTCTTATAAATAAGGAAGAAATAAGGAATTCTAGAAGCCCACAGTGTGAGGCGACCTAATGAGCGAACTCTCCAAAGACGAAAATCAAAAGGGAGTAGTTTTTATGATTACCAGCCCTCACACGGTAATCGAAACACCGTTAATACCGTTAACACGGTAATCGTAACACCGTTAACGAAGTTGACAAATAAAGTAGTAAGCTTGAGAGAAAAACCGAAATACAGAACGGCAAAAAAGAATAATGAAAAGGAATTATAAATAGAGAAATAATATTAAATGATTATTTAAAAAGTCAAATAATAATAAAAATAAAGTAAAATTTAAATTTAAAAAATAAATAAAATGGAAATGATACTAGTAAAGAAATGGATGCATTTACGTGCAAACCTATTTCCAGACAGTAGATATAGATAACGTAGACATATCATTGGCTGAAACAGTAATTTATAAACTGTAAGTTATACATCCCTAGTTGATTTTGTAGTTTTCTGAAATTATTATACCGTTTACGGTAAAATATGTTTCGAATATAAAATTTTGATAGCGAATTATTATGTCTTGCAGCAATTTTCGAAGTTTGAAAGAAGTGTTCAAAAATCAAGAGTCAATAAATTTAGAAAGACTCTAATCCACCGAGTTAGTTATAGGAAGATAACATTGTTAATTTTTTTTCTTGTTTAACGACGTGTTGAAGGTTAAATATTTAATGTAAACAAGCTTTTTTTCAGGATTAGTTTTCTATTTCTATCAAAAATAACCGAAGAGTATGTTAGCTACTTTAACTTTTTATTTAAGTCGCTGAATATATTAAGCAGAATTCATTACTATTATCTGTCAAGCCTAATGACTGTCACTCACTGAAGAATCACGCAACCGAAACACTTGCGAATGAGACAAGCTGCAAGATTTTGATTAGCTGAGTGAGCACGGTTAATAGAGATCAGTCGAAACATCACCAATTTTGTTTCTATTTCTATCGCACCCTGCTACATCGTGTGAAAAATGATATTTTTCTGAGGCTTAATCTGTCGTGTGTTGCTGACCGAAAATGAATGTTCTATATATAAATTTCAATGGATAATTTTTTTCAGAAAAATAAGGTTTTTAGTGAGCGTTATTCGGCTTTTCTATTATCGTGTCATATCGTATCCCACATTTTTCATCACCTGATATGGTAGAAATATGTGGAATTTCTAAGGATTTTCTACCCATTATTTTGTTTTAAGAAAGCAGATTCCTTTGGATATTTGTCTAGAATTTAGACGATGCCCCCAAATATCCGTTTTTGGATTTGCTTTTTATGTTTTATTAATCATTCGCTTTTGCTAACATTTTGTCAACTTAATTAACGAACACTACACTTTTGACACTATTATTTATATAGATGTTGCTTTCTAACATTACCCTGTTTGCAAGTTATAACCTGTTTGTAAGGTTAACTACGTAAGCAGTCTCTCACTTACGCAGACAGAATTAAGCAGCATCCAAATTATGTGCTTCTTGGTCGTCCGGAACAAAAGCAAAAGAAACCTTTTTTTTCCCGAGAGAATTGTCTCTTTGACAGGAGGCGTGCCAAAATGTCAAATCCTGATCTCGATATCCATAATTTTTCTGTTTGAGAACTCCTTCTTTCGTACAAATTCCTCTGAAATTCATCCTTTTGTTTTCGATTGGTCAGTTGCACAAATTATTGTGTGTACTGGAAACACTCTTTCTATTTTACGGTGATTCACGATTTTTCGCCATTTACAATTGAAGGCCTTCTTTGAATAGTGGTATAACTCCAATCTTATTCATTTTGAGATGCAGAGCCTTAAAGTCTGATGAGAACTGAGAAGTGACTGCCGAAGTCTGATTTGTAATACCCTCTGTTTACAACAGAAATAAATTGGAGATGTACCAGTTTAAAAATAAGATATAAATGACTTGTGTGAACATGAAAGTGAGGCTAATTCCATTTTTTTTTTCAATGGAGTTGGACCACTATTCAAACAAGGCATTGAATTAAAATCAAGAGTTGTCTCAGGTTTATGGAAGTGGATATTTACGATTCATTTCCTGAGATGTTACTATGATTTTCTGAGGGTATCGGGAGTACAGCCGGATTTTCTCATGTTTAGACTTACGATTTTGCTGTTAAATTATCCTGTTGATGTGAGAATGATTTATTTCCCTCAGATTCCTCTCAAACTATCACAATGATAAATTGTACTACATAAACCTGCAGTTAACAACTGATCAGAAGCAGAAATATTAGATACGATGGATTTCAGATTTTGTAGCTATATATGCAATTCTATTTTAATCCATTTATTAAACATTACTACGCCCAACAACTTTCATAATTCCGCTTCCCCCTGCTTCAGCTTGAAGTCATTTTCAATTTCAAGGCTTCGTTAGGTGTCAATTTAAAATATCATTACATAAATTTAAATTATGGCATGTTTCTGCTCTGGATATGTATAAATGCTGTCAAACTCATGGATAAAGGATCTGAAGTAAAGCAACACTGCTAAATCCCTTTGCATGAATTTAATAACAGGCAAATATTTTACAGTGTAGAACAAATAGGGCCACCATAAATGTCTGTTGGATTTAAATACATGTAATATACTATAATAAGTTAAATATTGTAATCATAGAAATGCTTGCGAGAAAAGACAGTATAATACAAGCTTTAAATCGCTTTATTAATATTAAATCAATTAATTTTCTATAGCTTATATTCTCTTTTGTAATACTAGTTGCGTAATATTCCAAGTCATAAAAAAATATAAATCAGTCCGGTCATTTACTTCAGTAAGTATCAATACCCATTTAATGATAAATATAGTTGGTAATTGGAAAATGTATTGTATTGATTTTTAAATTTAATCATCATCTCAGAGAAGTCCTGAATTCTTAACTTTGTAACATTAAGACTCCTACATACGAATTAGTGTAAATATCTTCCAATTATAAATATTGTATTATAAAATTTTCCATTTTTATTATTCGTAAAAAAAAATTGCATATTTTACTCCTATTACGTCATGCTTATTTCTTGAAAGGAAACGGTGAAAATGAATAATATTTTTAATTAAATAAACTCAAGTGAGTTAAAACTGGTAGTTTCCCTTTGGAATTCTTATCAGACAAATTTAATTTCATATCGATTCCATTACAAGCAAGCCTTGGAATTCTGCCTGATTTTACAGGTGCATTCTACTTGAGAAAATCTGTAGAGAATGTGGGTAATTTACAAAAGCGTTTAAATATTTCTCATACGAAATTTTCACTACACAATTTAAAAACGATCAACTGAACATTAATAAATATCATCAAGAGTTATAATAACAAGTAACCAAAGATATCAGACATGTTACCGAGTCTCATGATAGGAGACTATCCCATAAACTGAAGATCATGAAATAGTACGCCTTGTACTTTCAGTACACCTGAAAATATTATGTGGATCCGTCGAGGAATGGACCCTATTTTCTCCATCTGATTGTCATCTAGGAGAGGTTAAAAAATTCAACTCTTCAGTGGTTGAATCATGGTGATGTGAGATAAAACTGAGCGTCTGACGTGGCAGTAGACTTTCTTGATTCAGAGCTCTAAAACTGGAGAAATTTTGATAGAATATTTCAGAGTGTAAAAAAAGAAACACTGTAAATTCATCTCTTGCTCAAATATACAAAAAACGGTTAATCGCATTTCCTTTATTATAAACTAAACAAATCTAAATTCAAGATTTGGTGTTTGATTAGTAAATGGGGTATAATGATAACAACAATATATACAAGGTAATTCAGAAAGGTTGTGTTGAGTGTTACGAATATCAGACAGTGAAACAAGTGTCGATAACTTCTATGGGGAATAAATCTTAGTAATATTAGCAATTTGTCAAATACATACTTTAATACATGTCTTAAATCAGAAAACTGTAATTCAATGAATCACATAATACTTCGATAAATTCTACGAGGCACGTGTTCAAGGGATGACACGCGAAACGGTATAGTTGAAACTTGGGTAATCTACTGCTGAAGAGCATTTTCTTATTACATTTTGATGAAAGTAAATAAATCTTAAATTTTTGTTGGCAAATTTGCCCTTTTTAAATAAATAACATGTTAAAATGAATGATGGTACACAAGCCTCTAATTTCATGAAGGGTTTCGTTTGAATAAAAATATTAGAAATAGTTGATCGTGTTATTGTATCCAGCACCTTGAAATATTTAGCCAAGATATAAAGAAATCTTTACAGGTACAGAAAATCATGAGAACCCAGATTGAATCCAACTGATTCAATTACTTTTAGAAGTTATCATTTCGAGAATTAGAGTTTTCCTCAAGATTTAATTAGTTTAAGAAATACGTAGAAACTTCAAAATCAATCACTTATTCAGAACCAACAGCCGTGGTTAACCTTAATTTGAAATATTTTGAGCTGTTAAAATCAGAAGACTCAAATCAGAGAGCAAATAAAGATTTTATATTCAATTCTACGTGAAACAGGGGAGTTTGTTAATTAAAAAAATAAACTTAAAATAATTACCCGCACGCTACTAATAGAAAAACATCATGCGAAGGGGAAGAAAAGAGGGATTAGTAAATATTTAGAAAGTTTTAATCTGAAAACTTCATTCCCCCGAAAAAAAAAATATCTTTTCAGTGTGCACTAAAGATTTTTTTGTGATATGGGTAGCATTATTAGAATGAAAAAATCAACAGATAAATCTACTTCAGCATATGTCTTACTTTGTATGACCAAATATGAGCTAAATATAAAATATTTCACTTCCAACAAAAGCCACCGCACAAAGAAAAAACTGTTATTAACATTTAATTCCTTTTGTGCAAAGTTATATGAAATCAAATATCAAACTTTTGCAAATGAGATTAACTTTAATTTTATCAGAAAAGAGAAAACAAATATATCTGCAATTAATGACAGCTACACAAATAAATAGTATTAATGACTTAAGGAGGGGAGGAGATCAACTTAAAACCTTCAAAAAACTCAATTTTTTATTATGATTTAATTATAAAGAATGGAATGTAAGGAATCTTTTAAAAAAATGAAGTCGATACTGCAATAATTAGAACCGCTTTTTTGGCCAAAGGTATAAAGCTAATATTGAAGTAATTTATGGACACTTCAAATGGCTTTTTCTAAAAACTGTTATTTTCAAACTTTTCCGCACATTTTCTTTAAAACTACTGGTCACATATTACTAAAAATAGAATTTTTATACAATTTCTGCCTAAATTTAAGTAAGTACATATTACTAAATTTTTACAGCAATTTTTTGTGAAATGTATTTATGATATGTCTTGTACATTACAATACATTTGCCTGACAAAAATTTTTTATATCAAATATGGTAATTATTTTGGTGTAGATTAAAGTATAACCTATAGATATAATCTATATTAATAATTTAATATATAATATCTTAAAGTTTAAAAAAAATCTTCGCGCAATCCATTGACCTAAAATTTATTATTCATAAATCAGTATTTTTTTAAATAAAATAATTTCTAATAATCTCCTAACAATTCTGCTTTTGTTTTCTAATACATAACTCTTTGTACAATTCACCATAAAAAAAAGTTTAAATTAATTACGAATTAACTGTTTGAAAACACATTAAGCTTGGTAGTAAAATCCCTATATTTTTGCGAGTGCAAAGGTGATCTCCCCCTTAAAAACTCTTTCTAGTTCGAACAGAATTTTTGGCCCTTCAGACACTTTAGGAAATAACATGCGATCCTAAGTACTTTTCCTTCTATGAAGTTTAGCACATATTTATGCACAGAATAATTTCGTTCGGCATAAAACTTGGACAACAAAAGCACGATGCAGGCACAGCACATTAAATAATTCTGAACAACATCGTTATGGAAAAAAGTAGTTTCTTCGCTAACATTTTATCTAAGTTATGGCTCTACTCATTAGAAGTAAATTCACGAGCTCGGAAGGTACGTATATGTCGTTAAATTATTTTAATCTTTCTTTTCTCTAAAACACAGCCAGTAGCTGCGTTGGAATGTAATTAAAGTTTGGAAGTAACATAATAAAGTCTGACAAAGAATTCGTATCACTCAGTATATTATACCATGTACTCTAAGCATTAAAAATGGTCTGGCCTTAATTTCTCGGACGGTTTCTTCATTAAAAAATAATTATTCATTTCTAGAACTCTTCTTTAAATTTTTGTCTTATTTTTGTCTGATTAAGTATTGTTATTTTTAAAGAATATATATATATATATATATATATATATATACTCCCGGAAAAATAGAGAGAATATTTTAAATATTAATGAATTTTTACATTTGCAAAAGACGGTCATACAATAAAAAACAAACATTACATGAAATAACACAACCTAAATAATATAAACATACAGTTTATGTATATTTTAATTTCTATTTCCATAGGCGAAGGCCACGTGTCTTTGATTGAATAAATAATCACTCTCTGTTATTATATATGTTCTTTATTTTTATCCAAGGGAATACCCAATGCCTAAATTCAGTAATTGACTCCCGAATTCAAAACAGGTAGAAAGATATAATGTTTAACAACATTCTATTTTAGGTAAAAACAATTATCGTATTTTTACACATTATCAAATTCAGGATTTCTACTTTGTAACTTAATATTTTGTTATTTATGCTGTTTATGAAATAAGAACAAAATGAGCAGATCTCTCATTATCGTTGAGTAATTTTTTAGAGAATGAGATTAATGATACTTATATTTTACTGGTTGCTTTGATATAATAATATTTTAGTGACAAATAAAAATTATCCTATTAATCATTTGCTTTAATTTTAAGTATTTAAAATAAAGCATTACATATTTAGAATTGATTCGCTTCATAGTAAATTAAAATAATCTTTAGCTTCAGGAGCTTCAGGAAGAGTAGTGGTAGCTACAGTACATGGGTCTGGCACTCCACTGTAGGATAATATAGCAATGCATAAAACTTCAGTGATCAATAAAAAACGAAAGTAGGAAGGAAAATAGAAAGTGGGGAAAACAAAAAGCTTCGATAGTAAAAATAATCTAAAGACTATTCAAATGGATATCGTTAGAGAACCTTTGTTGATTTTCTGGTATGGTTTTTGTCTTTACGAAATTTACCAATAGATTACTTTATAATGTTTTCAGGCATAAAAAAAATAAAGCTACATACCAATACACTAGCCATTAATAATTTATATATATGTTTAATAAACTATAGCTAAAATATTTCGTAACCCTTAGATCACTCATCAATTAAACCCACAGAAAAACCTATTTTTTGTTTCTTTTCTACACCAGAACAATTTCATTGCCACAAATGAATGTCTAGAAGACATAAATATAAAGAGACACCTGCTGAGTTTCATATCATCCTGAAGTTATGTAGCATCATTAGATTAATTCAGCCTAACGGTTGATAAGCTGTAGAATCTATTAAGTGCTACACAAATTGTGCAGATAAAACCGATTCAAAGACGTTCTCTAATGACTGTATCAAAAGATGAAATCATTGATGTCCCTTTAAGGGAAAATACGGAACTGAATGGAAAGGACATGATTTATTTTTTTTCCGTAACCAACGTGTTTTTTAATGCAAACCTTCCACACAGTCTTTCATGAAAAGTTATCTTATATCATGTGCGTCAACACCTAAGTGTAGTGTGTATACAACTTGTAGTATATACCACGAACAGCTGTGGTGCATATGGTGAGTGTTATTGCAAACAACGGACGAACTTTCTCCTGTGAGAAAGGAAGGTTCAATTTTTAAATGTATAGTTACAGCATTTAATCTAAAATAAGCAAATAACAGCATGTTATCTAAAATAAGAAATTAAATAGGAAAAAATATATTTTTCTTCATTTTTCTTTTTTAAAAAGTGACTTTTCTTCGTAGCTATGCTATATTTAATTGGTCAACAATCACCTTAACGCACCATTCAGACGTGCTAGGACTTTGATTGCTATATTTGTCAAGGATTCAGTATGTTCCGCTAATAGTAATGATATTCGCTCATTTAGCTAAAGAAGTCCAGATTAAATCTTTGTTAGGAAAATAAACATTCCAGTTTAATGATGAGATTTGAATCTTCTCCGATGTTACCTGAGAAAATGTAGTATGGCATGATCATATCTATTTGGTTCCATGTGGGAGCCATAGTTAGTACGACACTCCCTTCAAAATCAGTCATTTAATAGGTAAGGGAATGTTACTACTTTTATACAAAGCTTTCTACTGTATACGGATTCTTAAGAATGATACACAGCAACTACTTTGATAATCAATTTCACTTTTATTTCTGAGAGATGCATGTTTCAGAAACAGATATAAGCTTTTAAGAAGCAAATTACATAAAAATCTTCCTATGCTATTATTGTAAAGATGTTTATCGTTGTATTATTTATAAATCATTGAAGTTATGAAGTATTTTATGATATAAGCGGACAAAATTTTTAAATAATATAGGATATGAGAAGAGTGGTTTGTATTATTGATACTAAACAACTATGAAAACCAGTATTGTACCAATATGTTACTTTTCTGTATACTTAATTAAAAGCAATACTGGTGTCATCTATCTCAATATTCTCATGATTGCTATTAGTATCATTAATAGTCATACAGGCGCCACTCACATTGTATAGTGGATAGCATTTTGACTTGACACGTAGTGGGCTTGGGTTGAAATCCCGAATAATGCTTGGTCTTTTCCGTGTCGTCCCTCTTATAGGGAGGTGTGGTGGTTTACCTATATAGTGCTCCCATGATAAAAAAAAAGCCAGCAAAACTTCGCGGGTCTTCATGGACCAATGTCAGAGAAGTACCTACGTCAGAGACAAGTGCCTGTCGCATTGAATGTATATATATATATATATATATATATATATATATATATATATATATATATATATATATATATTCGGAATAATGTTATCACCTTTCTGAAATGCACACAGTCAATAAAAGTCTAATGACAACACTCTTTGGTCTATAAAATTTCTATTTTCATCAAAAATTATCCGAGCATTTAGAGCCAACAGGTGAATGGTCTCAAAATATAGACCTAAGTGTATATTTTTTAAAGAAATAATACTTTTTTTAAAACTTTCATTATAGTATTTTTTTCTTATTTCAGGTAATAACATAAACGTAGAAAGAAGTTATAAATGCATTAGTGAGCATTACAAGATTAATGGACGTAATCAGAGTATCAGGTAATTATGCTTTTTAATATACTTATTAATGTTCATTCAACTGATAAAATCGTTGTTGGAATTTTAAATATTACATAATATTATAGTGCTCAATTATTTTGTTTAAAAAAATAAAAACTATTTTGTATAGTTTCTTTCACCTGTGAAAAGTTTTATTTAATATATCTTAATTTAACAGCAATTGCGCAACATAAAAGTGGGAGTAGGGAATCATACATATAAATTAGCTTATACTCTATTTATAATTGAGTATATTTCGAGAAGAGCGTTTAATCTTATCATATATAGTTATTAGAGAGCTCAGTTATTTTGTTTAAAAAAATAAAAACTCTTTTGCATATTTTTTTTTTTACCTGTGAGAAGTTTTACTTAATATATTTTAATTTAACAGCAGTTGCACAACATGAAATGTGGGAGTAGTGAATCATACATATAAATTTTCTTATACTCTATTTATAATTGAGTATCTTTTGAGCGGAACGTTTAATCTAATCATATCTAGTTAAAAAAATTGATAAGATATATCTAACGTAAAACTTCTCCAGGAAAGACCAGTGAAATATACAGGCTACTGACTTACAAAAAGTAATTTGAATTAAATGAAGGGATAGTATTTGAGAAAAACGTGAGGATTCTGGCAAAACCTCTCACAGGGAATTGTATTTCCCTTATGATCTTGTTATTGGTTCGAAATATACGGGAAATTTTTTCGTCGTTTTTTGCACAAAAGGATTAGTAGAAAAAAGAGCTGTATTATTTTTTTCCCTTTGAAGTTTGAACTGTACGTTTAAGTGCAAGAATTTAGGGGTAGGACATGGGTATGGAAACAAATTAAGAGAAGTAAATTTCAAAAAGTTTACTCTGCTGTATGTTATTAAAAGTAACTGAGAAATAATTTTACGACCGGGATTTTATTTTTTAACTAAAATCTGCAAACTTAGTTGCTTTTAAATTATCCTATTCATAAACATGAAGTGTATTGATATTAAACTAACATTTGAGTTTAATGGAAAATAAGGGGATTAACGATAATTTAAAGAAAATAGAAGCAGTTTTGAAAAACAATGTTTGCTTTGAAAAAATGAAGATGTTCTGGATTATATATATATATATATATATATATATATATATATGTGTGTGTGTGTGTGTGTGTGTGCAAGCAAATTCATTTGATCAGGTTTGGGTGTAATTTACAGCAATTATCAGCATTTTCTTTTGAAATATATTATTTTTGAAGTCAGTACAAATTTAAAAGACCATTTTGGATGTATCGTATTTGATCTAGAGGATTACGTAATCTATCGTCTTGTCTGGCAGTCAATGAACAATTAAATAAGTATATTTGAAAATGCTATCAGAATCATAACCATCTTGGTTTGAAGCACTGGGTCAATTTTTGCTCCACGAGGGTTAATTAGACCGGGACCTGCAGCTTAAAGCCGATTCCGAACGACTACAAACATCCATTTCAAGGGTGGGACTCGAACCCGGAAACGCTGGTTTCGACAACCCGAACCCCCAATCCATTTGACAATAGTCTGGCAATGAGTAGTATATTGTCTATTATGATATGTTTATGAACTATTACACTCACTTATGCAATATTGTTAGCATTAAAAACAAATTTATTTTCTTCTTATATTTTATTTTGCTGGATTTCAAAGCCTATGAAAAATATAAAATTTGTTTCAACAAGTCATAAGTAATGTTACCGATAAAAACTTTTACATTGTCTATTTTGAAATATTTCTTAAATCTAAAATTTTAAGTTTTAGTTTCTACCAACAAGAATCCCTTATTCGGCAACATTTAACATTTGAAACAAACTTTTGGTTAAAATTAGTCACACAAAGATAAAAAAATAAAATAATTCCTAACGCATTCCAGCTTTCCTCTTCTGACTAAATTAACTACATTTGTCTCGCTGACTGGGAAAAGTTGATGGTGCAGACTCGCATTTTGCATCATTAAGTATCACTGCAAAGCAAACAATATTCCTTTCACTGACTACAGAGCCCGTTATTGTTTCAACAGCCCTTTAAATAGAACCGAATGCTTGTGCCGAGAATGTTTGGCCCTTTTCTCTCCTTTTCTCATTAGTTCAGTCACCATGGTGACCAGTGTGACGCTGGCGCAAATGACCTGCGGCCAGTGGAAGTGACCAGTAGGTTCTTCGCAACTGCAGGAAATACCTTTGCCGAGCGAGGGGAGAAAGTGTAAACAAACGAGTGCTGGGAAAATTAATTGACAGTTATCGGAGAAGTGTTTGTGTTGTGTTGGATTACATTATTGCACACAGAGTTCAGTGTTTTAAACAACAGTGTGAAAACTTTTGTATCTCGGATAATTAATCATATCTGACTGCAGTATGATCGGTTGTTATTAAACGTCGGTAAGTGTTTCATACTTAGTAAATCATATAGAATATTAACATTTAATTCCCAGTTTGAGATTAAAGTAAGAGGATTTACAACAAATTTTAGATAAAAACGAATATGTTTTGCACTGACATTTGTATAAATTTGTAGGATATATATTTTTTTAGGAATATCCTTTGTCAAATATATTATATCATTGCATTACATTGTTGATTTCTTGCATCAGCTAACTCCGATACAGTTCTAAAATTAACAAATTTGATGATTCTTTTATTTATCTGAAATGAAAGAAAAAATGCTGGTAAAATTTGTGAATAACAAAAAGAAAAAAAAATCCACAATTTTCATCTTTTGATGGTTTTGCTGGTTTTGAGATGCTTATTTTGAACAAAACAAAACAATCTAAACAAAAAAAAGTCTAATGATGTAACTGCTATTTACTACAATGAAAGCCTTTTACTAGACCGTTTGATGTAAAAAAATTATAGTAACAGTTTTAGATGTATTTATGAAGTCACATAGTCTATGAAAATTATTTTACGTCCCTGATACTTTATTTTCATATTTAATATGTTCATAACTGAATTTTAAAATATCAAGTTTTTCTGTGATGCATAACATACAAAACAAAATATGTGTACTATATATTAGTATTTTTTAAGAAAAATAGCTTCAGAAAGCAAGGTTAATATTAAAGAATATAAAAATGCCGTATAATTTTTAGTATGTATCTTATATTTCTATACAATTTCCAACAATGTTGATGCATACAACTTTGTCAAAACTTTTTACTGTAAAATCAATTTCGATCCGTTAGTACCTGCAATGTGTTAAATCTACTTTTAAAAAGGACATTTTCCCTATATGTTTAATTTAGATCAAGATTATAAATGTTGATCATACAATTTTAATTTCTTGATCATTAGACGCTGTTTAGATAATTAGGATAATGATTTTTTAATAGTAGTAAATGCAAATCTATTTTATAATTGATCTTAATAATGAATACTTTAAATTAAAAGATAACCTTTGAATAAACTTACCATAAACTTTGAATTAAAAGATTAAACACTAGGTTAAATATTCAGAAACTTCTTTCATACAATAAAGTGATACTTATGCCCAAGATTTCTGCAACTAATCCTTATTAAAGAAATTATTTTAAATAATATCTTAACACTCAAAATGTCCAGGTGATGCATTAATTAATTATTATTCCTCGTACTTGATTATAATTCATAATAATTAGTTTCATAAAACTTACAGTATTTTTAAACGGCTATCATATATTATTTAAAAGTTATAAAATACATAAAATACAATTTAATAGTCCAAACAATATCAAAATAATATACAGTGGAATCTCGATCGATCGTTTTTGAATCCATCGTTTTTCCGTATGTGTCGTTCATTTTATTCAGTCCCAACGATCATATTGCTTTGCTATGTTTCCGCATCTATCGTTTTCCCGCATTTATCGTTCATTTCAATCGGTCCCTTGAAAAACGATAGATCGAGATTCCACTGTATATAGCAAAAGTATGCGTATATAGCCTCCGATAGCATATTGAAAAAACATCACTGAGAATGTTTAAAAGCAATACTTGATTATAATTCACACTTAATAATAATTCATAATTATTAGTTTCATAAACCTTACATTATTTTTATACGGCTACCATATATTATTTAAGTGGCATAAAATACAAAAAATATAATTTAATATTCTAAGCAATATCAAAATAATATATGGCAACAGTATGCGTATATAGCCCCTGATAGCATATTGAAAAACATCACTGAGATTGTTTAAAAGCAATACTTGATTATAATTCATAATTATTAGTTTCATAAACCTTACAGTATTTTATACGGCTATCATATATTATTTAAATGGCATAAAATACAAAAAATATAATTTAATATTCCAAACAATATTAAAATAATATATATGGCAACAGTATGCGTATAAAGCCTTTGATAGCATTTTAAAAATACATCACTGAGAATGCTTAAAAGCAAACATTTCCACCCGTGTGTCATATATTGTTCTTTCGTGCAGTAATGAAAACGAAAACACTTTTAAGGGAGTACGGAAAAAAATATATCAAACTCGAGAAATATAGAATACACGCTCTTTCCCTCTTCAGATGCCTCTGTTTCAATATATACATATTTATTCGAGCATATCATTCTGTTAAGTAAAAACCAGTTTAAATATCATTATTTCGGCTAACCTTATTTATCACCCACTTGAAACTTCATTTATTTAAAAGCAAATAAGGAACTTTAAATCCAAAACTATGGAATGAAATTTTTGTGGTTCAGGTGGCTTAGTTTTTGTTTCTTCAATTCTCGAGAAAGTATTTTATTTTGTTTATAGCGGACGAAATGTAATCAATAAGAGAAAGTAAAAAATAAAAATAAATAAAAAGTGAATAGAAGGAAAATAGTATTCCAAATCTCTCGAACTCACAATGATTTATAGGCAGTTCCAGGAAGAAAAAAGACAAAAATATATCTTTTACGTTTGAAGTTATTTTCTCCTTATTGAAAGAGTGTTTAAAGATAAAGATTGAAGGAGGATGAAAATTTCTGCAGGCTATTGATTATTTTTTTCATTCTGTCCTATCAGAATAGACGTGATGTGAATTATAACCAAATAATTTGCATTTTGGAAACTCTATGATCATCACAGATAATATTCGAAGAGTTTAAAATCATTTATTTAGTTTTTTTTTTTTATATAAACTAAGCTTTTTTTAAATAAGAGTATTTAACTAAGGTCTAATTGCAAATAAATTAAATGTTGAAGGACGATTTTTTCAACCAGTAACTTGTTATTAAAAGTCTCTCACGTTTAATAATATGATTTTAATAAGTGTTCTGTTCATACCGTATTAAAGTATCTTTTTATACGGTGTATAAGATATTTTTATACGGATAATTTATTTACCGATAATTTATATATGTATAAACACGGATAATTTTTATACCTATAAATACAGATAATTTACATACAGATGATTTATACAGATAATTATAATTTAATACGGATATTTTATATACGTATACTATATTTAAATACGATACAAAATATTTTGCATAATTTGTTAATCTGAATTATGTAAAATTATTTTGTGCAATTTTTTATCTCACGTTTATGCGTTTCTGAAAAGTAACTCTAGGTTATAAGTTGTAGAATCTTCAAGTGTAACCATTTTCTCAAATTTCCTTAATTTTGAATAAGCTTGTCTTTAGGTTTGTTGACAGTCATTCCTTACACCATTATTCCTTCTATTTCTGGTCTCGAATGACTACATATTGTCTAGGGCAGCGATGCGCAAACTATGGATCGCCCCCCTCCAAAAAAGGGGAGGGGGTCTTGGATAATTTTGAAGTCAATTTATATCATTGAATAATTTAATTAAGAAAATGCTATTAATAATCTATAATTACATATTATTAAATTTTTCATTCATATTTTTATATGGTAAAAAAAGATAATTTGATAGTGTTAAATAAAGTATTAGATAGTTTAAGAAGGTTATACTTATATCGCTTCCTTCCGCTTCATTGTGCCTGTATGCATGAGGCTGGATTTTCATGGGTAACCATTAAAAACCAAACAACGATCAAGTTTTATCCCGGAAGATGATGCGAGAGTTGAAATCTCAATAATTATTTCATCAAATATTATCTGAGATCTATGGTCACTTTTGTCATGCATTTTTAGGATCTTTTTGGCACTTAAAGAGTTTTTAGGCATTTTTGTCATGCATTTTTAGATTTGTTTACAGCAAGTGCAGAAGCAAGACATTATTTTATTGTTATTATGCAAAGTAAATGTACATCCAATATATGCAGTTCATTGATTGTAAAATAGTTTTTTTTAAATATGCTTTCTTTCTTAAATTATTTTTTTTCTATTTTTATGTTAATATTTTGCTACTACAAAAGAACTGTTCACTCGGGGTCAAGTGATTTTTTCTACTGAAAGTAATTGGATCACATTCCAAAAAAGTTTGCGTACCATTGGTCTAGAGTGATTGTTGTTACTGCATTCTCGCTTTCTTTTTGATGTATTCGCATAACGTGTCCCTGGTGGTCATTATTGTCCCGTTGGCTTTAACTCTCTTGGAAATTAAATAGAACCTAACGTAGCCTAACGTATTGTATGATATAGATTTATATTTTTACTTTACTAACTACCGCTTGCTGCATGAGAGGTTTGTTGTGAAGAAATTCGGTAGACAAACACAGTTGCTAATTTCATTAAAAATGTATGTCTAAATGTATGTTTCATTTAAAATGTATGTAATCTAGTCTAGAGAAATAATAAATTAGATTTCGTGTAAAAATTTCATGTAACTGCAATAAAAGTATGAGAAATGCACCCTAAAAATGATATTACTACGGTAACGTAAGATAAATTTGTCATTTTATGTTTGAAAATATACAACGATGAAAAAAAATAGATCGAATGACTTTGTTAATCTGAATTATGTAAAATTATTTTCTGCAATTTCAACTAAGTATATACATATTCTGCTGTTTAGCAATATCTATATACAGTGGCTCCCAAATGTGTTCGCACACTTACGGATTTCTATGAAATAGGGGTCAATCCATTAATTAAAATGAATATTTCAGAATGGGTATTTAATAATAAGATCTATAATCTATTCTTAACAAAATTACATCAAATATTTTGAAAACATAGTAAAAGTTTATTTTTAAGAAACCAGTAATCAAAAAGTAACAAAAACTTTATCTCACAAAAGTCATCGTACTCTGAAATATTTTCGGATAAATTCATATTTAAAATTATCTCCTGGTGCATTATTTTCATTTTAGAATTGTGGTGGCATTTAAAATATCGATTGGCTTAAATTTTTGCTTGCCTACTCCGTAATATTCTATTTATTATTTAAAAATGGCTCGTAGTCGTTAAGAAACAAAAAACAGCATTC